>CM039515.1:14809597-14954005 GCA_022432975.1 Begonia masoniana
ATGAATTTGACAAAACACTTCATGTTACATCATTAGAAAGAAGAAGGGACAGTGCACATAAGAGAAACACTCAAAACTCACAACCCACTTTCAATGTAATATCACACCACAAATCTTCGGAATAAACACAACCAAAGTCGAAAAGGGAAAGCTATTCCAATTTTGTTGAAAAAGAACGTTCTCAATATCTCAAAACCAGCTAAGCTACAGCATTTAATACTAAATTAAGGCAAGCGCCTAGAAAGAAAAAAAAAAGACTAGACTAGTCCCAAGAAGGAGCAAACAAAAACACACTCACTCGACCAATTAATGCAACCAAGTGAGGCTTTATAAAAAATTTCAGTCCAACATTAAATCCAATAAGCGACATCTAAAAGCCCACACAATAATAAAGATAGAAAAACGATTCCAAAAGAAAATCTTCAAGTTCCAACGAGTGGGAGTTCGGCCAAACAATGGTTAGTTTCGGGCCCGCAAGTGCGTCGTCTCTTCTCCTTTGGTGGCCCAAAACCTAGCATAAACTTGGGTTTCTCTTTGTCACAAAATGAGGGTGCTTTACAAGTCTGTTTGTACAGCACACTTTCTTTTGGGGCTCATTTCCAAGGGACTTAGCGTCAAAGACGCGTTCGAGAGAAAAGACCTCATTCTCTATCTATGTTTATCAAAAAGTAACCACAAAAATATTTGGAGGTTACTTATGACTTTAGCATATGCATCTTCCATGAAAACTTACAAAAAGAAAGGATACTTAGAAATTGGTTACAAAATCTCATGGAGTTTTAGGAGTGACGATCTGTTAACTTTGCTTAGCTTAGCTAATAGATGAATTTTTGTGATGTTATATGAGAGGATTCTGCAGGTGATTTCCCCGGTGCACAGATGATTAGATTGGTTGGAGGATACAACCCATGCTCGGCTGGGATAAGACGATAAGCGGGTTAACTTGTGTCAGCAGTTGTTGAGGGTTTAGTTGATAATGATTTAGTCTGAGTATGTCGAGTTTTCGTGACAGTAGAGATTTTAGCATTTCGAATACGTTTTGAGATTTACTGATACTAGTAATCTGTTGAGTTTTAAATGTTGATTTTTACTGGATTTGATTATTGCAATGGTTTGAGTTGTTTTTGAATGGTCTTGGAGAAGCAAGTAAATTCCTTTCTGTAGATAGTGTTGTGTCGGTTTTCTATCGGAAGATGACTTCAGTAAAGTCATCGGATGATGTAATTTTATGTCTATCGGATGATGTCGAGTGTTTAGTCATCCGGTGATGTCGAGTGTTTTGCTCGTCGGATGATAAGGGTTAAGTCGTTTGTCGTATAGTCACCGGATGATGCTAGTATTTACAATACCGGGCGACGTGAGTGTTATTTTGTCGTTTAGTGCTCGGGTGATGTGAGAGTTGAAGTGTGTTTAGTTATCGGATGAGGAAATCATCCGGCTGACGTCACCGGTTGATGTAGAGTGCGTTTGTCGTTTAGTGACCGGTGGATGCAGTATAACGTCGATCATCCGGCTGACGTCATCGGAAGATGTAGTGAATATTTTTGTCGTTTTGTCTCCGGACGATGTCTTCTATTTCCTGCTTCAGCCCCCTTTGTTGACTTTGTTCAGCGGGCGATGCATTTGACTTTCGAAACTTATGAAACAGCATTTCGTGGTTTTACATAACTTCCATGTGGTTCAAATGATTTCCGCTGCAAATTTTTAGATGTTTTGAGTTTTTAGAAAAATGTCAAATTTTGACTGTCGAGTGAAGATTTAAATTAATAAAAAAAATTCTCTTAGTCATGTTCGAGCATTGAGTAGCGAACCGGGTTCAGAAAACTTGGGGAGTTACAACACCAGCACCTCAGCCCGACAAGGCACACTATTCGAGATGCATTTTACAATTCACTTTATCTGATTTCGTTCATGCTCACAATGCCAAACAATGCCGCTAATCGTATCTAACGTGCTATACCATGATGCATGCTTCAAATATGCAATACCACATGAAACCAACAACACAACACAACACAACACGAAATAAATAACCCTACCGTTCTATGGTGTAGGCCCGAAGGCGAAGGAATAGCTACCACTACTTACCTGGCGTCCTAGCTCGCTGAGGATATTCGGTTACCTGTCCACCTACGGCTCGACCTACGACAAATATGCAAATTTCATTAAAATCAAGTCTACATTCATCAATTACTCTCAAACTACTATTTCTAGCCTAATCCAACTAAAACCTAACTAAATGAGCCACTAATTTGGGTTCGGTAAAAACCGACCCGAAACTTCAAAAGCGCGTAACTTTTGCGTCGGAGATCGAAATCAAACGATTCCAGCGGCCACGTACTCCTCTAATAACCTATTTTAACCTGCCAAAAAGAATTTCAAAACAAATGACCGTAGCTAGGTCAAATCAGGCAAAACCCGAACTGCCCTAACCCGGGAAATTTCCCCATTTTGATTTTCCATCAATTTTGGCCTAATTCCTCACCAATCGACCACCCACACCCTCAATTAGCATAAACAATCAAAATCTCGAGACTACACATCACCAAACTCGAAATGCCCAAATCGGGCTTCACTGAATTTTGCCCAAACGAGGCTCATTACGGCCAGGCGATGAAAGCCAAACCAAGGGTCGGCAAACCTACGCCGGAAACAACCACAAACCGCCGGTGATCGGAGCTCACACGCACTCCACACCCTCGGCCTTGAACAGAGCAAAAACAGGGCGAAAATGGCTTACCCGTCGGACTTGTGCGCGGAGACGGGCCGGAGTCAGCTCATCGCCATCGTCTGGCCAAAAAACCACGGAAATCGACGGTGAATGGCCGTCGATCGCTCGCCCTCGCCTCTCCCTTTCGCTGCCCTGCCTTCGGCGTCGGGCTCGAACAACAGAATGGCGAATGCCATTATGTTGTTTTATTTTATTATTAATAATAATAATAATTATTGTTATTATTATAATTATAATTTCTATTAACATTAATACAAATTACATTTACCGTTTTGCCCTCTTGTGTTTTCGACCATTCGAATTTCTTTAAATCTCGTTCTTAATGTATAACCCACGGCTTAATTTCATTGAGAATACCCGAACCTAAATTAAGATTAATTATTCTTTTATTTTCTCTCCAATTTTCCCATTAAAAAAAATCCCGGGTGTTACAAGGCAAGTTGACGCCACCGGAGTACATAAAAAATTTGGCAAAAGCAAAGGAGATCGATTTAAAACTAGCTCCGTGCCACCCAAGGCACCTAGAAATTCAAAAGTTGCTACAGTCGCTAAAGGTAAAAGGAAAAGAGTCGAGAAAGAATCATCTTCAGATAGCTCTTGGCTGCAAGAAGCCATTCTGGAAATCAATACTGATGATGAGGAAGTCTTCTCTGAAAAATCTCCAGAAACACCAATCCATAAATCATCCAGAATAACTGCTCCAAAGCATTCAAAGGCTTCTGCTTCGGAATGGTCAAAATCTACAACTCCTAAGATCACAAAAACTACTACTCCGAAAGCATCCAAATTAACTGCTTCAAAGCCCTCTAAGCCCTCGGGCGAGAAAGTTCAAAAGACATCCACTATTAAATCACCAAAAACAAGTCAGACAGCTGCTCCAAAATCCAAAAAGCAAAAGACCATTGAAGTGTCAGTTTCCAGAAGCTCTCCGAAACCCTCATCTTCTCAGAAAGGCGAAGGTAGTAAAAAATCAAGTAAGAAGTCTTTAAAAATATCGAATGAAGATTTCAAGTCTCGACTGCATGATAGCCGATGGCTACATTTTTCTCAAAGAACTATTTAGACAGAGAAAAATATTCATGCAAGTGATTTCTCGCAATCTGAAGTCTTAGTTTATCACTTGATAAGTCTGGGTTTGGAGAAGACTTTTAGAGATATGAAACCATTTGTTTGGAAAATTGTTCAAGAATTCTATTGCAACCTCGATCCAAATGTCAAAAATCCTGCTTATCTTGAATACGGGCAAGTATATGTTAGAGGACATACTTTCAATTTTTCCCCGATGGTTATTAATGAATATTTGAGCTTGACTACTTCTGTCTCTGACAATTTTGTACCTGATTTTAATCGAATTATTTGAGATGTCACTGCGGGTGTTAGACGAATTTGGCCTCATGGTAAAGACTTTCCGGCTTCTAAACTCTCTGTTAAGTATGAAATTCTCCACAAAATAGCTATGAGAAACTGGATGCCTACATCCCATGGAACAGGGATGAACAAGGCCATGGCATCTTTACTGTACAAAATTGGAAACTCTATTTCTGTTGATTTTTGAAAGTTGTTCTTTGATCAAATCATGAAACATGAGGACGGTAAGAATACCCGATTAGCTCTCCCATTTCCCTCTTTGATTTATGGTATTTTGTCTGCACAATCATCCATCATTAGGGAGAATGAAGAATTATATGTCGAAAAGGATGAAATTAGGATTAGCTACAAGCTAAGAATGGGGGAGCACAAGAATAATTTGGAAGGTTTTGTCGAAGGAATGCCAATTTTTGAGTCCAATACTGACTCTGCTCTCCTATCTCGCTCTGTAAAATTGTTGTTGAATGTGTCCAATCTCTCAGCTTCCACATTTCTGAGTTTGAAAAACAGAAGTCAATAATCTCGGCGGTTTTAAATGATATTTACAAGAAAAATCCACACATGGCAGCTTCAGATCGACAACCTAGAGAAATGGCAGCAGCTGGTCCATCCAGTGTCCCAGAGGATGTTCCAGCGGGTGTGTCAGAAAATGGTGATGCTCAGAACTGATATCTATATGGTTTTATTCGTGATGACTATTCGAACTACTTATTTCACTTGTTGATTCTCTGGATATTTCTTAAACTATATGCCTGCCTTTCAATATTGATCTCTCAAATATTTTCATCCTGGATATTCTCTTTATCATTTTGGTAATTATACTTTGGGTGTGATACTTATATGATGGCCCTGGTACACATTTGACTGTTACATGTTGCTGCTATTATTGTATGTGCTATTCTTTTGTATGTATATTTGTCTTTTTCTGGCAAAAAGGGGGAGTAAATTGGTGATTAGTGATATGTATGGTGTGATATGCACTGCTCTCTGATACAATATGATAAGTGATAGATGTATGATGTTTGAAGTCACAATTCAGGGGGAGTTATTGAAACTCTATGATATATTGATTTTGCCAAAAAATGCCAAAGGGAAAGATTGTAAATGCAAAGATATTGCATATAAGTTGACATTGATTTTTTGGCAATATATTATGAAAATAATATTTTATTCCATCATTATCGAATTGTTAATTTATTTCATGGTGATCAAGAAATAGGTTATTCTGATTATTGGATGGCATCCTATTATCAATCATGAAGATTCTGTGAAAGAGAAAAATAAGGAAACAAGAATATTGGGAAAGTTATTGAAAAAGCAATAGACACTTGCATTTTGGAAATCTTTTATTTGGTAAGTCGGTTTGATGGAAATATAGCCAAATCTGCTGGGCTTCGAGTTCCCATGATTAATGGGATGATTTCCTAATTTATTGGGCGAATATCTGATTTGTTGGAGATACTTTCCTAAAGTATCACACGGTGTGTCACACAACCGAATTTGTTAAGATTTGTTTTCCTTAATTCTTGCGGTGTTATATCCAATTTGGTAACTGTTCTGAATCGATGATATGGAAGTTACCAAGGTTATTTAAAGCTTTCGTTTTCTGTGAAAGCTGGTTGACGACGGAGTTTTAATTTTTGTGTGCAAAGGTTTATTCGTTCTTTGTACCGTCGCTTTTCTTTCACACCCAGTGTTTCTGCGTTTGGTTCTGTGATCGTTTTACACACTCTACCTAATCTGTGGATTTGATCATTTTATTGAGTGTGTTGTTTATTACATCCGAAGACTACGATCTGGTGTTCCAAGAGGTGTCCCAGGAGGCAATATTTTTTTATCTTCATTGAAGCTCAGTCTCGGGAGGAGGCTGCATCCGAACTCGGGAGGAGTTCTGTTACTTAGACAAGGGGAGCTTGTCGTTCTTGATCGTGGGCAAGGGGATCTTGCCATAACACGGATTCCGGGAGGAATCAACAACGAGAGGATCTTGTTGTTATCTAGATCTCGAGAGAGGTCGTTCTAAAGTCGGGGGATCTCGCAAAAACAGTTTACTTGAGAAAGTTAGTTAGAGGTGGCGACAAAGATAAGAGAGAGTCTTTATTTGTATAAGTCCGATTGTCTTGTAACTTTGTGAACTCAAAGAAATGTTTTTATATCTGGGCGTGGCCCCGCAGACGTAGATTGGTTGCCGAACTGCGTTAACAACCTTCTGTCTCATTTATTTCCTCTCATTTTGACATCCATCACCAGTTAAATTTAATTGATCTAAATTAAATTTAAAAAACTTCATATTGGCTATCTCAAAAAATATAGGGAATAATATGAGATGAAATTTTTATCACATGTTCAGCATATCGTGGGAATATAATATGAAAAGTTGGGTGATTTTGCAACACTTGTACGATTTATTATAATTTTTTGACGTCTATTTTATAGAATATTGTTTAAAAAATTATAATAAATCGTACAAGAGTTGAAGAATCACGAAATCTTTTAGATTATCTTCTAATTATATGCTAAACATGTGGTAAGAATTTCAAGAAATTTTGATATTGATTGCTGTATTTTTTTTTTGAGAACGGGGGTCCACCACCGGGCTGACAAGGTTTATTTCAAACGTTTTTTATACTTCTAGGTTTAGTTCATTTAAAAATTTACTTGAAGTTGGTTTTTGTTCAGTACCTCATACATCATGATTTAAATTGAATATTACCTTAGTTAAAATTTTGGTTACTTCAAAACAACTCATTATTTTGTTTTTTTAATAAATCTTCAACTATCTTTTGATTTTCAGATATTTTTTCTTTGGCAATGAAAAGTGATTATGTTCACTGCAGTACTAGTTTTAATAACCCAATAGAAAGAAAATAAACTTAGTTTGAGGGTATTATACAATTTACAAATTTATAATTTCTTAGTATTTAATATAAATTAATTACTAACAATATATATATTTCAATCATATATTACTCACCTACTTATATCTATGCAACTAATTCGAGTTCTACCATCTCTAAATTAGCAAAAGCAATACGGCAAGAAAGTTTAAGAGAAAAAATCATATTATACTCGATAATCGTCTCAAATTATTATGACTTACCATTAAATTAGAGCTCTCTAATAACATGCTTATTTCGAGGGAACATAGACTAAATTGATAGTGTTTTGTGTCTGTATTTTTAGTCGATAGATCTCCAAAAACGCGTATGGACTAAATTAAATCTTTTGTTACGAATAATATTTCAAAGTCGGGTGAACTTTTCGAGAGTCCCAACATAGAATTTACTTATCTTCAATTAAAAAAACTAGTATTTATTTGAATTTTCTTATTTTAAGATGTTCATAGAATCGTAGATTAACATTGTATTATATTTTAGGATAATTATCGATTTTAACTATGTACTATGCACTTTATTTCCGTTAGTCCCTTATACTAAAATAATCGGCAAACCTAACCATGTACTTTGATTCTGTTATTAGTTTGACTTTTCATCAATAATTTTGTTAAACCCTCATTTAAAAAATTACCAAACGATATTAGATTCACTTGAAATTTTTACCACACGTTCACTACTTAATGAAAAGATAATATAAAAATTTTTGTGATTTTTTAACACATTTACGATTTATTGTAATTTTATTTTAGTAATTTATAAAACTATATAATAAATCATATAAGTTTTAGAAAATCACAAAAAAAATTTCTATTATCTACTCATGATGTGGTAAACATGTGAAAAAATGTTCAAATAAATCCAATATCGTTTAGTATTTATTTAAAAATTAATTTATAAAGTAAATAAGAAACTGAGATTAATTTAAAAAAATACCAAAAGATATTGGATTTATTTGAATATTTTATTTAACATTGTATTATATTTTATTTGATGCTAAGAAAAATAGAGCACGAAGAAGGCCATAACAGTAGGAACCAAGACCTGGGCCCATTACCCCAATAAGTTAATAAAATACCCAGCCCAAAAATGACATGAATCCTAGCTGTTAAACCCGATTCAGTAGTAAAGTGGACGGTTTAGATTACTCCATGCGTAGGCGGCCCCCACAAATTTGAATTCAAAAAATATTAACGTTACAACTTCAAAATAGTGCCTTCCCATAAAATACTCCATTTTCTTGCTGCGTTTCTCTCTCTAAAAAGCCGGGGTTACCCTTCGCCGGAGCTGGGGAATTTGGATTCAATGGAGGATGCTTCAACTAAGAGTCTTTACCATTTTCATCTAACGCTCGCATCAAGAAAAGCTGAAGAAGCAGGTTAGTTTCTCTTTTTCTGTTTCAACCCTTCTTCTTTTGCATGGAGATTTGATAGAATGAAGAAAATGGCGGAAAGAAAATGGTATCCGTAAGGAAATCAGGAAATTTATATTGGTCAGTAAGTTTTGTAGAATTTATAAAATTATGAGACGGTGGGATCAATGTTTTTGTTTCAATTTTTAGGACTGTGACCTAATCTATGATTGAAAAATATGAGTTTTTAGAGTATCGGAGAAGATTGATTTTGCTGAATATTGTAGCTTGGAGGCGATATGAAGCTTCAAGGTGGCTGCAAAGTTTAGTTGGTCCGATAAGTATTTCGAATCAACCAACAGAGAGAATTCATTTCTTGCCTAAGAAATGGCCTGGTTCTTTGTAATGCAATCAACAAAATTCACCCAGGATCAGTGCTCAAGGTAGAATGTGTTTTGATGATGAAAAGAGAGTTTTTCTTTTTGAGTAATTATTGTTCAGCCAATGAAGGAGCTCATGAATTCTTTCATTTTCCTACTAATTGGTTTTGAGAATTTTTGAAGGTTGTTGAAAATCCATCAACTTCACAATCAATATCCCGCGAATTTCAGCCATTGCCGGCCTATCAGTACTTTGAGAATGTTAGAAACTTTTTGGTCGCCATGGAAGAGTTGGAGCTTCCTGCTTTTGAAGCTTCTGATCTAGAAAGGGTAAATTACTTTCGGAAGTTAGTAATCGTCTGAATTTATGCATTTATGAGAGAAAGAACTGATTGAATCATTCTTCTGAGTCATCCTCAGGAGACATTAGACTCAGGATCAACAGCGAAGGTTGTGGACTGTATATTAGCTCTTAAATCTTTTTACGAGTGGAAGAAGATGAACAATGGAAATGGGTTTTAAAACATGTGAAATCTCCTATGGCTGTGCATTCTGCTAGTAGAATTCATTCGAGACCTCCATTATCGAATTCATCAGACCCTTGTCGGCGCTTGGAGATGTCTGCAATAAGTGAAAAACAGACAGCTTTTAAAATTGAAAATGGGAACCTTGAAGGTTTGTTTGATGCCCTTCTCTCCTTCTCTCTCTCTCTCTCTCTCTCTCTGCCTATTTTTATGTTGATCAAATTCTTGTTACAGGCTATTTGATTCTTACTATCTTGCTGAAAATTTTTCAGAATTAATCGTCAAGTCACTTGTTGATTGTTTGGTAGACAAAAAGGAAAACATTGATGGCAAGCTTCTCGCTTCCTTACGAAACCGAGATATGGTATTGATAATTTGTTGAGATGGTTTTTTTTTACTTCAGAATTTAACTTTGATTTTTATTTTTATTTGGGTTTTGTGATTCTATGTTTGTTTGCAGGATGGTGTTAGACAACTTAGGAAGATCATGTCAAGTTGTTTGCAAGAACAGCTTCAAGAAAAGCTTCCTGAGGTTAGTCTGATATCAATAGTTTTCAACTCCTTTTCTGGGTTGCCATGTATAAACACTAACTGATGAATAATACCATAGTTCCAATCAGTCTTAAGGGTTTTACAGAAAGAACAAAGCCGATCACCCGATCATTCGCCATTAACCGTTCTTGATACTTATCGAACCCAGATGATCCCAAGGTACATTCCTTTTATCCTCTTCTCCTAGTAATCAGGAACTTTTTGTTCTGCTTCATGAACTAAGAACAATGTATACATAAGAGTTACATAAAATACTTCATCCAACTGCATTCTTATAAAAAATAGATATGCTTCGCGAGTACGGACTTGGAGTTATCATATAATCCATCTTGCTCGTTCTTTTGCTTACCGAAGATATTCGCAACCTAAGCTTCTAATCCATCGTACTACATGTAGGAACTAAAATATTATACTATCAATTGCTAAACATATTTTCATTTGTTTAAAAGTGTGGCAGAGTTTATCAGGATAGAAGCAGCTACCACCTCCAGTTATTTCAAACGCAAGAGAAGGAACTCATGGTATAATTCTTACTGTTCTTGAATTTCTAGTTTGAATTTAATTTTTGAAAAAATTGATTAGAAATAGACTGTTCTTTCTATCTTTGTCCACGGATGCCTTACTCATTCAATTTGAAGTATGCATCCAAAACTTGAAAATACTTGAGATTGTTGCATACTTATGGAAGAAAATGTTCATATTGCAGAACCTGATATCTTTATATTCTAGAGCAAAAAAAGAGTTTGTAGGACATGCAATCACAGTTGCTGAGAGATCTGCAATACACCTAAGTATGAAGACAAATTTACACCATTTGTCTTAATTTTTCTTAATTTTACAGTTCTTCTTTGTTCGTAGGAAGCCAGGTTCAGGAGCTGTCTACTGCAGCCCTTTGGTTATCACAGGGTAGTTCTAGAGAACAGGAACTTGTACAATATGGTTCAAGATCTGAAGGGTTAGTGCAATTTCAACAGTATAAGTTTAATAATGGATTATACTAAACAATGACTAAAACATCTAGGTACATACAGTTTACTGCAGAATTAGGCCGTCCTCAGAACATAGAAAGCAAAAACCGATAGATTTTATCGAGAGGATGGCTCGGGGACCGAATTGTCAAAATAAAAAGTTCGGAGACTGAATTGAAAACTCCTCAAAGTTCGGGGACCGAATTGTCAAAATAAAAAGTTCGGAGACTGAATTGAAAACTCCTCAAAGTTCGGGGACCGAATTGTCAAAATAAAAAGTTCGGAGACTGAATTGAAAACTCCTCAAAGTTCGGGGACCGAATTGTCAAAATAAAAAGTTCGGAGACTGAATTGAAAACTCCTCAAAGTTCGGGGACCGAATTGTCAAAATAAAAAGTTCGGGGACCGAATTGTCAAAATAAAAAGTTCGGAGACTGAATTGAAAACTCCTCAAAGTTCGGGGACCGAATTGTCAAAATAAAAAGTTCGGAGACTGAATTGAAAACTCCTCAAAGTTCGGGGACCGAATTGTCAAAATAAAAAGTTCGGAGACTGAATTGTCAAAATAAAAAGTTCGGAGACTGAATTGAAAAAAATAAAAAGTTCGGAGACTGAATTGTCAAAATAAAAAGTTCGGAGACTGAATTGAAAACTCCTCAAAGTTCGGGGACCGAATTGTCAAAATAAAAAGTTCGGAGACTGAATTGAAAACTCCTCAAAGTTCGGGGACCGAATTGTCAAAATAAAAAGTTCGGAGACTGAATTGAAAACTCCTCAAAGTTCGGGGACCGAATTGTCAAAATAAAAAGTTCGGAGACTGAATTGAAAACTCCTCAAAGTTCGGGGACTGAATTGAAAAATCCTCAAAGTTTGGGCTGCTCTAAGTGTCAAAATAAAAAGTTCGGAGACTGAATTGAAAACTCCTCAAAGTTTGGGCTGCTCTAAGTGTCAAAATAAAAAGTTCGGAGACTGAATTGTCAAAATAAAAAGTTCGGAGACTGAATTGAAAACTCCTCAAAGTTCGGGGACCGAATTGTCAAAATAAAAAGTTCAGGGACTGAATTGAAAACTCCTCAAAGTTCGGGGACCGAATTGTCAAAATAAAAAGTTCGGAGACTGAATTGAAAACTCCTCAAAGTTCGGGGACCGAATTGTCAAAATAAAAAGTTCGGAGACTGAATTGAAAACTCCTCAAAGTTCGGGGACCGAATTGTCAAAATAAAAAGTTCGGAGACTGAATTGAAAACTCCTCAAAGTTCGGGGACCGAATTGTCAAAATAAAAAGTTCGGAGACTGAATTGAAAACTCCTCAAAGTTCGGGGACCGAATTGTCAAAATAAAAAGTTCGGGGACCGAATTGTCAAAATAAAAAGTTCGGGGACTGAATTGAAAACTCCTCAAAGTTCGGGGACCGAATTGTCAAAATAAAAAGTTCGGAGACTGAATTGTCAAAATAAAAAGTTCGGAGACTGAATTGAAAACTCCTCAAAGTTCGGGGACTGAATTGAAAAAAATAAAAAGTTCAGGGACTGAATTGTCAAAATAAAAAGTTCGGGGACCGAATTGTCAAAATAAAAAGTTCGGAGACTGAATTGAAAACTCCTCAAAGTTCGGGGACCGAATTGTCAAAATAAAAAGTTCGGAGACTGAATTGAAAACTCCTCAAAGTTCGGGGACCGAATTGTCAAAATAAAAAGTTCGGAGACTGAATTGAAAACTCCTCAAAGTTCGGGGACCGAATTGTCAAAATAAAAAGTTCAGGGACTGAATTGAAAACTCCTCAAAGTTCGGGGACCGAATTGTCAAAATAAAAAGTTCGGAGACTGAATTGAAAACTCCTCAAAGTTTGGGCTGCTCTAAGTGTCAAAATAAAAAGTTCGGAGACTGAATTGAAAACTCCTCAAAGTTCGGGGACCGAATTGTCAAAATAAAAAGTTCGGGGACCGAATTGTCAAAATAAAAAGTTCTGGGATTGAAGTGAAAACTCCTCAAAGTTTAGAGACCGAATTGTCAAAATAAAAAGTTCTGGGATTGAAGTGAAAACTCCTAAAAGTTCGGGGACCGAATTGTCAAAATAAAAAGTTCGGGGACTGAATTAAAAACTTCTCATAGCTCGGGGGCCGAATTGTCAAAATAAAAAGTTCGGAAACTGAATTGAAAACTCCTCAAAGTTTGGGCTGCTCTAAGTGTCAAAATAAAAAGTTCAGGGACTGAATTGAAAACTCCTCAAAGTTCGGGGATCGAATTGTCAAAATAAAAAGTTCGGGGACCGAATTGTCAAAATAAAAAGTTCTGGGATTGAAGTGAAAACTCCTCAAAGTTTAGAGACCGAATTGTCAAAATAAAAAGTTTGGGGACTGAATTGAAAACTCCTCAAAGTTCGAAGACTGAATTGTCAAAATAAAAAGTTCAGGGACCGAATTGTCAAAATAAAAAGTTCGGGGACTGAATTGAAAACTCCTCAAAGTTCGGGGACCGAATTGTCAAAATAAAAAGTTCGGGGACTGAATTGAAAACTCCTCAAAGTTTGGGCTGCTCTAAGTGTCAAAATAAAAAGTTCAGGGACTGAATTGAAAACTCCTCAAAGTTCGGGGACCGAATTGTCAAAATAAAAAGTTCGGGGACCGAATTGTCAAAATAAAAAGTTCTGGGATTGAAGTGAAAACTCCTCAAAGTTCGGGGACTGAATTGTCAAAATAAAAAGTTTGGGGACTGAATTGAAAAAATAAAAAGTTCGGAGACTGAATTGAAAAAATAAAAAGTTCGGGGACTGAATTGTCAAAATAAAAAGTTCGGAGACTGAATTGAAAACTCCTCAAAGTTCGGGGACTGAATTGAAAAAATAAAAAGTTCAGGGACTGAATTGAAAACTCCTCAAAGTTCGGGGATCAAATTGTCAAAATAAAAAGTTCGGGGACCGAATTGTCAAAATAAAAAGTTTGGGGACTGAATTGTCAAAATAAAAAGTTCAGGGACTGAATTGTCAAAATAAAAAGTTCGGGGACTGAATTGAAAACTCCTCAAAGTTCGGGGACTGAATTGTCAAAATAAAAAGTTCAGGGACTGAATTGAAAAAATAAAAAGTTCGTGGACCGAATTGAAAAAATAAAAAGTTCAGGGACTAAATTGAAAACTCTTCAAAGTTCAGCACCGAATTGTCAAAATAAAAAAGTTCGGGGACTAATTGAAAACGCCTCATATTTCGGGGTCGAATTGTCAAAATAAAAAGCTCAGGGGTTGAATTGTCAAAATAAAAAGTTTGGAGACCAAATTGTCAAAATAAAAAGACCAAATTGACCAATTCTACCCCGAAATATGAGGCGTTTTCAATTTAGTCCCCGAACTTTTTATTTTTGTTCCTAAACTTTTTATTTTAACAATTCAGCCCATGAGCTTTATTTTGACAATTCGGTCCCCGAACTTTGAAGAATTTTCACTTCAGTCCCCAAACTTTTTTATTTTAACAATTTGGTCCTGAACTTTGAAGAATTTTCACTTCAATCCCCGAACTTTTTTATTTTGACAATTCGATCCCCGAACTTTTAGGAGTTTTCAATTTAGTCCCTGAACTTTTTATTTTGACAATTCGGTCCATCAACTTTTTATTTTAACAATTTTTCCCCCAAACTTTGAGGAGTTTTCAATTCAGTCCCTGAAATTTTAATTTTGACAATTCAACCCCCGAAATATGAGGCGTTTTCAATTTAGTCCAAACTTTTTATTTTGACAATTCGGTCCCTAAACTTTTTAATTTTGACAATTCAACCCCCGAAATATGAGGCGTATGAGGCGTTTTCAATTTAGTCCCCAAACTTTTTAATTTGACAATTCAGCCCCTAAATTTTTTATTTTGAAAATTCAACCCCCGAACTTTCTATTTTGACAATTTGATCCCTAAACTTTGAGGAGTTTTTCACTTCAGTCCCCGAACTTTTTATTTTGACGATCCCCGAACTTTGAAGAGTTTTCAATTCAGTCCCGGAATTTTTAATTTTGATAATTCGGTCCCTAAACTTTTTTATTTTTTCAATTCGGTCCCCGAATTTTTAATTTTAACAATTCATTCTTCAAACTTTGAGGATTTTTCAATTCAGTCCCTGAACTTTTTATTTTGACAATTCAGTTCCCCGGACTTTTTATTTTGACAGTTCGGTCCCCAAATTTTTGATTTTGACAATTCGATCCAATCCAGTGTCCCCTAATTTTTTTTTTGACAATTCGATTCCCGAACTTTTTATTTTGACAATTCGTTCCCCAAACTTTGAGGAGTTTTCAATTCAGTTTCTGAACTTTTTATTTTGACAATTCGGTCCCTGAACTTTTTTATTTTTTCAATTTATCCCTGAATCTTTTATTATGACAATTCAGTTTATCCCCCAAACTTTGAGGAGTTTTGAGTTTTCAATTCGACCCCCGAAATATGAGGCGTTTTCAATTTAATGTTGTACATTTTAATTTGACAATTCGATCCCCAAACTTTTTATTTTGACAATTCAGCCCCCAAACTATGAGAAGTTTTCCATTTAAATTCGACCCCCGAACTTTTTATTTTGCACGAAAATTGATTTTCTTTTCTCAATTACTTGGTTGTTTTGATGTTAAAATGGATATAATGGATCTCTAGGGAAGGAAAGTGGATGGAAGTTATAAAATTTGAGCATGAATGGTTAAAATGGTTGGAATTATAGGGCATTAGGGTTCGGTAAATTCGGTGAGATTGTTTTTTTTTTTATGGGTCCGAGAGATAACCATCGAGCCATCCTCTCTGATAAAATCTATCGTGTTTTTGCTTTCTATGTTCGAGGACGGCCTAATTCTGCAGTAAACTTGTATGTTACCTGGATGAGTCATTGTTTAGTATCAAAATCATTAACATTGTTAAACTTATACTTGTTGAAATTGCACTAACCCTTCAGATCTTGAACCATATTGTACAAGTTCCTGTTCTCTTGAACTAACCTGTGATAACCAAGGGCTGTAGTAGACAGCTCCTGAACCTGTGTAACACCCGGCGTTTTTGCCAAGTAATCATTTAAACGGGATTAATTGTATATTAATACAATGAATATTTTCTTTTAATTCGTTTGGACGTTTAATTGGAAAACCAAACTAAGTGTAATCAAAACAAACCAATTTGGTTAAAAACCAATGGAAGGGCAAAAAGTAGGTAAGCAATTAAGGTGGTTGGGAGAAAACCAATGGTTGAGTGACATCTGGCGACTTGATGAAGAAGCTAAGTTATTCCTCCTACGTGAAACCCTCACTTCTCATCTGTTTCTTCCCACTACTCCCTATTCTTTCTTTCTGGCGATTGTGACAAAATACCAACACTTTGCTTTCCCGGTTTTCCTTTATGTTTCTCCGCTAAGGTAAACATCCTCTAATGCTAACACATTTGGACAAGCAAAAAGTATGCGTTTTGCTGAAGTTTTAGGTTAAGGTATTTGGGAGAAAACTCTCGGTTTTTGTATGGAAACACATTGTTGTTTTTCTACAAGTCTGAATGGAGTTTACTGCATAATCTTCCAAGTTATTTGTTAGCATTTGCAACTTGTTTAATTTCTCTACATTGCAGCAACAGATCCGAGCGTTCCAGGGACTTTCGAACATTCTACATTGCAGCTTGTCAGAGGTACTAAGTTATACTGCTGTCGGGTTGGTTTGGGTAGAAACGTTATAGTTTATGTTCTGAGTAGTCTGTGTTCTGCTTCACATTATGTTCTGTTATTTCTGTCGTCTGCTATTGTAAGTTCAGGCACTGAGAATGTTCATGCATACACGTTTTCACTGAAAGCTCATGCAAAACCGATTTCTGCACACTGTTTGAAACTAAACAAGATAAAATCTGACTGAAATGTACTGATTAACTGTGGGATGGGGACTGGCCCCCAGATCTGTTTTCTGTTCTGTTATGTATTACTGTTGTGCCTGATAGTGCACCTACCGTTTGCCAGTTCCCCTATAAGCCCCATTTACACCTCTCTGCCACTGAAACGTAATGTTCTGTTATGTCACTGTATTTCTGAAAGTTCATGCATAACATTTTGCATCACTGCATATCTATTATGTTCTTACTGAGTTTTAGACTCATAGATGAACTCTCTGATGTAGGTACTGAACCCGTGAATGAGGACCTTGTGCCTCAAGATGATGATCTGATGTAGTTGGCGGGACGAGCTCATGGGGTGTGTTTGTGGCAGCTAGACATAAATCTGTCCAGAGAAAGAAAGGTTTTGAAGTTCTGTATTTATGTTTTAAAAACTTCTGTTATAATGAATTCTGGAAATCCATGTTAAGTTCTGTACTGTCTTTGAGATTTTAAAACAATGTATGGATTCTGTGTTGATGTATTTAAAACCTCTGTATTTGACAGATTGTGTCCATATATTTTAAATATTCCGAAATATTCTGGAACTGCTTGAGTTCTCCCTTTTCAGGTTATGCATGGATGGTCTCGAAATCTGTCATTTGTAAAACATGTTTTTATAACTTTGTTTGAATCGGGTATTGAAAGTCTATAATTTTCATGCCTTCTGTTGTGCTGTATTTGACAGTTGAACTATGTTTCTGAAGTATTCTGAAATGGTTTGGAATACTTTCTGTTAATCTATGTATGGATGGTTTCTGGTTTTTGAGCTATCTATGCAGTGTGATTATTCTTAAGTTTCTGTTATGTCTTCTGTTGTGCTCGAGAACCATGTTTTGAAATGGTTTAAGTATTCTGTTTTCATTTTCTCTGTCTGTATGTTTCCCTGTCAAAAGTTGTAAATTTGCCTTACAACTACCTCTTCCGATTTTATCCACCGATGCCCGATGCCCGCTGCCCGCTTGTTTTACTGCCTTTAGAAATCATGTCCACCGCTGCCCTAAAATTTAGTCTTCCGCCCAGTTTATTTTAGTTTCTGTCTGTATCTTCCGGTTGACGTCAACCATCTTCCGACTGACGTCATCACCATCTACCGATTTCGCTTATTGCCTGTATCTTCCTGCTGACGTCATCCCTCTTCCGGTTGCCGTCATCCGCTTCCGACTGACTCAATCTATTTTTTTCTTATTATATCCACCGGTGACTCAATTCTGTTTGTAGTTCACATCCCCCGGTTATCACCTGTTCATCTTTGTCCTATCTGCATCTTCCGGTTGACGTCATCAATCTTCCGGCTGACGTCACCACCTCTTCCGCCCCGGTTTATCTACTTTATTTCATTCCTTCCTGCTTTCCTTCTGTTATTTTCATTCCTTCGGTTCATTTATTTTGTCTTATTATATCCACCGGTGACTCAATTCTGTTTGTAGTTCACATCCACCGTTATCACTGTTCTTCTTTGTCGTATTATCTTCCGGTTGACGTCATCAATCTTCCGGCTGACGTCACCACCTCTTCCGCCCCGGTTTATCTACTTTTATTTTCATTCCTTCCTGCTTTCCTTCTGTTATTTTCATTCCTTCGTTCATTTATTTTGTCTTATTATATCCACCGGTGACTCAATTCTGTTTGTAGTTCACATCCACCGGTTTCACCTGTTATCTTTTGTCTATCTGATCTCTAGTTGACGTCATCAATCTTCCGGCTGACGTCACCACCTCTTCCGCCCCGGTTTATCTACTTTTATTTCATTCCGTTACTGCTTTCACTTTGTATTTCATTCACTTCGGTTCATTTATTTTGTCTTATTATATCCACCGGTGACTCAATTCTGTTTGTAGTTCACATCCACCGGTTAGATCACTGTTTCATCTTTGTCGTATCGGCATCTTCCGGTTGACGTCATCAATTCTTCACGGCTGACGTACACCTATCGGCACGGTTGGTTTATCTACTTTATTTCATTCCTTCCTGCTTTCCTTCTGTTATCGGGGTGGATTTGTTTTCCTTCAGTCAGTTATTCTGTCTTAGACGTAATGTTTTAGTTCCCGTTATGGTTTCTACTCCAGAGAACACTCTCTCTCTCTGTCAATGTTTTAAAAGAATAATGTTCAAAAAAAAAAAGAGAGAGACAGTACATGCTTTCTGTCATCCGATTCTGTTTTCTGTTAAAGTTTTAAAGGTTCAGTTGGTTTTTCATAAGTTGTCCAAGCAATTGTTTGATGCTTTTCTGCCTTCTAGTTTCATTAATTCCGTCCATCTGTTTTCTCAAAAAAAATAGTCACTGTTTTCTGTTAACCGTCCCGGAGTGATGGCTCCTCGATCCGGTCGGGTCTGGGTCGTCACAACCTGGCTTCCTACAAACAAAGAAATTGTAAAATCCTGAAAAATTAAAGACAAATGGTGTAAATTTGTCTTCATACCTAGGTATTGCAGATCTCTCTGCAATATGAACATTTTCTTCCATAAGTACGCAACAATCTCAAGTATTTTCAAGTTTTGGATGCATACTTCAAATTGAACGAGTAAGGCATCCGTGGACAAAGATAGAAAGAACAGTCTATTTCTAATCAATTTTTTCAAAAATTAAATTCAAACTAGAAATTCAAGAACAGTAAGAATTATACCATGAGTTCCTTCTCTTGCGTTTGAAATAACTGGAGGTGGTGGCTGCTTCTATCCTGATAAACTCTGCCACACTTTTAAACAAATGTAAATATGTTTAGCAATTGATAGTATAACATATAGTACGATGGATTAGAAGCTTAGGTTGCGAATATCTTCGGTAAGCAAAAAAACGAGCAAGATGGATTATATGATAACTCCGAGTCCGTACTCGCGAAGCATATCTATTTTCTATAAGAATGCAGTTGGATGAAGTATTTTATGTAACTCTTATAAATGTATACATTGTTCTTGTTCATGAAGCAGAACAAAAAGTTCCTGATTACTCGGAGAAGAGGATTAAAGGAATGTACCTTGGGATCATCTGGGTTCGATAAGTAATCAAGAGCAGTTAATGGCGAATGATCGGGTGATCGGCTTTGTTCTTTCCGTAAAACCCTCAAGACTGATTGGAACTGTTAAGTATTCATCAGTTAGTGTTTATACATGGCAACCCAGAAAAGGAGTTGAAAACTATTGAAATCAGACTAACCTCAGGAAGCTTTTCTTGAAGTTGTTCTTCCAAACAACTTGACATAATCTTCCTAAGTTGTGTAATACCATCCTGCAAACAAACATAGGATCACAAAACCCAAATAAAAATCAAAGTTAAATTCTTAAGGAAAAAAAAAAAACATCTCAACAAATTATCAATACCATATCTCGATTTCGCAAGGAAGCGAGAAGCTTGCCATCAATGTTTTCCTTTTTGTCTACCAAACAATCAACAAGTGACCGGACGATTAATTCTAAAAAATTTTCAGCAAGATAGTAAGAATCAAATAGAACAACCCATTTCTGTAACAAGCATTCAAATCAACATAAAAATAGGCAGAGAGAGAGAGAGAGAGAGAAGGAAAGAAGGGCATCAAACAATCCTTCAAGGTTCCCATTTTCAATTTCAAAAGCTGTCTGTTTTTCACTTATTGCAGACATCTCCAAGCGCCGACAAGGGTCTGATGAATTCGATAATGGAGGTCTCGAATGAATTCTACTAGCAGAATGCACAGCCATAGGAGATTTCACATGTTTTTAAAACCCATTTCCATTGTTCATCTTCTTCCACTCGTAAAAAGATTTAAGAGCTAATATACAGTCCACAACCTTCGCTGTTGATCCTGAGTCTAATGTCTCCTGAGGATGACTCAGAAAAATGATTCAATCAGTTCTTTCTCTCATAAATGCATAAATTCATACGATTACTAACTTCCTAAAGTAGTTTACCCTTTCTAGATCAGAAGCTTCAAAAGCAGGAAGCTCCAACTCTTCCATGGCGACCAAAAAGTTTCTAACATTCTCAAAGTACTGATAGGCCGGCAATGGCTGAAATTCGCGGGATATTGATTGTGAAGTTGATGGATTTTCAACAACCTTCAAAAATTCTCAAAACCAATTAGTAGGAAAATGAAAGAATTCATGAACTCCTTCATTGGCTGAACAATAATTACTCAAAAAGAAAAACTCTCTTTTCATCATCAAAACACATTCTACGTTGAGCACTGATCCTGGGTGAATTTTGTTGATTGCATTACAAAGAACCAGCCCATTTCTTAGGCAAGAAATGAATTCTCTCTGTTGGTTGATTCGAAATACTTATCGGACCAACTAAACTTTGCAGCCACCTTGAAGCTTCATATCGCCTCCAAGCTACAATATTCAGCAAAATCAATCTTCTCCGATACTCTAAAAACTCATATTTTTCAATCATAGATTAGGTCACAGTCCTAAAAATTGAAACAAAAACATTGATCCCACCGTCTCATAATTTTATAAATTCTACAAAACTTACTGACCAATATAAATTTCCTGATTTCCTTACGGATACCATTTTCTTTCCGCCATTTTCTTCATTCTATCAAATCTCCATGCAAAAGAAGAAGGGTTGAAACAGAAAAAGAGAAACTAACCTGCTTCTTCAGCTTTTCTTGATGCGAGCGTTAGATGAAAATCGTAAAGACTCTTAGTTGAAGGATCCTCCATTGAATCCAAATTCCCCAGCTCCGGCGAAGGGTAACCCCTGCTTTTTAGAGAGAGAAACGCAGCAAGAAAATGGAGTATTTTATGGGAAGGCACTATTTTGAAGTTGTAACGTTAATATTTTTTGAATTCAAATTTGTGGGGGCCGCCTACGCATGGAGTAATCTAAACCGTCCACTTTACTACTGAATCGGGTTTAACGGCTAGGATTCATGTCATTTTTGGGCTGGGTATTTTATTTACTTATTGGGGTAATGGGCCCATGTCTTGGTTCCGACTGTTATGGCCTTCTTCGTGTTCTATTTTTCTTAGCATCAAATAAAATATAATACAATGTTAAATAAAATGTTCAAATAAATCTAATATCTTTTGGTATTTTTTTAAATTAATCTCAGTTTCTTATTTACTTTATAAATTAAATTTTAAATAAATACTAAACGATATTGGATTTATTTGAACATTTTTTCACATGTTCACCACATCATGAGTAGATAATAGAAATTTTTTTTGTGATTTTCTAAAACTTGTATGATTTATTATATAGTTTTATAAATTACTAAAATAAAATTACAATAAATCGTAAATGTGTTAAAAAATCACGAAAATTTTTGTATTATCTTTTCATTAAGTAGTGAACATGTGGTAAAAATTTCAAGTGAATCTAATATCGTTTAGTAATTTTTTAAATGAGGGTTTAACAAAATTATTGATGAAAAGTCAAACTGATAACAGAATCAAAGCATATGGTTAGGTTTGCCGATTATTTTAGTATAAGGGGCTAACAGAAATAAAGTGCATAGTACATAGTTAAAATCGATAATTATCCTAAAATATAATACAATGTTAATCTACGATTCTATGAATATCTTAAAATAAGAAAATTCAAATAAATACTAGTTTTTTTAATTGAAGATAAGTAAATTCTACGTTGGGACTCTCGAAAAGTTCACCCGACTTTGAAATATTATTCGTAACAAAAGATTTAATTTAGTCCTTACACGTTTTTGGAGATCTATCGAGTAAAAATACAGACACAAAACACTATCAATTTAGTCTATGTTCCCTCGAAATAAGCATGCTATTAGAGAGCTCTAATTTAATGGTAAGTCATAATAATTTGAGACGATTATCGAGTATAATATGATTTTTTCTCTTAAACTTTCTTGCCATATTGCTTTTGCTAATTTAGAGATAGTAGAACTCGAATTAGTTGCATAGATATAAGTAGGTGAGTAATATATGATTGAAATACATATATTGTTAGTAATTAATTTATATTAAATACTAAGAAATTATAAATTTGTAAATTGTATAATACCCTCTAACTAAGTTTATTTTCTTTCTATTGGGTTATTAAAACTAGTACTGCAGTGAACATAATCACTTTTCATTGCCAAAAAAAAAAATATCTGAAAATCAAAAGATAGTTGAAGATTTATTAAAAAACAAAATAATGAGTTGTTTTAACTAAAGTAGTATTCAATTTAAATCATGATGTTTGAGGTACTGAACAAAAACCAACTTCAAGTAAATTTTTAAACGAACTAAACCTTGTCAGCCCGGTGGTGACCCCCGTTCTCAAAAAAAAAAAAAAAATAGAGCAATCAATATCAAAATTTCTTGAAATTCTTACCACATGTTTAGCATATCATTAGAAGATAATCTGAAAGATTTCGTGATTCTTCAACTCTTGTACGATTTATTATAATTTTTTAAACAATATTCTATAAAATAGACGTCAAAAAATTATAATAAATCGTACAAGTGTTGCAAAATCACTCAACTTTTCAGATTATATTCCCACGATATGCTGAACATGTGATAAAAATTTCATCCCATATTATTCCCTATATTTTTTGAGATAGCCAATATGAATATTTTTAAATTTAATTTAGATCAATTAAATTTAACTGGTGATGGATGTCAAAATGAGAGTAAACGATATCTGTGGATTTGATCGTTTTATTGAATATGTTGTTTATTGCATCCGAAGACTATGATCTGGTGTTCCAGGAGGTGTCCCAGGAGGCAATATTTTTTTATCTTCATTGAAGCTCAGTCTCGGGAGGAGGCTGCATCCGAACTCGGGAGGAGTTCTGTTACTTAGACAAGGGGAGCTTGTCGTTCTTGATTGTGGGCAAGGGGATCTTGCCATAACACGGATTCCGGGAGGAATCAATAACGAGGGAATCTTGTTGTTATCTAGATCTCGGGAGAGGTCGTTCTAAAGTCGAGGGGATCTCGCAAAAACAGTTTCCTTGGGGAAGTTAGCTAGAGGAGGCGACAAAGATAAGAGGAAGTTTTTATTTGTATAAGTCTAACTGCCTTGTAACTTTGTGAACTCAAAGAAATGTTTTTATATCTGGGCGTGGCCCCGCAGACGTAGGCTGGTTGCCGAACTGCGTTAACTACCTCTTGTCTCATTTATTTCCTTATATTTATATTGTTCATCATTGCATTCATTATCGGTGTCACACGTAATACCCTGTGTGACACCGCAGAACTAATCGTAATCTTTCACAAAATATTAGAAAATGTAAGAAAGGTGGAAGAACAAGCAGTGCAATTGGACAAATTGTTCGGGGTCTGAATTGAACACTCCTCATAGTTCGGTGGCCAGATTGCCAAAACATATTGTTTGGGGTCTGAATTGAAAAAAACCTCATAGTTCAAGGGTGGAATTGTAGAAAAAAATTGTTCGGGGTCTGAATTGAAAACTCCTCATAATTCGGGGGCTGAATTGTCGAAACAAATTGTTTGAGGTCTGAATTGAAAAACCTCATAGTTCAAGGGTCGAATTGCAGAAAAAAATTGCTAGGGGGTCTGAATTGAAAACTTCTCATAGTTCGGGGGTGAATTGCCAAAACAAATTGTTGGGGGGTCTGAATTGAAAATATCTCATAGTTGGGTGTTCGAATTAAGAAATAAATTGTACGGTGTCTGAATTGAAAACCCTTATAGTTCGATGGCTGAAAAGATATATTTTCATAGTTTGGTGGACGAATTTGACGAAAGAAATTGTTCGGTCTGATTAAACAACCTCATAGTTCGGTGGCCGAAATGCCCAAACAAATTGTTCGGGTCTGAAAAGAAAACTCCTCCTAGTTTGGGGTATGAATTGAAAAACTTCATAGTTTAAGGATCAATTGTTAAAGTAAATTGTTTGGGATCTGAATTGAAAACGTCTCATAATTTGGAGGCTGAAATGAAGAAAAAAAATTGTTCGGGTCTAAATCGAAAAAATTTCATAGTTCAAGGATCAAATAGTATAATAAATTGTTCGGGGTCTGATTTAAAACTCCTCATAGTTCGGGGGCTAAAATGACGCAAGATAATGTTCGGGGTCAGAATTGAAAATACTCATAGTTCGGGGGCCGCAATGACGAAAGCAAATGTTCGTGGTTTGAATTGAAAATACTCATAGTTCGAGGGGTGAATTGCCAAAACAAATTGTTCGGGGTCTGAATTGAAAAATATCTCATAGTTGGGTGTTCGAATTAAAGAAATAAATTGTACGGTGTCTGAATTGAAAAAAACCTCATAGTTCGGTGGCCAAAAAAGATATATTTTCATAGTTTGGTGGACGAATTTGACGAAAGAAAATGTTCGGGGTCTGATTGAACAAACCTCATAGTTCGGTGGCCGAAATGCCCAAACAAATTGTTCGGGGTCTGAATTGAAAACTCCTCATAGTTCGGGGGTTTGAATTGAAAACTTCATAGTTTAAGGATCAAATTGTTAAAGTATTGTTTGGGATCTGAATTGAAAACTCCTCATAGTTCGGTGGCCGAAATGCCCAAACAAATTGTTCGGGGTCTGAATTGAAAAATACTCATAGTTCGGGGGCCGCAATGACGAAAGAAAATGTTCGGGGTCTGAATTGAAAACTCCTCATAGTTCGGTGGCCGAAATGACGCAAGATAATGTTCGGGGTCAGAATTGAAAAATACTCATAGTTCGGGGGCCGCAATGACGAAAGCAAATGTTCGGGGGTTTGAATTGAAAAATCTCATAGTTCGGGGGTGAATTGCCAAAACAAATTGTTCGGGGTCTGAATTGAAAAATATCTCATAGTTGGGTGTTCGAATTAAAGAAATAAATTGTACGGTGTCTGAATTGAAAAAAACCTCATAGTTCGGTGGCCAAAAAAGATATATTTTCATAGTTTGGTGGGCGAATTTGACGAAAGAAAATGTTCGGGGTCTGAATTGAAAAAACCTCATAGTTCGGTGGCCGAAATGCCCAAACAAATTGTTCGGGGTCTGAATTGAAAACTCCTCATAGTTCGGGGGTTTGAATTGAAAACTTCATAGTTTAAGGATCAAATTGTGAAGTAAATGTTTGGGATCTGAATTGAAAACTCCTCATAGTTCGGTGGCTGAATTGCCGAAACAAATTGTTCGGGGTCTAAATCGAAAAAATTTCATAGTTCAAGGATCAAATAGTAGAAAAAATTGTTCGGGGTCTGAATTGAAAACTCCTCATAGTTCGGGGGCCGCAATGACGAAAGAAAATGTTCGGGGTCAGAATTGAAAAATACTCATAGTTCGGGGGCCGCAATGACGAAAGCAAATGTTCGGGGGTTTGAATTGAAAACTCCTCATAGTTCGGTGGCTGAATTGCCGAAACAAATTGTTCGGGGTCTGAATTGAAAAATATCTCATAGTTGGGTGTTCGAATTAAAGAAATAAATTGTACGGTGTCTGAATTGAAAACTCCTCATAGTTCGGTGGCCAAAAAAGATATATTTTCATAGTTTGGTGGGCGAATTTGACGAAAGAAATTGTTCGGGGTATGAATTGAACAAACCTCATAGTTCGGTGGCCGAAATGCCCAAACAAATTGTTCGAGGTCTGAATGAAAACTCCTCATAGTTCGGGGGTTGAATTGAAAACTTCATAGTTTAAGGATCAAATTGTTAAAATAAATTATTTGCGGTTAATTGAAAACGCCTCATAGTTTGGGGGCTGAAATGACGAAACAAATGTTCGTGGTCTAAATTGAAAATAGTTCAAGGATCAAATAGTAGAAAAAATTGTTCGGGGTCTGAATTGAAAACTCCTCATAGTTCGGGGGCCGAAATGACGCAAGATAATGTTCGGGGTCTGAATTGAAAAATACTCATAGTTCGGGGGCCGCAATGACGAAAGAAAATGTTCGGGGTCTGAATTGAAAAAAACCTCATAGTTCGGGGTCAGAATTGAAAAATACTCATAGTTCGGTGGCTGAATTGCCGAAACAAATTGTTCGGGGTCTGAATTGAAAACTCCTCATAGTTCGGGGTCAGAATTGAAAAATCCTCATAGTTTGTGGCCGATTATTAGAAACAAATTATATATAATCGGGCTGACCTTGAAAAACCCCCCCCCCCCCCCCCCCCCCCCCCCCCCCCCCCTCATAATTAAGGTTGAATTGCAGAAACAAATTGTTCGGGGTCTGAATTGAAAAATCCTCATAGTTTGGGGCCCAATTGACGAAAGAAATGTTCGGGGTCTGAATTGAAAAAAACCTCATAGTTCAATGTTCGAATTGACGAAAGAAATTGTTCGGGGTCTGAATTGAAAAAAACCTCATAGTTCAATGTTCGAATTGACGAAAGAAATTGTTCGGGGTCTGAATTGAAAAATCCTCATAGTTCGGTGGCTGAATTGCCGAAACAAATTGTTCGGGGTCTGAATTGAAAAATCCTCATAGTTCGGTGGCTGAATTGATGAAACAAATTGTTCGGTGATTGAATTGAAAAAAACCTCATAGTTCAATGTTCGAATTGACGAAAGAAATGTTCGGGGTCTGAATTGAAAAAAACCTCATAGTTCGGTGGCTGAATTGCCGAAACAAATTGTTCGGGGTCTGAATTGAAAAAAACCTCATAGTTCAATGTTCGAATTGACGAAAGAAATTGTTCAGTGTCTGAATTGAAAAAAACTTCATAGTTCGGTGGTCGCATTGACGAAAGAAATGTTCATGGTCTGAATTGAAAAAAACCTCATAGTTCAATGTTCGAATTGACGAAAGAAATTTTTCGGGATCTGAATTGAAAAAAACCTCATAGTTCAATGTTCGAATTGACGAAAGAAATTGTTCAGTGTCTGAATTGAAAAAACTTCATAGTTCGGTGGCCGAATTTGCGAAAAAAAAATTGTTCGGGGTCTGAATTGAAAAAAACCTCATAGTTCGGTGGCTGAATTGATGAAACAAATTGTTCGGTGATGAATTGAAAAAAACCTCATAGTTCAATGTTCGAATTGACGAAAGAAATGTTCATGGTCTGAATTGAAAAAACTTCATAGTTCGGTGGCTGAATTGATGAAACAAATTGTTCGGTGTTTGAATGAAAAAACTTCATAGTTCCATGTTCGGATTTACGAAAGAAATTGTTCAGTGTCTGAATTGAAAAAAAACTTCATAGTTGGTAATTGACGAAAGAAATTGTTCAGTGTCTGAATTGAAAAAATCTCATAGTTTGTGGCCGAATGAAGAAGGAAAGGTTTGTGTCGGAATGAAAAAACCTCATAGATTGGTGGTGGAATTGACAAAGGAATTTGTTCGGTGTCTAAATTGAAAAAACTTCATAATTTGGTGGTCGAATGACGAACAAAATTGTTCAGTGTCTGAATTGAAAAAAACCTCATAGTTCAATGTTCGAATTGACGAAAGAAATGTTCGGTGTTTGAATGAAAAAACCTCATAGTTCAATGTTCGAATTGACGAAAGAAATTGTTCAGTGTCTGAATGAAAAAAAGCTTATAGTTGGGTGTTCGAATTGACGAAAGAAATGTTCGGTGTTTGAATGAAAAAAAGCTTATAGTTGGGTGTTCGAATTGACGAAAGAAATGTTCGGTGTTTGAATGAAAAAACTTCATAGTCGGTGAACGATGATAAGACTTGCTCGGTGTCTAAATTGAAAAAACTTCATAGTTCGGTGGTCGCATTGACGAAAGAAATTGTTCAGTGTCTGAATTGAAAAAACTTCATAGTTCGGTGGTCGCATTGACGAAAGAAATTGTTCAGTGTCTGAATTGAAAAAAACCTCATAGTTCAATGTTCGAATTGACGAAAGAAATTCTTCAATGTCTGAATTGAAAACCCTTATGTGTTTATTTTATCTTTACCAGTCATAGAGTATTAATTCTATTTTTAATATTTTTTTAAATAATGAAATGATAAAGAAAGTTTAGAAAAACAAAAAAACGCTTGTTAAACAGTAATTCGCTTCGAAGACCCATCATAACGCGTTTATATTATCGCTTCAAACCATACCTTAAAAAATTAACTTTAAGCCTTTCCAATGTCTTAAAATCACACATTCATCTTCAAACTGAATAGAAAGAGTTGTCCGAAGATTTTCGAAGAAAAATAGGAAAGTTATCAATTTACAATTAAAGTCCGTGCTTTCTGGAAACAACACAATTTTTCAAGTGTTTCCCTGCCAGTTATATCAACGCTATAGGTTAAAAAGTGGTAATATGGTGAACTCGACATATACCAACGTGAACATAACCTATAATAGCCAAATGAGAGAGAATATGCATATTAAAGTGATGAAAAGTAAAGATTAATCACCTTTAACATTGTGTCGAAACAAGCATAAGGAAAGTTAGACTTTTTAAACTCATTTAGCAAATTGAGAAATGGACAGACCAACAATGAAAACCAGCAAAAGTGTTCATATATCTATGGTAGAATAAATGTAAACATCCGTGAATGAACTTAAAACAAATTTCAAATAGTCAAAGCATCCACTGTTCTTATGAAGTAGTGAATTAAGAACTTGCCATACTGTTTAGCAATTTCATTCCAGTCGAGCAAAATTTGCTCCCTTCTAGAATTTCCTTTTGCAAACTGGAGAAGACTCTTTAGCCAACCGCTATCCTTTGTTTCTAACATTCTACAAAGATCTGGGTATTCCTTTCCCTCTGGAATGTATTGGTAGTACAACCTGCTCAAGAACATGTAGTAAGAATCCTCCAAAAGCTAAAACACTTCACTTCATCAATTCATGCTTATTATTTTTATTATTCATCTATTTTTTTCATATTAAACAACCCCAAAGACATAGCATACTAACATAGTTCAAATAGTTATACTACCCACAAAC
This sequence comes from Begonia masoniana, assembly GCA_022432975.1. Lineage (NCBI taxonomy): Eukaryota > Viridiplantae > Streptophyta > Magnoliopsida > Cucurbitales > Begoniaceae > Begonia > Begonia masoniana. The sequence continues at coordinate 14,838,971 of CM039515.1, forward strand.
TAACCCAACAGTCAATACTAATCCAACTAGTTGTATCGAGCGATTTGGTCAATTAGATCAGTTCAGTTTGGTTTCAAAAAAAAAAAAAAACTGAATACTATGGTTTAATCTCAGTTTACATAATATAAGAATCTAACTAATCAAACGATCCCGCAAACTTAAAATTAACCAGTTGGTTTTATATTATTTTTTTAACTTCAACAAATTTGGATTCTTCACACAAATTTTTTATGGATCTTGTTTATTTTTTCCAAAATTAATTAGAATGTAATATTGTTAAAGTCTTTACAAGCATATAAACATTGAAACTACCATAAAAAGATTCAAGAATTTAACAATTGTTTTTTTAATAGTTTATTATATTTGAGTTTTTGGCTAAATAACATACTTGAATGTATTCGATATTTTATTTTTAGTTTGTTTAGCTAGTGCGGCCTGGTTTGTGATAAACCCCAACCTGCTAACTGCCAACTCAGCCATTAGTTAGGATAAAGGTGCTCACTTGTTCATCCTTCTGTTTATACTAAATATCCATTTCTTTATAATGAATTGTATCCAAGACTGGCAGAATTTGAGGGTGTTAAAATGGGGGAGGTAGTCATAGGGCTTTGAGAGATAGAGAAAAGGGTGTAAGGGAGGAGAATGAGGAGGGGAGGGTGGTGGGTTAAGTCTTCACGGACCTGTATTGCATCAGAACTCCATCTATCATTCTTCATTCTTTACATTATTGCCTGGAGCAGCAACTTGCATCGCTGAAAATCTTGTCTAGGAAAGCAAAGTGAGCTGCGTCTAATGTTTATGCCGCTTAAGTGTCTTCTTTTTAGAACACAACTGATTTCACCACTTGACTAGTAGAGCTAGAAATGAAAGAGGTATATCTGATGGGATTACTGCGGGGTTTGTTTAAGCTTTGATACCTAGGAATTGATTTGACCGAATTGTTTGAATCATTAATTTAGTTTGACACTTGTCTGTTCTTAATCTAGTTTTTAGTCCCTCGCTGGTTCTTAATCTTAGTTATTTAATGTGTGGTGTTTACCCTTGTCATTTCTTAATCTTAGTTCTGAATGCACTGTGATGTTTATATTTTCTAGGCAAACATTTCTTAGTAATATAATTCCCATTGAAGAATGCCATCTTCGCAATTACCTTGGTTGATATTCCTTTGCGAAATATTAAGCTTTGTTGTGTCAGGTCTTGGATTGTATTTACTTGACAGACTGACATAAAATAAATTTGAGGTATGGTTTGATTTGTGATTTCTCCTCTTTTGATTATTTTTCGAAGTCATGGCTCTTATGTTTATGTAAAAACGTATTTTCTTAACTTAGTTTCTTTTATTACTGTAAATTTTAACGTTTCAAATATTCTGAAATTTCTCTCTATGCCTATCATCCATTTTCTTGAAATAATCGCCGGTTCACTTCCAACTTGCCTGTTAGATATATAGAATATATGGCTTCATTTAGTCAATAGATTGGAATGGACCTCCATAACTACAAATACCTGTTATTGTTTGCTTAACTCATTTGTTTATGTTAATCACTCTCTCAAACTTGCATATTTGGGCTTAATTGTTGCAATGTGTCGAATCCCTTATTGAAATACCCCAATTTAAAATCCTCAATTTTTCTTTCTCCAATTTAGAACAATAATTTAAAAATCTCAAAAAAATTTCCCAAATCGTTTTATCAAGTTAAATTAGTGCATTAAAACTCTAACTTCATAATATTTTAAAATTCTCTTTAAATAATAACTGAAATATTAACTGCGCGGAATCTTAATCAAAATTTTAAAATATTAAACAACCTTGTCGAAAATTGAAATAAATACAGTATTAACACAATTCATAAAAACTTCATTTATAAATAGATTATCCAAAGTTTCAATAGAAATATGAAATATCTTCAACAATTAAAATATACTAATTTAAACATTTCTCTCAGACCCAAAAACATCTTTTTCTTATGTATGCTCACTTGTCTCTAGAAGGTTCTAGATCACAGCCAACTCTTCATCAGATAAAAATTCACTCACATCACAAAATTATACAACTATAAGATTTAACTCAGCAAGCAAAAATACGTGCAAGTGTCAAAATTAACTTTTACCGAATCCGGATTACAGACTGGTTGGTACTCATTTCCCAACCTTAGACTCAGTAATCTCATTGTCGTTCAGGCTTTTGTCATCTTACTTTCGATCAAGCTCACAAATCTCATTGTCGTTCAGACTTTTGCTATCACGTCAGTATTATCGTAATGTTCAAGCTCACCATTTCATTGTCGTTCAGGCTTTTACTATCATATATTTTTCGTCAATTCCATCGTATTCATACACATATAATATACCCTACCAATTTTATCTTTATACTATTCTAAGTCAATACCTAAACATGCATGTTCAAATATCAGTAACGTGTAAGTAATCAGTTATAAGAAAATAATATAAACTTTTGTGATGTAAGGCCATAGGCAAAACATTAAAAAATGGTATTTTCACTTACTTGGATTCTGAGCTATTAGGGTTTCGGGATTTTTTCAATATTCTAGTATTCCCACAATATCTTGTTTAAATAAAATCTTAGTATTAATGCCTTCTTAATAAATTCAATTTCGACAAAGTTTGGGCATAATTTCCTTTCGTGTGCTCGTAGGTCGAATTGGTTCGAGTTGGGTCGGTTTGTAGGATTTTCAGGACATTTTTCTGCCTAAATAAAACATTTGACATTAATTCTTACTTCAATAAACCATTTCAAAAAGATTTAGGTAGAAATTCTTTACCAGTAAAATCTTAATTTGGTTCGGAACCAATCGGGTTAGTTCGGGTCAATCGGGCTAGTTCTAGTCGATCGGGCCTGTTCAAGTCAACTGGGCCAGTTCGGTTCTGCTAGATTTATGTAAGACCCTTCGGCCCAAGTCCAACCTGGGATTTGCGGAGCACTGGGTGGTCCCACTCATGAACTTCTCCCCCTAGAAATGGAGTTTTTGTCCTCCCCACCACTCGAACCCAGGACCTCCAGGCTATAATCCATGGGCTACAAGTGATGGTACCACTTGGGCTAGACGTCTTTTTTTGTAAGACCCTCCGGCCCAAGTCCAACCGGGGATCCGCGGAGTTTTAACCCAGCACGTCATCCTCCGGCCCAAGTCCAACCCGGTATTCGCGGAGCACTGGGTAGTCCCACTCATGAACTTCGCCCCTTAGAAAGGAATTTTTTGCCTTTCCCACCACTCGAACCCAGGATCTCTAGGCTATAATCCATGAGCTACAAGTGATGGTACCACTACTTAAGTGAACCGATTCGGTTAGACCACACTTTAGTGAACCAGGTGGTTTGGTTCACTGGTTCTTAGGTTGGGATTAAAACCCATTTTTTCTTCTTCTCTGTTCTTTGTGTTTCCTTCGCGAAGTGTAAATTTGTCGAGAGAGAGAGAGAGAGTGTGTGTGTGTGTGTGTGTGCAACGATCCAGGATTTGCCTATACTCGAATCCAAGATTAGCCTATACTCAGCTCACCCGAGGTTTGCAATTTGAAGTTTGCCCTGCAATCGCACTCATGATCTTCTTTCCCCTAGAAAAAGAGATTCACTAGCTCAATTGGTACTAGGTTTCCATGAACATGGTACTTTAGCCTGGACGGCCAGAGTTAGAAACCTAGAGAAGACATGAAACTCCCTTTCCAGGGGGGAGAAGATCATGAGTGCGATTGTAGGGCAAACCTCGGGTGAGCCGAGTATAGGCAAATCCCAGATCGTTACAAAAACTAGCTCAATTGGTACTAGGTTTCAATGAACATGGTACTTTAGCCTGAAGGGCCAAGGTTCGAAACCGAGGGAGAGTATGAAACTCCCTGGCCAGGGAGGAGAAGTTTATAAGTGCGATTGCAGGGCAAACCTCAGATTGCGGGGCAAACCTTGGGTGAGCCGAGTAGAGGCAAATCCCAGATTCGAATATAGGCAAATCCCGGATCGTTACAAAAAAGATGTATTTTTTTGTAACGATCCGGGATTTATCTATACTCGAATCTGGGATTTGCCTCTACTCGGTTCACCCAAGGTTTGCCCTGCAATCTGAGGTTTGCCCCTCAATCGCACTTATGATCTTTACCCCCCTAGAAAGGGAGTTTCATGTATTCCCTAGATTTCGAACCCTGGCCCTCCAGGCTAAAGTATCATGTTCATGGAAACCTAGTACCAATTGAGATAGTAGGCATGAAACTCCCTTTTCAGGGGGAGAAGATCATGAGTGCGATTGCGGGGCAAACCTCGGGTGAGCCGAGTATAGGAAAATCACAAATTCAAGTATAGGCAAATCCCAGATCGTTACAGAGTGTGTGTGAGAGGGAGACAGATCGAGAGGGAAAGTTGAAAACAGAGAGAGATGAGGGATTTTACACCGATGGCTTGTCGACGGAGGCTGAGTAGTTGATCTCCCCGGAGTTGTTGCGCGCCGAGGAGGGATTTCTTCTTGTCGGAGGAGATTCTCTGCGTCGGAGACAGAGGTAAGTGTTCTTCTCTGTCGAAGAATTTGGGAGGAAGAGTTGTGGTGTGATTTTTCCACCACCCGAACCCCTCTATTTATAGGAGGGGTTTGCCCACGCGCCCCTCTGTGAAATCCAAGTTTAACTCGGATTTTCTGAGCTGTAACAGATTAGCTTAGATTTTTAATGAAGTTGAATTTGATTCTTCATTTTTTTCTAGACGCTTTCCAAACTACATTCATTCTGATCGGACGTCGGATTTTCAGAGGAGAATCCTACTGGTTCTCTGAAATCTGGGTTCAGCTCAGATTTGCTGAGTCGAAAATTTGAACTTCTTCTATTCATGGATGATTTTCAGGCTAAGTTCATCTTTGATTGTTATCTGATTTTCATAGAAGAAATTTGAGATGAGGTTTGACTTGGTTTTTGATTTGGGAAATTTTGAAATTGAATTTTGAATTTTGAAATTAATCTTTTGAATTGAACCCTAATACGTTACAATCTCTCCTCCTTAAAAAAAAATTCGTCTTCGAAATTTAAATAGTTACCTGAAAAGCTCCGGATAGGCATTTTTCATGTCTTCTTTTCTTTCCCAAGTTGCTTCCTCAATATTTTGATTTTTTCATAGTACTCTGACAAGCGAGATCTTCTTATTCCTTAGTTCTCTTTCTTCTGAATCTAGAATTTGAGTCAGTCTTTCTTCATATGATAAGTCGAAATTGATTGCAACGTCTAGAGATCCCATAGGTAAAACATGTGAGGAATCTGAAATATACTTCTCCAACATCGATACGTGGAATACGTTGTGCATGTGCTTGAAAGTATCTGGCAAATCTAACTGATAGGCGACTTCTCCTACTCTTTTTGAGATTTCAAATGGACCTATAAATCTTGGGCTCAACTTCTATTTCTTTCTGAAGCGCATCACACCTCTCATTGGTGATATTTTCAGGAAAACCGGATCCCCTACTGCAAACTCTAACTTTCTTCTTCTCCGATGAGCATAACTTTTCTGTCTACTTTGGGATATAAGAATTCTTTTCCGAATTAGTGCAATGATTTAAGCAGTTTTCCTTAAAATATCAGGCCTAACAAGTATTCCTTCACCGACTTCATCCCAATGCACGGGAGATCTGCACTTTCTGCCATATAAAGTTTTATAAGGTGATATGCCCGGAGGCCTTTCACTCGATCCCAAATAAAAGTCCAAACTTTATTTAACCTACTTGCTAACAATTTACTTTCTTTTGCAGGTGAGGCCATCTTTGAAGACTTGGATTGGGAACATAAAGCTCAAGACATGGAACAACCCCTAGACCTTATCACTTGGAGAAAAGCAGTGAAAAGCTTGAAGAGCAAAGGAGTGAAGAGTTTGAAGCGGGAATTTGTCTTCCTGACATCCCATCCTTGTAACTTTTATTTCAGGCAGACATTGGCTTATTTCTTGTAACATTGGCAAACACTTAGCCATTTATTTCATCATGCACCAGGAATCAGGACTAGATTGAATGGTTAGGTTAGTTGGTGGTTAAGGTAATTTAGATTGGCTCTGTAACGACCCGAAACCTACCCTAAATTTTTCCGTATAAATTTTTTATTTTATACGTACAAACTTTAAATCTCTCATTCTAGCGGAATAAAACTTTTTAAATCATAATTGAAATTATTAACAGCGTTTGAAATTTTCGTTTTAAAACTATGTAAAATAAACTTAAAACAATCTATTTAAACAATTAAGTAATAAAGAAAACATTTAGTTTAAAGTTATTTTAATTTTATTTTATTATATTTTTTTTTATATATATGTTCTGCCTAAAATGGCAGAACATGTGGCGATTGCAACAGGCACAATCGCCTGTTGCAATCGCTTGTGGCGATTGATCACCACAATTGTGGCGATCAATCGCCACTCCCTCTGGATTTCTCCAGAGGGCAGCGATTACTATCGCCGCTTGGCGATTTCAAGCAGAGGGAGGGGCGATTGCTCGCCTCCCCCAGGCGACTATTCGCCACTTCCTCTGGATTTTGAAATCCAGAGGCTGCTTCTCCCTCCCCGTTTCACGCCCTGCAATTCACTTAACCATTCAACACTCAACAAAATCATACACATTGCAATATTCTTTTCTACCTCATATCTTCATCATTTCTTTACACACTTTCATAACAATAAAAACACTTTACCAATTACTCCTAACTCAACTAAAAACACATTTAAACGTTACCAATTTCTCAAAACAAATCGCGTGGTTTCGTTTAAAAGTTTAACATATCCTCCTATTTTTGAAATCAGTAAAACATTACAAAATACATCCAATTTCACAAAACATTTTCTATTAACTATACAGATTTCAACATCCTATAATGTTCTAACACTTTCTATCCAAAATAACCCAAAGTACCTAAGTACATCCCCACGGGTCAAAATCACGCTCCGACTGCCAGCGCACTCCCACGGGCCTCCTCCTTCAACATGTTCATACGTCAGGCGGAGGGACGTCTTCCTCACCTGTCTCAAAGTCACCTACACCATAGAATTAAACACGTGAGCTAGAGGCTCAGTAAATCTAAGTGAATGCAAATGTATGCTATGCTATGCTCTTTTAAACTATGCATTCTTTTCATTTCTTTTCATTTCTTTCTTTAGGTGTCTCTGGGTCACCCGGGGCTTCACTCTCATTAGATAGGAGCAGCACATCCCGCGGTTGGATAGCCCCTCGGATCTAACACGGGGGGAAAGCATGCTTCCACCGACAGCCATGCCTGAACCACCGCACCCGGCGTGACTATCTCTGTGTTCATTTATGTATTTTGTTTACCATTTTCTATGTAAAAACTCTTTGAAATTCGTTTTGCGTGCGTGCTTAGAAAACAAATGCATGAACGTGCTCTATGCAATGACGATAACGAACAATGAAAATAAAGTATTAACAACCAACAAAACTAAACTTTCTATAACTTAAAGTAGTCTAACTACCCATCCTAATCGCCCGAAATACACGACATCCCCAATATCCTCGATTGACTCTTTTCGTACGGTGTAGGCCTAGATGGCCAAACAAGTCACAGAGACTTACCTCGCGTCCGTTGTTCACCGAGCTTTGTCCACAAATGCTTGTTCACCTATAACATTTCACAACATACGTATTAAATCGAGTCTAAATCACCAAACTCTAAAAATTGCTAACTCCTAACTATAGAAAATTCTCCTAAACTCTATTTTAGTTCGTTGAGGCATTTCGTCGAGCAATTCGCGCTCGACATTTCAAAAACCCCATTAATGGAGGTTTTTAAGCTCCAAGTTAACCAATGCTTCAATACACCTCAACAAATCGATGAACTAAGCTCCGATAACTATCAATACGTCTATTAGAGGCATAACTAAGCTCAACCTATCAATCGCAAACATCGATTCACATTTCCGACGAAAACCCTAACGAACCCTAATTGTCTTAAACCCTAGAAATCGCTATTTAATGTTCCAAAAGTGTAAAGCCTTACCTAGAGAGCAAAGACGGAGTAGAAACCTGAAGGATCAAGTCGCCGGAGGAGGAGAATCGTCGCCGGAATGAAGAGTCGCCGTTGAGAGGAAGAAAATCGCACGGTGAGGGAGAGGAAAATGGAATTTGCGTTGAAGTGTTGGAGGAGAAATGATTTTTTTTTGCTTATTTAACAACTTTGGCTTGGCAAATGACTAAATTGCCCTTCCATTTGATTTCTATTTATTTCGCCACTTATCTCGTTATTTAACTAACGATCCGATTTTCCAAAATTCTCATATTTCACCCAAAATTCCAATTTATTATTACGGCCACGTTAAAACTTTCCGTTTGCAAAACAGACTTAATTTGATATATCTACAAAATTACCGTATATTGGAATAAAGTTAAATCCCGTAAAGCCGGGCGTTACAGGCTCAAAACTATAGATGGTGGATGCCCAATCGTGGAAGCCCAAGAAAGGGGAAGGAGGTGCGCCGGTCAGCCAAGGGCGTTCCCCCTCCCACATCATCGAATCTCGGCCCTTGAATGGAAGCTAAATCCATGACTAGTTTTGTTCCTTTCTTTTCTTGTAAACCCTAACCACCCTAGGGTTATTTATTGCATGGGTGTTTGTATTTCCTTCAGAACGATTAACACATAAAGCCCCTGGGTTTCTGCCTCTTCCCAAAACCATGAGAGTTTTGAGAGATTGCTCTCGTCTTGACGAGAGGAGTTGCGCCTCCATTATTGTCCAAGCTTTAAGGTTGCTTGTACAACTCTTACCACCACTCTTTTGTTCTCTCCTATCACGAGGTAAGAACCATAAGAGAGTGGTCAAAACCTTTCCCAAACATAGTTGCATTTCCATTGGAAAGACATCACCCGAGAACTCTTGAAACATAGCTCCTCGGGCCACCATCATCATAGTTCTCCAATCTCACACACTGTCCCACTATTATTGCTCCGCCATCCATCCAGGTAATATCCCCTTAAACCCCCCTTCGATTTGCTATGCTAACACGCCCCTCTTGCAGATCTGGGCGGGTATCATAAGGAGTCATCCCAATTGAAGCTTGATAGCCGTTGTTGTAGGCAAACTCCACTAATGGCAAATTTCTACTCAAATTTCCTTGAAAATCAATAGCACAAGCCTGCAACATATCTTCTAGGGAATGAATCATCCTTTCTGATTGTCCATCAGTCTGACGGTGAAAATCTATACTGAAGTTCAACTGAGTACCCATATGATGTGAATCGAGGAGCGATAAATCTCAAAGTCAAGGACCATGATCTATTAGAAGATAAAGAAGGTCTAACGAACAAAGCTTCACATGGTTTAGTTGTGGAAATCCAAGAAAAAGAGTCATCACAACATAAACAAATGACTATGAAAATAAAGAGCTTTTGTAGCATGGAAGTGGACCCCACGAACTTGGCAAAAAAAGACTTATAATGCACAGAGTTGGGCTCCACAAATACCAATGGATTGGAAAGAGAAGGGTAAAGATCCACGCGAACTACAAAGAGATAAAGATTCACGTGGATTGGAAAAAGATAAAGATCTACATGTGTGACACCCGAGATTTTTTTTTAAAAAGGAAAAATTGGAAAGAAATTAAAAGTATAATAAGATAGTTGTTTTATTTAATTTAAAAGAAATAGCAAAAAGAAGGGAAAGTAATAAAAAGTGACTTAAACGGTTTATTAACGAAAATTTATAATTTGAGAACGGGATTTAATGGAATAGGGCAGAATGGTAATGTGGGTTTATTAAATGGTATTGATTATTATTATTATTATTATTATTATTATTATTATTATTATTAATAAAAAAAAAAAAAAAAAACAAACAACAGAATCGCCATTCTGTTGTTCGTCGAGCCCGAGCACCCGAGAGCGAGGGCCAGCACCCGAGAGCGAGAGAGAGAGGCGAGCGACCTCCGGCGACCCGCAGCTTCGGCCACTGCTCAGGCGAGCGACCTCCAGCGAGCTGAAGCCAGAGCGTGGTTCAGTTTTTCCGCGCTAGACCCGACCGAAAAACAGGTAACTTCTCCTCCCTGTTTCTCTCTGTTAATCGGCCGTGGAGTGGTCTGTGTGTTGGGCCGATTTTTGTGGTTGATTTGTGTCGGAAATAGGGGGAATTGGTGTTGTGTGATGGGTGATTCTCGGTGGGGCTGTGATACCCCTGTTCCAGGGAGGAAGCCGAGGGGGGGGGGGGGGGGAGGGTGCTGTGGTTTTGGTTTTGACTTGGGAAACTTTGGTTTTTGTTAATTTATGCTTAATAAGGTAGAATGTGATAGATTAGTGAGGGATTTGGTGAGAATTGTTGAAAAATCGAAAATGGGAGATTTAGCTCCAAAGGGCCGGTTCTGTTTTTGGAGGTTTTGACCTAGCTTGGGTTATTTGTTTTAAATTTCCTTTTGGCAGATTAAACTAGGTTATTAGAAGAGTACGTGGCCGCTGGAATCGTTTGATTCCGATAACCGACGCGAAAGTTACGCGCGTTCAAAGTTTCGGGTCGGTTTTTACCGAACCCAAATTAGTGGCCCGTTTAGTTAGATTTTAGTTGGATTATGCTAGAAATAATAGTTTGAGAGTAATTGGGGAATATAGGCTTGATTTTAATAAAGTTTGAATTATTGTCGTAGGTCGAGCTGTAGATGGACAGGTAACCGAATAACCTCAGCGAGCTAGGACGCCAGGTAAGTAGTGGAGTGCTTGTTTGTTGCCTTCGGGCCTACACCATAGAACGGTAGGGATTGATTGTTTGTTTGCTTGTTTTGCTTTGTGTCATGCATCGTGTTTCATGCATCATTGTTTTCTAAACTACGGAACCACGTGTTTTGCATGTTTGAGTGGTGAGGATGACGTAATGAAAGATAAGAATTGATTGCAACTTGGTCTCGAGTAGAATAGCTTCGTCGGGCAAGTGGCTCGTTGAGCACCCCTCGAGGGATTTTATTCGAGATGCCCTGCTAATGTACGTAATGTGTCGTGAGTATGAATGCCTCGACCTGTTTGTGGTTGAAGTGCACAATGAGGATTCTACGATCGATTGGGGGAGATTCGTGTTGGCTGTCCTGGACTGTGTTGGGATGTGTGCCTCTGGTCTAGCTCCGTGGATCAAGGCGTGGCCGTCCTGGACTGTGTGGGGGCGTGTGCCTACTTGATTCACCTGGATGTGAAAGATAAATGCAACCTGAATGAAAAGAAAGCAACCGAGTGTGTAGAAACTGCATGTTAGGGTTGAGTCGAGCATTTAGTGTGTTGTTGTGCATTATTTCCCTACTTGCTAAGCATTAGGCTTATGTTTTGTGTTCTATGGTGTAGGTGACGAGATTTACTCCGGTGAGGTGGATGAGACATCCCAGGATTAGGCAGCAGTTGGTGATGCATGCGGTATGCCGGTGCGGGCTATTGTCGGGGCGCCTCGACCATGGTCTTCGGGGAATGTGGAAATTTGTATTTTTGATAGTTTATTGTAGATTTCTGTTATAGTTAAGTTTGAGAATTTATACCCCTTTTGGGTTGATGTTTGGAAAGTTATAGTCATAGTTAAGGGTGATGTGTCGCCCTATATTGTGGACTTTCTTCACTTAGGAATGTTTGTATTTTAGTTTCCCTTGCTGGATAGTTGGTTAGGAGTATTCTGGATCTGTTTGGGGATTAATTTATTGCAGGTACCTAGCATTTTGGAGGCGCCAATTTTAGGCGTTACTTTGCCGAAATTTTCGGGAAGGACGCCGTGGTGCTTAGAGGTTAGGATTAAGAAGAATTAATGAGTCTAGGCAGCTAGGTATGACTTAAGAGAGCATCGGGAGATTTAGTTTTGAAGTCTGCTGTGTTTGATTTTATTTGAATTGTTGGGGTTAACGTGAGCCAAGTAGCGCTCCGAGCCAGGGTGGGTTCGGGGGCGTTACAACATGACTTGGTTTATGATGTGATCCAAGTTCAGACCAAGTCCAACCCCAAGAACAATGATCCAATTGAAGCTACACCCGGCCCAATGACCAGAGTAAGAAGCCCATGTAACGACCCCGGCCAGGAGCCGTCACGTGTTCATATCCTTTCATTAATCGTTTGCTTGACTTTTACTATTATTACATTCACTTACTATCTCTCAACAGACTTTCACCTTTTACATATATATATTTTTTTTCTAAACTGGTAATAGAGACGCAGAACCATTAAGGAAGACGAACCCTCTCATGCCCAACTTCCCACGCCTCGTCGGCTCAAACTTTCACAGAGTCGAGCGACTGGACTCGGTCATCGGTTTCTTGACAATTTCGGGAAAAGAGGAAGTGCCCTCAATTCTCTTAATACAAAATACCACTCGGGTCTGCATGGGTTGCCTGCGTTGACAACCCTCAGAAACTTAGTCGTCCGGTCATCACGTGTATTACGCGTGACTCGCTTATCATCACCTAAAAGGAGACATCTTCCGGTGGGCACGTGGGCCTCGCGTGCTAAATTAAAACATCATTCGGTCACTAAATGACAAAACACATTTTACATCTTCCGGTCGCTAAGCGACAAAACACATTTTACATCTTCCGGTCGCTAAGCGACAAAACACATTTTACATCTTCCGGTCGCTAAACGACAAAACACATTTTACATCTTCCGGTGACGTCATCCGGAAGACTAAACCATCATACAACTATCCTTCGGCATCTGCCGATGACGTCAGCCGGAAGACTAAACCATCAAACAATTAACTCTCGGCATCTGCCGATGACGTCAGCCGGAAGACTACCTCTTCCAGCTTCCGTCTTACGGTAGAGAACTCTAAATCATCAAATGACTCCTTCCAACAGAAAGAAAACACAACTCATTCAAAATGCATATAGCGGAAGACTTAAGCAACAGACCATTTATAAATCTATATAATCATTCCCTGACTCAGTGATCCACTAGACAGTTTCAAAGCTCAACGTTTTAAAATAATCTCATCCTACTTAAACTACCATATTCTTTAACATACTGTAACATAAGAGTCTTAACCAGGGGTCATAAATCGCCTCTCCAGTCCCGCACTGTCACCTTGAGCATCCTCCAGCAACCAGCCTTAAGCATCCTCTTTGAACATAACATCCTCACCTGAACCTTCTTCACCTATACCATAAGGTTTAACTATAAGCCTAATGCTTAGTAAGGAATGCATGCTGACAGATATACATGAGTACACAATTTAAAGGGACATAAGTTCATAAACCATTCTTCATTCATGTTCATCTTTATCCTTTACATAACATGTATTAAGGCAGGGAACGAGGGAGGAAGACAGGGGTACATAGTCATTTGCCTATCGCGGCAGTCGTACATAATCATTTGCCTATCGCGGCAATCATGATACATCACTCGGCCTCCCCAGTGGGAGAATTCGCGAGCCATACATATCATTAACTCGGCCTCCACCAGTGGGAGATTTCGCGAGTCGTACATATCATTAACTCGGCCTCCACCAGTGGGAGATTTCGCGAGTCATACATATCATTAACTCGGCCTCCACCCGTGGGAGAATTCGCGAGTCATGCATAACATAGTCTTTCCCCGCTCTGCATTTAATCTTGGTTACATTTGCTTTTCATATTCTCAACTTAATCATAACAGGGACACAGTGCATAGACATAAAGTTCGTAGAGAGAAGTCATATCATGAGGACAAGTAAAACATCCTGTAACTTTACATTTACTTACACAACTTCTTCATATCGTGGAAATAACAAATCATAGTCAATAAGCTGACATCTCAGTGATTTCCTAATACCCTTGCGGTGTAGGGCCCTAGTGGCCGAAAATCTTAATACATTCACTTACCTGGATTCCTTAGCAATCCGAGCTTCTTTCCTTTAAACTTCTTCACCTAAAACATGTACATTACAGTAGTTAAAACAAAGTCCTAATAGTCCTAATCATAAACCATCCTAGGATCTAATAGCTAAAGTCATTCCGATTCCTCTGTTTGACACACTGCAGTCTGAAATCCGAAACTAGGTGGACAGGTTTTACCATTGATTAAATCCGAGTTGGTTACTTAAAATGCTCAGAATCGATTCGGGATGACATTTCTACTCTTAGATTTTAAAAAGTCTAAAGCTACTCGGCCACTGCTAAAAATATCCGAACTCAGTGCCGAGCTGAAAACAGAGCTCTATTTACTAATGAATGACTACATTGTCCATTTCATACCTCGGGTGTGGATTTGCAGAGAAGAGCAAGCTCGAAACCAGCCGTCGGTAAGGGAAGTTCTGGTAGCCGAGAGTAAGAACTTGGGAAAGAAGGAATCGCCGAGAGGGAATGTCGGCTACAGTGGTAATAAATGAGGTTTAAGGTTTCCATTTCTATTTATACTAAATCCATCGATTTTAATTACAAACTGCCACCCAACCTTGTTTCACACAACTTGTAATAAATTTGTCTTAACATTAAATTTAAATCATAACGGTTAAATAAGAGGGTGACAATGAAAATGGTCAGAAAATCACCTGGCCGAAATGTCGGGTGTTACATCCACCCCTCCTTAAACAAAATTTTCGTCCTCGAAAATTGCTCAAGCAAATAACTTAGGATATTTGTCCAACATCTCCTGCTGCCTTTCCCATGTGGCCTCTTCAATGCCGTGATTTGTCCATAAAACTTTCACCAATGGGATCTCTTTGTTTCTCAGAGTCTTGACTGCATATTCCAGTATCTGTATCGGTTTCTCCTCATACTCTAGTGTCGGCTCTAAACCAATATCCGATGGCTGGATGACCTGCATCGGATCACGCATGCACTTCCTTAACATTGACACATGGAAGACATTATGAACTTTATCCAATGATGGAGGCAGTTGCAGTCTGTAAGCTGTACTCCCGATTTTTGCCAAGACAGGGAAGGGTCCAATGAATCTAGGATTAAGTTTTCCCTTCTTGCCAAATCTTAAGACTCCTCTAAATGGTGACACCTTTAAGAATACTTCATCTCCTACCGAAAACTCGAGTTCCCTTCTCCTTTGATCTGCGTAACACTTCTGTCGGCTTTGTGCAGTCATCATTCTTTTCCGAATAGTGGTAATCTTATCTGACATTTGCTGCAGAATATCAGGCCCAAGGAGTTTTGCTTCACCAACCTCGTCCCAATAAAGAGGTGACCTACATTTCCTACCATACAGTGCTTCATAAGGTGCCATACCAATGGTGGACTGATAACTGTTATTGTAGGAGAACTCAACTAGAGGTAATTGTCTGCTCCAAGTTGTCTGAAAGTCAAGTACACATGCTCTCAACATATCTTCGAGTATTTGAATCGTCCTTTCTGACTGGCCATCGGTCTGTGGGTGAAAAGCTGTGCTGAAAGATAACCTTGTACCCAATGTACCTTGCAAACTTTTCCAGAATCGAGAGGTGAACCTGGGGTCACGGTCAGAGACAATGGATACAGGGATCCCATCCTTGGAGAGACTGAACTCGGAGGTGGTGTCCTTCAACTTATCCATCATGCTGATATTTTCCACTGAATCCTTCTGTTGTGCATCCTTGATCTTTTCCAAAATTGTTGGCTGAATAGTTAACTTAGCGAGCAAGACTGATAACTCAGGAACTATCTCCAAGTCAAATTTCTGAACTTCTGTTCTTAAGGGTATAGACATGGTTGAAATCACGGGCTGCATTGTTGTTGACATCCTACTCAACGCATCAGCTACAGAGTTAGCCTTCCCGGGGTGATACTTGATCTCAAAATCATAGTCCTTGACAAATTCCAACCAACGTCTCTGTCTCATGTTCAATTCCTTCTGTGTGAAGAGGTACTTTAGACTTTTATGGTCAGAAAACACCTCACATTGCTGTCCATATAGATAGTGTCTCCAAATCTTCAAGGCAAAAACAACGGCAGCTAATTCTAGATCATGGGTGGGGTAATTTTGCTCGTAACTTTTTAGCTGCCTAGAAGCATACGCTATAACTTTACCCTCTTGCATCAGAACACAACCTAAACCGACTTTAGAAGCATCACAGTAAACACTAAATTTTCCTTCTTTGGTTGGGAGGGTCAAAACAGGAGCTGTTGTTAACTTCAGTTTTAACGTCTGGAAGCTATCTTCACAGGCTTCAGTCCAAGAATACTTAATGTCCTTCTTTGTCAAACCTGTCAGGGGTTTAGCTATCATAGAAAATCCCTTGATGAACTTTCTGTAATAGCCTGCCAATCCAAGGAAGCTGCGGACTTCACTGGCATTCTTAGGTTGAGGCCAATCTTTTACTTCCTGAATTTTGGTTGGGTCCACAGATATGCCATTAGCAGAAACTACATGGCCAAGGAAATTAACCTTATCTAACCAAAACTCACACTTAGACAGCTTGGCGTAAAGTTGATGCTCCTTCAATGTCGTCAAAACTACTTTCAAATGTTCTTCATGGTCAGCCACAGTTCGGGAATATATCAAGATATCATCTATGAATACAATCACAAACTTATCCAAATACTCACGAAACACACGGTTCATTAGATCCATAAAAGCGGCAGGGGCGTTTGTCAAACCAACGACATGACTAAGAATTCATAATGTCCATAGCGGGTTCTGAAGGCTGTCTTTGGTATATCTCCTTCTTTAACCTTCAGTTGGTAATAACCCGAACGTAAATCTATCTTTGAAAATACCTTAGCTCCTTGCAATTGGTCAAACAAATCGTCAATCCTAGGTAAGGGGTACCTATTCTTGATTGTCAACTTATTTAGTTCCCTATAGTCTATGCACATTCTAAGAGAACCATCATTCTTCCTTACAAATAAGACTGGTGCACCCCAAGGAGAACTGCTGGGGCGAATAAATCCCTTGTCAACCAATTCCTGCAGTTGAACCTTCAATTCTTTCAACTCAACAGGTGCCATACGGTAAGGATTTTTGGATACAGGTGATGCCTCGGGGTATGTATCAATCACAAATTCTATTTCCCTATCAGGTGGTATACCCGGTAAATCATCTAAGAATGCCTCGGGAAACTCTCGGACTATAGGAATATCCTGTAGCTCAATTTTATTCTTCACCCGGTCATCTATTACACTAGCCAGGTAGCTCTCACAACCACCTCTCAGCATTCGGTATATTTCTAGTGAGGATATAATTGGTATCTTACTTATTTTAGGAATAGCTTGGAAGGAATAATGGTTATCATTTGGGGGTCTAAAATCAACTATTCCAGATCGACAACTTATCGTGGCATGATGTCTAAATAACCAATCCATCCCTAATATCACTTCATACCCTTTTATGTCAATGACAATTAATTCCGCATAGAGATTCTTATCCCCTAAGGACACGACGTCACCCTTAACAATCTGCTCTGAATGTAGGGACCTCCCTGATGGCAACACAACACTATATAACCTTTCAGCTGGTAAGGGTCCTATGCTATGTTTGCATACAAACAAGGTTGATATAAACGAGTGTGTGGCCCCTGTATCTATGAGTGTATAAGCAGCAAAACCACAGATCATGATGGTACCTGATATGACTGTATGTTGATCAGCTCCCTCATCTTCCATCAATGCATACACTCTGGGTACAACCCTTGCACGGTTCGGGTCTGGCGGCATGGGACAATCTCTGACCATGTGTCCGGTCTTATCACACCTGAAACAGCGGCCAGAAAGCAACTTGCACTCACCAGGGTGGTTCCTCTGACATGTAGGGCATAGAGGCGCCAGAGGTCTCTTTCCTTTTCCCTGGTCATCATTCTGGTTGAGGGGCCTCTTCATTCCATGCTGTTGTTGCTGTGGTCCCCTGTTCTGTCGTGGCTGCCAACCCTTGTTCTGACGTGGTGGCGGCTGAGCGTCCTTCATGAGTTTCTTTGGCTGTTCGCGTTGTGCATATGCTGTCATTTCTGCCTCTTCTAGCTCCAAGGCCTTAGCCGTCACTTCACCATAAGGTACATTATGTATCCCGGCAGTCTTCACTTTCATGTACAGACTTGGCTTCAGTCCTTGAACAAACTGGTAAATCTTATCTTCCTCATCCTCAATCATACGGGGAGCAAACCGTGATAAAGCATCAAATTCACATATATAATCCGTCACAGAGCCAGTTTGTCGTAGATTCATAAACTCCTTCTTCTTGTTGGCCCGAACAGTCCTATTGAAGTACTTGTCGAAGAAGGCAGTCTTGAACATCCCCCAGGTCATAGCTTCGGCATTAGGGGTGCTCTGGATCGAGTCCCACCAATGCCTTGCACTTAACTCCAAATGAAAGACAGCATAGGTGACCTTATCCCCTTCGTCAACCTTTGCATACTTAAACATGTCTTCAATCTTTCGGATCCACTCCTCAGCATGGACAGGATCTGAAACATACCCATTAAACACCGGGGGTCGAAGCCGGTGAAAGCGCTCACCCCCGTGATCATGAGTTGCGTTAGTACTGGAGTTGCCTTGTTCTTCTCTAGCTGTCATCAGTCGTTCTATCTGGTGAGATTGGCGCATGACCAACTCAGTCAACTGAGCAATAGCATTGCTATCCTCATTGGCCTCTCTCTGTTGACCTCTAACCATCTTGGGATTCCTGGCAAATCATTACAGGCATAACTTAACTTAATGACATACATGAAATCATAAACACTTACAGTTGCTGAGGTGTGCTCAAGTGACAGTCAGTGCTGGGAGGCAGTCTGCAGAATCGGTTTTAGAACCTGGTTTTGCTTTGATACCACAATTGTAACGACCCCGGCCAGGAGCCGTCACGTGTTCATATCCTTTCATTAATCGTTTGCTTGACTTTTACTATTATTACATTCACTTACTATCTCTCAACAGACTTTCACCTTTTACATATATATATTTTTTTTCTAAACTGGTAATAGAGACGCAGAACCATTAAGGAAGACGAACCCTCTCATGCCCAACTTCCCACGCCTCGTCGGCTCAAACTTTCACAGAGTCGAGCGACTGGACTCGGTCATCGGTTTCTTGACAATTTCGGGAAAAGAGGAAGTGCCCTCAATTCTCTTAATACAAAATACCACTCGGGTCTGCATGGGTTGCCTGCGTTGACAACCCTCAGAAACTTAGTCGTCCGGTCATCACGTGTATTACGCGTGACTCGCTTATCATCACCTAAAAGGAGACATCTTCCGGTGGGCACGTGGGCCTCGCGTGCTAAATTAAAACATCATTCGGTCACTAAATGACAAAACACATTTTACATCTTCCGGTCGCTAAGCGACAAAACACATTTTACATCTTCCGGTCGCTAAACGACAAAACACATTTTACATCTTCCGGTGACGTCATCCGGAAGACTAAACCATCATACAACTATCCTTCGGCATCTGCCGATGACGTCAGCCGGAAGACTAAACCATCAAACAATTAACTCTCGGCATCTGCCGATGACGTCAGCCGGAAGACTAAACCATCAACAACTATTCCTTCGGCATCTGCCGATGACGTCAGCCGGAAGACTACCTCTTCCAGCTTCCGTCTTACGGTAGAGAACTCTAAATCATCAAATGACTCCTTCCAACAGAAAGAAAACACAACTCATTCAAAATGCATATAGCGGAAGACTTAAGCAACAGACCATTTATAAATCTATATAATCATTCCCTGACTCAGTGATCCACTAGACAGTTTCAAAGCTCAACGTTTTAAAATAATCTCATCCTACTTAAACTACCATATTCTTTAACATACTGTAACATAAGAGTCTTAACCAGGGGTCATAAATCGCCTCTCCAGTCCCGCACTGTCACCTTGAGCATCCTCCAGCAACCAGCCTTAAGCATCCTCTTTGAACATAACATCCTCACCTGAACCTTCTTCACCTACACCATAAGGTTTAACTATAAGCCTAATGCTTAGTAAGGAATGCATGCTGACAGATATACATGAGTACACAATTTAAAGGGACATAAGTTCATAAACCATTCTTCATTCATGTTCATCTTTATCCTTTACATAACATGTATTAAGGCAGGGAACGAGGGAGGAAGACAGGGGTACATAGTCATTTGCCTATCGCGGCAGTCGTACATAATCATTTGCCTATCGCGGCAATCATGATACATCACTCGGCCTCCCCAGTGGGAG
This sequence comes from Begonia masoniana, assembly GCA_022432975.1. NCBI lineage: Eukaryota > Viridiplantae > Streptophyta > Magnoliopsida > Cucurbitales > Begoniaceae > Begonia > Begonia masoniana. The sequence continues at coordinate 14,859,000 of CM039515.1, forward strand.
AATTCGCGAGCCATACATATCATTAACTCGGCCTCCACCAGTGGGAGATTTCGCGAGTCGTACATATCATTAACTCGGCCTCCACCAGTGGGAGATTTCGCGAGTCATACATATCATTAACTCGGCCTTCACCCGTGGGAGAATTCGCGAGTCATGCATAACATAGTCTTTCCCCGCTCTGCACTTAATCTTGGTTACATTTGCTTTTCATATTCTCAACTTAATCATAACAGGGACACAGTGCATAGACATAAAGTTCGTAGAGAGAAGTCATATCATGAGGACAAGTAAAACATCCTGTAACTTTACATTTACTTACACAACTTCTTCATATCGTGGAAATAACAAATCATAGTCAATAAGCTGACATCTCAGTGATTTCCTAATACCCTTGCGGTGTAGGGCCCTAGTGGCCGAAAATCTTAATACATTCACTTACCTGGATTCCTTAGCAATCCGAGCTTCTTTCCTTTAAACTTCTTCACCTAAAACATGTACATTACAGTAGTTAAAACAAAGTCCTAATAGTCCTAATCATAAACCATCCTAGGATCTAATAGCTAAAGTCATTCCGATTCCTCTGTTTGACACACTGCAGTCTGAAATCTGAAACTAGGTGGACAGGTTTTACCATTGATTAAATCCGAGTTGGTTACTTAAAATGCTCAGAATCGATTCGGGATGACATTTCTACTCTCAGATTTTAAAAAGTCTAAAGCTACTCGGCCACTGCTAAAAATATCCGAACTCAGTGCCGAGCTGAAAACAGAGCTCTATTTACTAATGAATGACTACATTGTCCATTTCATACCTCGGGTGTGGATTTGCAGAGAAGAGCAAGCTCGAAACCAGCCGTCGGTAAGGGAAGTTCTGGTAGCCGAGAGCAAGAACTTGGGAAAGAAGGAATCGCCGAGAGGGAATGTCGGCTACAGTGGTAATAAATGAGGTTTAAGGTTTCCATTTCTATTTATACTAAATCCATCGATTTTAATTACAAAACTGCCACCCAACCTTGTTTCACACAACTTGTAATAAATTTGTCTTAACATTAAATTTAAATCATAACGGTTAAATAAGAGGGTGACAATGAAAATGGTCAGAAAATCACCTGGCCGAAATGTCGGGTGTTACAGCCCAAGATTATTGAAAGATCTTTTGAAGCAAGGGATGCCAAAGATGCATGAAGATTTGGGAGGGTGCGACGCACATGCACATGTAGGAATTAAAAACACATGTGTCATGCACATGCACATGTAAGAATTAAAAAGTCACATGCAAATCATACAAATCTCATAGGAAAAGATCTTATCTGACTGAATCTACTCAAATCAATGTAAATTATGTTCAAACGTAGTTTAAATATGAGATAACATCTGATCATGCAAAGGATCATTATCTCACGATTTTATTAGTTATTTTATCTTTATTTTTGTTTTTTATTATTTAATTTAATTTTAATGTGTAGCCTATTTAATGGAAAAACTATTTCAAATTAATAGAAGAACAAGTTTGAATTTGAGTTTTTAGATAGGATTTCCCTTTAGTTCTTTCCGAATAACAACGATCTTCTTCAAGTCACGCTTGAAGAATCTCGCTTGAAGAATATCGCTTGATAGCTTTGGTTCTTACCAACGAGTTTTGTAACACTCGGAATTTTCCTAAAACGTATGCAACCCTAGTTTAGAAGTAAGTATGAGAGTTTAATGTTCATTTTAGGGTTATGTTATATGGAGTAAAATTTGAAGAGAAAATTAGAGAAAAGAAAATGAAACCCTAGATGTAAGTGATAAAAAAATGTGTTAAGATGAAATTATAATTGAAAATTTCAAGTGAACAAAAGTGAAAGAAAAGAGATCTTTCACGTGGGAAATAAGGGAGTAAAGGTGGTGGGGTGTTTTTTTTAATAAATTAATGATTGTGGTTAGAAATCAAAAGATTAAAAAGATGTTTTATAAATTAGGAGGATTAAGTGTTAAAAAGGGAAAAAACATCTCCTTCTTCCCCTCTTTTCCTCCACGCCATTTTCAGCCATTAGAAGCATTTCATCCTCCATTTTCATCAAGCTTTTCAAGAGTTTAAGGTATAAAATCAAGTGGGTTTTGAGTTTAATACTTGATAGTGATGGTTTTTTGGGGTTTTAAGGTATTTTTGGGGTATTTGGTTAGGGTTTGGGAAACCCTAAGGGTTAGGTCCAAAAATTTGGTTTCTAATGTTAAGTTTCTTTCCAAATTTCATGGTTTAGTTGTTGGATGGATTAGTTTAGGTTGTTTTAGGGATAGATTTGAGTTTTGGTGGAAATTATACAAAAATTGGATTTTTGAGTAAGAGCACCGATTCTGTTTTTGGCATTTCTGATTGGTTAAGTTATTTGTTTGGTTAATTTGAGTAATTCAATGGATAGTAGACGTGTAGAGGTTTACGGATTGGGGTGGCATGTCAAAATTTGATGTAAAACGAATAAGTTATGGCCGTTTGAAGTTGGACGCTGAAAAATTATGGGAAAATCGGATTTTAGAGCTTAGAGAGTAAATTGTCTCAAGTGTTGTTTAGTTTTGAGTTAGAAAATCCTTTAGAATTTATTAGTGGCTTTCTAAGTTATTTCTTTATATTTATTAGGTTGTCGAGCGAGTAAATTAATCGGACGAAGTGAGCAAACACGGGCCGAGCAGTCAGGTAAGTAGAGGAACTCTTTTTGTTGCCTTAGGCCTACACCATGGAACGGTAGGGTAAACGGTTGGTTTTTTGTTTCGCATTGTGTTGTGTTGTATTGCGTATTCTTCTGGCATGCATCACGTTCTAGTTTTGTGCATTGTGAATTGCGAGTGTGAATTGTAATAAGATAATAAGAATTGTAAGAACTGTTCTCGAGTAAATCAGCCTTGTCGGGAATAAGTGTTAGAGTGTAGCCCCCCGAAGGGATTTTTACGAGAGAGTAGTTTGGCTAAATTGTAAGAACTGGTCTCGAGTAAATTGGCCTTGTCGGGAATAAGTGCTGGAGTGTAGCACCCTGAGGAGACTTTTACGAGAGAGCGGTTTGGCTAAAAGATTTAAGATATCGTGAGTATGAACTCCTAGACAGTCATAGGGTTCTACAATCGATGTGGGTAAGGCAAATCGTGCTTGGCCTTCTAGACAGTTATGGGATGCGTGCTAACCGGTTTTATTTGGTTGGATCAAGGCGTGGCCGTCTTAGACAGTTATGAGACGTGTCCCTACTTGATCCACCTAGCTTATGAAAAGATTAATGCAACGAACATAAAATGAACACAACTGAGAGTTAGAAACTGCATGTGATAGGATTAAGTTGCATTGGGTGTTATTAGCATTCATTATTCCCTACTTACTAAGCATTAGGCTTACTTTTTGTGTTCTATGGTGTAGGTGACGATCTTTATTCTGGTGAGCTTGATGAGGGAGCCCAGGAATAGGCAGCAGTTGATGATGCATGGAGTATGCCGGTGCGGGCACTTGTCGGGGCGTCTTGGCCACGTTCTTCGGGTAGTTTGGTGGGTAGTTTTGGTATTTTGTCTTGTAAATGTTTTTAACTATTTTTGGATGTTTGTGAGATTTGGTCTTTTGTTGGAATTGTTTATATAAAAGACGGTGTTTTATAACGTTGTAAAGAATGTTTTGGGATGGTTTTGAATATGTTTATAAAATGTTTGATTTTAAGATTACGGTTTTAGAAAATTCAGTGGTTATGCCGCTCAATTTTTCGTGTAGAAAATGACTTGGGTTTTCACTTGTTTTCACGTTTTCGTTGACGTTTTAGAGTCGTGTTTTTCTGGGATTTTCTCATGTCAGGAAGTGGGAAATGTCGGAAAATGTTTTGGGTAAGTTTTAGGTGTTTTGGGGGTGTGTGGTTTGAAGAAAATTGAGGAAAAGTGAAAAAGGGGTAAAATGGGCAATTTTTGGCTGAGGGACCCGAGAGGGTGCCGATCGATCGGCCACGGGCGCGCAGAGGAGAGCGCACGCGGCGCGCTGCTGCGCGCAACGGCAGAGCGCGTGGCGCTCGCTGTCTGCGCGCGCGCGGCCCCTTTGAGTGCCAAATCAAATTTTTTTAAAATTTTTCCTACTTCCAAAATGTTTTAACCTGATCTTTTCCAACATATTTTAAACATAATTTGGGCACGTTTTCCAACCATTTTTGAGGGTTCGAAAAACCCAAAAACCGAGTAGAAACATTATCAAAAATTATTTTAAAATGCATTTTAAACTCGGGATTTGTTTGCAAAGTAGCGCACCGAGCCGGGGTGGGTTCGGGGACGTTACAAGTTTGGTCTGGGTCAAGCTCCTGTTTTGATAGCTTCGGTTCAGCCAACAGGTATGGCTCGGGTCAAGCTCCTGTTTTGATAACTAGGGTTCCATCGAATTCTTCGATTGGGGTCTTAGTTCCTTACTTTTATTCTTGAATTGAAAAGGCATTCCTTTGAATTATTTCCCGTTGTTGTTGGGTCCTGGGTCCTTTCGATCCGAGATTCGCATCACCATAGCTTTCTGCATACTCTTCCAAAATTTAGAGGTAAATCGGGTATCTTGATCAGACACGATAGAAACAGGCGTACCATGAAATTTGATAATCTCCTGAACATAAAGCCGAGCTTACTGATGCATAGTATATATAGTTCTTACAGGGAGAAAATGCGCCGATTTGGTGAGTCGATCCACTATAATCAAAATAGAGTCGTGACCCTTAGCTGTCTTAGAAAGTCTCACCACAAAATCCATAATAATATGTTCCCAGTTCCATTGAGGCACCATGAGTGGTTCCAATGTACCAGCAGGTCGTTAAAGAGATTTGACTTGCTGACAAGTGAAACATTTCTCGACGAATTTGGCTACGTCCACTTTCAATCTACGCCACCAATAATGCTACTTCAAATCTCGATACATTTTAGTTGACTCAGGATATACCGAGTAAGGGGTTGAATGTGCTTCCTTCAATATGGCCCTCTTTAAATCAGCTTCATCAGGTATACCCCATCTCTTTTTGAACTGGATTATCCCGTCATCCGATATAGAGAATTCTGAAATATTTCTAGCCTCTAATTCTCCTTTCACCTTGCAAATAAATGCATCATCATGTTGTTTATCCTTTATTTGCTCAAGCAAACTTGGTTGAAGTGTCATAGCAGACAATCTTTCCAATATTCCAAATGGTACAACTTCGATATCTGATTTTGTAACGACCCTCATACTATGCCTAATTTCCTGTACGAAATTTTTTTTCCTTTTCTTTTATACTTAGCGTTTAAGTGGAAAACAATTTAAAATCAATTGAATAAAATGTTTAAAGCATTTACAAAACAATTATTTAAAACAATGCATACCCAAACATCTACAAAATACAACCTCACTATTTCACTAACACAATTCTATCTATACCACAATTTCTATCCACATCACAAACATACATTTCACAATACAACTTAACATCAAGCACCCGATACTCATACATCTTCCGAAACACCACCCCAAAACGACTCGAAACACAACTATAACAAAGTACATTTTCAAAAAAATAAACTGCGTGGTTCCGTTTGAAAGTTTAACATATCCTCTTATTTTAAAATCACAAAACAGTTCCAAAACGTTTAAAACTAATATAACCTATACTACCAGAGCCAAGCTCCTAAAATGTTCTATACAACACATCTACCGGTCACTAGACGACAAACAACATTTTCATCATCCGGTAACCCAAATATACTACATCTACCGGTCACTAGACGACAAACAACATTTTCATCATCCGGTAACCCAAATATACTACATCTACCGGTCACTAGACGACAAACAACATTTTCATCATCCGGTAACCCAAATATACTACATCTACCGGTCACTAGACGACAAACAACATTTTCATCATCCGGTAACCCAAATATACTACATCTACCGGTCACTAGACGACAAACAACATTTTCATCATCCGGTAACCCAAATATACTACATCTACCGGTCACTAGACGACAAACAACATTTTCATCATCCGGTAACCCAAATATACTACATCTACCGGTCACTAGACGACAAACAACATTTTCATCATCCGGTAACCCAAATATACTACATCTACCGGTCACTAGACGACAAACAACATTTTCATCATCCGGTAACCCAAATATACTACATCTACCGGTCACTAGACGACAAACAACATTTTCATCATCCGGTAACCCAAATATACTACATCTACCGGTCACTAGACGACAAACAACATTTTCATCATCCGGTAACCCAAATATACTACATCTACCGGTCACTAGACGACAAACAACATTTTCATCATCCGGTAACCCAAATATACTACATCTACCGGTCACTAGACGATAAACAACATTTTCATCATCCGGTAACCTATATATACTATATCTACCGGTCACTAGACGACAAACAACATTTTCATCATCCGGTAACCCAAATATACAACATCTACCGGTCACTAGACGACAAACAACATTTTCATCATCCGGTAACCTAAATATACTACATCTACCGGTCACTAGACGACAAACAACATTTTCATCATCCGGTAACCCAAATATACTACATCTACCGGTCACTAGACGACAAACAACATTTTCATCATCCGGTAACCCAAATATACTACATCTACCGGTCACTAGACGACAAACAACATTTTCATCATTAAAAAAAAAACACTACGCGAGCAACTAAACGACACGAAAATACTCACATCCCCGGATCACTTAAATTACACTGTAGCCACCGTATACGCTAGACGACCAAACAACATTTTCATCATCCGGTAAACCCAAATATACTACATTCTACCGGTCACTAGACGATAAACAACATTTTCATCAGCCGGTACCTATATATACTATATCTACCGGTCACTAGACGACAAACAACATTTTCATCATCCGGTAACCCAAATATACTGCATCTACCGGTCACTAGACGACAAACAACATTTTCATCATCCGGTAACCTAAATATACTACATCTACCGGTCACTAGACGACAAACAACATTTTCATCATCCGGTAACCTATATATACTATATCTACCGGTCACTAGACGACAAACAACATTTTCATCATCCGGTAACCTAAATATACTACATCTACCGGTGAATACAACCTTCGATATCAATCGATAGACATCATCTTCAAAGACTTCAACTTCGTTGACATAAAATTCATATGATTGAGAAACCAGAGACTCATCCAGAATACATATAGCGGAAGACTTAAACAACAGATCATTTAATAACTCTTATATTCATTCTCAGACTCATTGATCATCCAGACAATTTCAAAAGAAACTAACGTTATAGAATAATCTCATCCTACTTATACTTCTATGTTCATAATCATCACTAAAGTCGTAAGAACATTAACCAGGGGTCTCACTTGCCATCCAGCCACAGAATTGCACCCTGATCACCTTCCAGCAACCAAGCTTAGACATCCTCATTAACTTTGAGATCCTCACCTGAATACTCGTCACCTACATCATAAGGTTTAAACTATAAGCCTAATGCTTAGTAAGGAATGCAACATAAACATGTATACATAAATGCACAGTCAAAAGAAGAAATCTTGATCATGTTCTTTTCATGCTCCTTTCTCATTCTTGTCCTTGTTCTTTTCATCATTCATATTCATGGGTCATATTCATTGTTCATATTCATCATTCATATTCATCATTCATAATCATCATTCATAATCATCATTCGTATTCATCATTTAAGTTGTGTGGATTAAGAGAGGATTTGTGCCGGTAAAGGGGGTTCGACAGTGAGTTTGATCATGGTCCCTACTGCGGGTCGTATTCATATGTCCCTCTTAGGACTGTGTCATACGCCGAACCGCCCCCAACCCCCACTCAACCACGTTGCAGAGATTTTTTTATCATCTTATCTTGTTCATGAGAGAAACATGCTTTTAAAACATTTTCATATGTATAAGACATCATGGAAATCCTTAAGTCATCAGACTACAGAACAGAGCACAATCCAACATGAAGCCTTACAAGTAACATAAATGCTAGAGAATAACATAAAGGAACTTCTAATCATAGTATGAGTTTCTACCTAGCATCCTTTGATGTAGGGTCCTAATGACCGAGAAACCTATACATTCACTTACCTGGTGTCCTTAGCAACTTGAGCTCTTTTCTTCAGACTTTTTTACCTAAAACATTTACATTATAGTAGTTAAAATAAAATCCTAAAAGTTCTAACCAATAGTCATCCTAGATTCTAATAACTAAAGCCATTCCCGAGTCTAATAGTCTAACACTCAGTGTGCAGTCCGAAATCCAAGGTCGAAACAGCTAGATACAACTAAGATTAATCCAGGTTTGGTTATTCTAAATGCTCAGAATCAATTCGGAAAGACATTACCAATCTCAGGTTTCAAAATATCCTTATCAATATTCGGCCATTGAAGAATCTAAAACTTCAATACAGAGCTGAAAACAGAGCTAATAAACTAACAGGTAGCCACATTGCCAAACTCGTACCTCAAACACAAGTAGCCGAGAAGCAGCAAGGGAACCGATCGTCGAAGAAGAAATTTCCAACTGACAGAGAGCGAGAGTTCAGGAGAGAAGAAATCGCCGAGAGTAGGAGGTGTCGGCTACAGTGGTTAAATGAAGTTTGAACGCTTTCCATTTTCTTTAAATACCTGTCTCAAACCTCCATTATTACAACTTTGCAACCCAACCTAGTTTAAATCCACATGAAATTAATTACTCTTGGTATAAAGTCCTAAACTGCAAGGATTAAATATTCATGGCTATAAATACAATTAGGAAAATCACCTGGCCGTTATCTCGGGTGTTACATCCACCCCTCCTTAAACAAAATTTTCGTCCCCGAAAATTGATCAATCAAACAACTTTGGATACTTGTCTAACATGTCCTGTCGTCGCTCCCAAGTGGCTTCTTCAATGCCATGATTCTTCCATAAAACCTTGACCAACGGGATCTCTTTATTCCTCAGAGTCTTAACTGCGGATTCCAATATCTGCACTGGTCTCTCTTCATACATTAACGATTGTTCAATCTCAATATCCACTGGCTTAACAACTTGTGTAGGGTCCCGTATACATTTTCTTAGCATTGACACATGGAAGACATTATGAACCTTAACCAATGACGGAGGCAATTGCAACCTGTAAGCTGTGCTACCGATTCTAGCCAAAACAGGTAATGGTCCAATAAATCGTGGATTAAGCTTTCCTCTCCTGCCAAACCTTAGTACTCCTTTAAATGGTGAAACCTTCAGGAAAACTTCATCACCAACAGCAAATTCAAGATCTCTCCTCCTTTGGTCTGCATAACTTTTCTGTCGGCTCTGTGCAGTAATCATTCTCTTTCTAATAGTGGCAATCTTGTCTGACATCCGCTGCAACATCTCGGGACCTAGGAGTTTTGCTTCACCGACCTCATCCCAATACAGAGGTGATCTGCATTTCCTACCATACAACGCCTCATAAGGTGCCATCCCGATGGTGGACTGGTAACTATTGTTGTAAGAAAACTCAACCAAGGGTAGGTATCTGCTCCAAGATGCCTGAAAGTCTAGCACACAAGCTCTCAACATATCCTCAAGTATTTGGATGGTCCTTTCTGATTGACCATCCGTCTGCGGGTGAAAAGCAGTGCTGAAAGACAACTTTGTACCTAATGTGCCTTGTAAACTTTGCCAAAATCTCGAGGTGAATCTGGGATCACGATCAGAGACAATAGATGCAGGAATTCCATGCAACCTAATAACTTCTTGTACATAAAGATCAGCAAGCTGGTCCATCGAGTAGGTGGTCCTTACCGGTAAGAAATGGGCTGATTTCGTCAATCTATCAGTCACAACCCAAATACTATCATGTCCCTTAGTTGTTTTAGGAAATCCTACCACGAAATCCATAGCTATGTGTTCCCACTTCCACTTAGGAATAGGTAAAGGTTGAAGGGTACCTCCTGGACGTTGGTGCTCGAATTTAACTTGTTGGCAAAACCAAACATGACTCTACATACTTAGCAACATCTCTCTTTAAGTTTGGCCACCAATAGAGTAACTTCAGGTCTCGATACATCTTGGTGCCGCCAGGATGTACAGAAAAAGGAGACGAATGCGCCTCAGCCAAGATTAACTTACGTAATTCTTCATCATTAGGGACATACCATCTATTCCTAAACCTCAGAATCCCATCCTTGGAAAGACTAAACTCGGAGGTGGTGTCCTTTACCTTGTTCATCATACTGTTATTCTTTTTAGAGTCCTTCTGTTGTGCTTCTTTGATCTTTTCCAGAATCGTCGGTTGAATGGTCAAATTTGCGAGCAAAGCTGATAACTCTGGAACTATCTCCAATTCAAATTTCTGAACCTCCATCCTTAGAGGTATAGACATGGTTGACACCGCGGGTTGCATTGTCTTTGACATCCGGCTTAATGCGTCAGCCACGGCGTTAGCCTTACCTGGATGATACTTAATCTCAAAGTCGTAGTCCTTAACAAATTCCAACCAACGCCTCTGCCTCATGTTCAATTCATTTTGTGTAAAGAGGTACTTCAGACTTTTATGATCAGAAAATACCTCACACTGCTGTCCATATAAATAGTGTCTCCATATTTTCAAGGCAAAGACAACAGCGGCTAATTCTAAATCATGGGTGAGATAGTTCTGTTCATAACTCTTTAACTGCCTAGAGGCATATGCTACAACCTTGCCCTCTTGCATCAGGACACAGCCCAAACCAACTTTTGATGCATCACAAAATACACTAAACTTTCCTTCTTCGGTTGGAAGGGTCAAAACCGGGGCTGTTGTTAACTTCACCTTCAATGTCTGGAAGCTATCCTCACAAGCTTCGGTCCAAGAATACTTATTGTCCTTCTTTGTCAAATTCGTCAGGGGCTTAGCTATCATAGAAAATCCTTTGATGAACTTTCTGTAATAGCCTGCTAATCCAAGGAAAATGCGGATTTCACTGGCATTCTTTGGTTGTGGCCAATCTTCTACTGCCTGAATTTTGGTCGGGTCCACTGATATGCCATTAGCAGAAACTACATGACCAAGAAAATTAGCTTTGTCCAACCAAAATTCACACTTGGACAACTTGGCATAAAGCTGGTGCTCCTTCAATGTTGTCAAAACTACTCTTAAATGCTCTGCATGGTCAGCTTCTGTCCGCGAGTATATCAGGATATCATCTATGAACACGATTACAAATTTGTCCAAATACTCATGAAACACTCGATTCATTAAGTCCATAAAAGCTGTAGGTGCATTGGTCAGTCCGAATGACATGACCAAGAATTCGTAGTGTCCATAACGAGTTCTGAAGGCTGTCTTTGGTATATCTCCTTCCTTAACCTTCAGTTGGTAATATCTCGAACGTAAATCTATTTTTGAAAACACCTTTGCTCCTTGTAATTGGTCAAACAAATCATCAATCCGAGGCAGGGGGTATTTATTCTTGATTGTCAACTTATTTAGCTATCTATAGTCTATGCACATTCTTAGGGAACCATCTTTCTTCTTGACAAATAAGACAGGTGCACCCCAAGGGGAACTGCTAGGGCATATAAATCCTTTGTCTACTAATTCCTGTAGTTGGACTTTAACTCCTTTAGTTCAACAGGTGCATACGGTAAGGGTTCTTAGATACAGGTAATGCCTCGGGATATGTATCAATTACAAACTCTATTTCTCTATCAGGTGGCAATCCTGGCAAGTCATCCAAAAATGCCTCAGGAAACTCTCTGACTATGGGGATATCTTGTAACTCTATCTTATTCTTTACCCGAACATCCATTATGCTAGCTAAGTAACTCTCACAACCATCTTTCAGTAACCGGTAAATTTCTAGTGAGGATATAATCGGTATTTTGCTTATCTTAGGAATAGCTTGGAAGGAATAATGATCACCATTTGGGGGTCGAAAATCAACCATCCCAGATCTACAACTTATTGTGGCATAATGCCTAAATAACCAATTCATTCCTAATATTACCTCATACCATTTCATGTCAATTACAATCAGTTCTACATATAGTTTCTTACTTCCTAAGGACACAACATCACCTTTAACAATCTGTTCAGAATGTAGGGACTTCCCTGATGGTAGCATAACATCATATGGCCTTTCGGCTGATAAAAGTTCTAAGTTGTGTTGGCATACAAACAAAGTTGATACAAACGAGTGCGTGGCTCCCGTATCTATAAGTGTGTAAGCAGCAAAACCACAGATCATAATGGTACCTGTTATGACTGTATGCTGCACAGCTTCCTCATCCTCCATCATTGCATAGACTCTAGTTGCTACCCTTGCACGGTTCGGATCTGGCGGCATGGGGCAGTCTCTGACTATATGTCCAACCTTATCACATCTGAAACAGCGGCCAGAACGCAACTTGCATTCGCCGGGGTGGTTCTTCTGACAGGTGGGGCATAAGGGTGCCAGAGGCCTCTTTCCTTTTCCTTGGTCATCATTCTGGTTGAAGGGTCTCTTTATTCCTTGTTGTTGTTGCTGTGGTCCCCTGTTCTGTTGCGGCTGCCAACCTTTGTTCTGACGTGGTGGTGGCTGAGTGTCCTTCGTGAGTTTCCTTGGCTGCTCACGCTGTGCATATGCTGTCATTTCTGCCTCTTCCAGCTCTAAGGCCTTAGCCGTCACTTCACCATAAGGCACATTGTGTATCCCAGCGGTCTTCACTTTCATGTACAGACTCGGCTTCAGTCCTTGAACAAATTGGTAAATCTTGTCCTCGTCATCCTCAATCATACGGGGAGCAAACCGTGACAAAGCATCAAATTTGCATATGTAATCCGCCACAGAGCTAGTTTGTCGTAAATTCATGAACTCCTTCTTCTTGTTGGCCCGAACAGTCCTATTGAAGTACTTGTCAAAGAAAGCAGTCTTGAACATCTCCCAGGTCATAGCTTCGGCATTAGCGGTGTTTTGGATCGAGTCCCACCAATGCCTTGCACTTAACTCCAAATGAAAGACAGCATAGGTGACCTTATCTCCTTCATCAACCTTTGCATACTTAAACATGTCTTCTATCTTTCGAACCCACTCTTCAGCATAAACAGGATCTGAAACATGTCCGTTAAACACCGGGGGTCGAAGCCGGTGGAAACGCTCACCCCCATGATCATGAGTTGCATTAGAACTGGAGTTGCCTTGTTCCTCTCTAGCAGTCATCAGTCGTTCTATCTGGTGAGATTGGCGCATGACCAACTCTGTCAATTGAGCAATAGCATTGCTATCCTCATTGGTCTCTCTCTGCTGACCTCTAACCATTTTGGGATTCCTAGACAAATCATTACAGATATATCTCAACTCAATGACATATACTGAAATCATAAATACTTACAGTTGCTGGAGTGTACTCAGGTGGCAATCTGTGCTGGGAGGCAGTCTGCAGAATCGATTTTAGAACCCGGTTGTGCTCTGACAAACAACATTTTCATCATCCGGTAACCTATATATACTATATCTACCGGTCACTAGACGACAAACAACATTTTCATCATCCGGTAACCTATATATACTATATCTACCGGTCACTAGACGACAAACAACATTTTCATCATCCGGTAACCTATATATACTATATCTACCGGTCACTAGACGACAAACAACATTTTCATCATCCGGTAACCTATATATACTATATCTACCGGTCACTAGACGACAAACAACATTTTCATCATCCGGTAACCTATATATACTATATCTACCGGTCACTAGACGACAAACAACATTTTCATCATCCGGTAACCTATATATACTATATCTACCGGTCACTAGACGACAAACAACATTTTCATCATCCGGTAACCTATATATACTATATCTACCGGTCACTAGACGACAAACAACATTTTCATCATCCGGTAACCTATATATACTATATCTACCGGTCACTAGACGACAAACAACATTTTCATCATCCGGTAACCTATATATACTATATCTACCGGTCACTAGACGACAAACAACATTTTCATCATCCGGTAACCTATATATACTATATCTACCGGTCACTAGACGACAAACAACATTTTCATCATCCGGTAACCTATATATACTATATCTACCGGTCACTAGACGACAAACAACATTTTCATCATCCGGTAACCTATATATACTATATCTACCGGTCACTAGACGACAAACAACATTTTCATCATCCGGTAACCTATATATACTATATCTACCGGTCACTAGACGACAAACAACATTTTCATCATCCGGTAACCTATATATACTATATCTACCGGTCACTAGACGACAAACAACATTTTCATCATCCGGTAACCTATATATACTATATCTACCGGTCACTAGACGACAAACAACATTTTCATCATCCGGTAACCTATATATACTATATCTACCGGTCACTAGACGACAAACAACATTTTCATCATCCGGTAACCTATATATACTATATCTACCGGTCACTAGACGACAAACAACATTTTCATCATCCGGTAACCTATATATACTATATCTACCGGTCACTAGACGACAAACAACATTTTCATCATCCGGTAACCTATATATACTATATCTACCGGTCACTAGACGACAAACAACATTTTCATCATCCGGTAACCTATATATACTATATCTACCGGTCACTAGACGACAAACAACATTTTCATCATCCGGTAACCTATATATACTATATCTACCGGTCACTAGACGACAAACAACATTTTCATCATCCGGTAACCTATATATACTATATCTACCGGTCACTAGACGACAAACAACATTTTCATCATCCGGTAACCTATATATACTATATCTACCGGTCACTAGACGACAAACAACATTTTCATCATCCGGTAACCTATATATACTATATCTACCGGTCACTAGACGACAAACAACATTTTCATCATCCGGTAACCTATATATACTATATCTACCGGTCACTAGACGACAAACAACATTTTCATCATCCGGTAACCTATATATACTATATCTACCGGTCACTAGACGACAAACAACATTTTCATCATCCGGTAACCTATATATACTATATCTACCGGTCACTAGACGACAAACAACATTTTCATCATCCGGTAACCTATATATACTATATCTACCGGTCACTAGACGACAAACAACATTTTCATCATCCGGTAACCTATATATACTATATCTACCGGTCACTAGACGACAAACAACATTTTCATCATCCGGTAACCTATATATACTATATCTACCGGTCACTAGACGACAAACAACATTTTCATCATCCGGTAACCTATATATACTATATCTACCGGTCACTAGACGACAAACAACATTTTCATCATCCGGTAACCTATATATACTATATCTACCGGTCACTAGACGACAAACAACATTTTCATCATCCGGTAACCTATATATACTATATCTACCGGTCACTAGACGACAAACAACATTTTCATCATCCGGTAACCTATATATACTATATCTACCGGTCACTAGACGACAAACAACATTTTCATCATCCGGTAACCTAAATATACTACATCTACCGGTCACTAGACGACAAACAACATTTTCATCATCCGGTAACCTATATATACTATATCTACCGGTCACTAGACGACAAACAACATTTTCATCATCCGGTAACCTATATACTATATCTACCGGTCACTAGACGTCAAACAACATTTTCATCATCCGGTAACCTAAATATACTACATCTACCGGTGAATACAACCTTCGATATCAACCGATAGACATCATCTTCACAGACTTCAACTTCGTTGACATAAAATTCATATGATTGAGAAACCAGAGACTCATCCAGAATACATATAGTGGAAGACTTAAACAACAGATCATTTAATAACTCTTATATTCGTTATCAAACTCATTGATCATCCAGACAATTTCAAAAGAAACTAACGTTATAGAATAATCCCATCCTACTTATACTTCTATGTTCATAATCATCACTAAAGTCGTAAGAACATTAACCAGGGGTCTCACTCGCCATCCAGCCACAGAATTGCACCCTGATCACCTTCCAGCAACCAAGCTTAGACATCCTCATTAACTTTGAGATCCTCACCTGAATACTCGTCACCTACATCATAAGGTTTAAACTATAAGCCTAATGCTTAGTAAGGAATGCAACATAAACATGTATACATAAATGCACAGTCAAAAGAAGAAATCTTGATCATGTTCTTTTCATGCTCCTTTCTCATTCTTGTCCTTGTTCTTTTCATCATTCATATTCATGGGTCATATTCATCGTTCATATTCATCATTCATATTCATCATTCATAATCATCATTCATAATCATCATTCGTATTCATCATTTAAGTTGTGTGGATTAAGAGAGGATTTGTGCCGGTAAAGGGGGTTCGACAGTGAGTTTGATCATGGTCCTTACTGCGGGTCATATTCATATGTCCCTCTTGGGACTGTGTCATACGCCGAACCGCCCCCAACCCCCACTCAACCACGTTGCAGAGATTTTTTTATCATCTTATCTTGTTCATGAGAGAAACATGCTTTTAAAACATTTTCATATGTATAAGACATCATGGAAATCCTTAAATCATCAGACTACAGAACAGAGCACAATCCAACATGAAGCCTTACCATTAACATAAATGCTAGAGAATAACATAAAGGAACTTCTAATCATAGTATGAGTTTCTACCTAGCATCCTTTGATGTAGGGTCCTAATGACCGAGAAACCTATACATTCACTTACCTGGTGTCCTTAGCAACTTGAGCTCTTTTCTTCAGACTTTTTTACCTAAAACATTTACATTACAGTAGTTAAAATAAAATCCTAAAAGTTCTAACAAATAGTCATCCTAGATTCTAATAACTAAAGTCATTCCCGAGTCTAATAGTCTAACACTCAGTGTGCAGTCCGAAATCCAAGGTTGAAACAGCTAGATACAACTAAGATTAATCCGGGTTTGGTTATTCTAAATGCTCAGAATCAATTCGGAACGACATTACCAATCTCAGGTTTCAAAATATTCTTATCAATACTCGGCCATTGAAGAATCTAAAACTTCAATACAGAGCTGAAAACAGAGGTAATAAACTAACAGATAGCCACATTGCCAAACTCGTACCTCGAACACAAGTAGCCGAGAAGCAGCAAGGGAACCGATCGTCGAAGAAGAAATTTCCAGCTGACAGAGAGCGAGAGTTCAGGAGAGAAGAAATCGTCGAGAGTAGGAGGTGTCGGCTACAGTGGTTAAATGAAGTTTGAACCCTTTCCATTTTCTTTAAATACCTGTCTCAAACCTCCATTATTACAACTTTGCCACCCAACCTAGTTTAAATCCACATGAAATTAATTACTCTTGGTATAAAGTCCTAAACTGCAAGGATTAAATATTCATGGCTGTAAATACAATTAGGAAAATCACCTGGCCGTTATCTCGGGTGTTACAGGGGGGAAAGCATGCTTCATCCGACAGCCATGCCTGAACCACCGCCACCGACATGACCATCTTTGCATTCATTTACTTTTCGTTAACTTTTTCATGAAAACATACTTTGAAATTCATTTCGCATGCGTATCTAGAAAGAAAACAATGCATGGAGGTGCTCAATACTATAACAGAAACAATGAAAATAACACATCAGAAATCAACGAACACTAAATGTTCTAAAAGTTAAAGTAGTCTAACTACCCGTTTTAATTACCCGAAATGAACAAGCATCTCCAATTTCCTCAAACAACGACCATTCTTACGGTGTAGGCCAATCGGCCAAACAAGTCACAGAGACTTACCTGTCTTCTGTAGTTCGCTGGTTTTGGCACATCTCGTCGCCTATGGCTCGACTTATGACAACATTCAAGCGTTATTAAAATTACGCTTACATTCACCAATTTACTCTCAAACTACTATTTCTAGCCTAATCCAACTAAAACCTAACTAAATAGGCCACTAATTTGGGTTCGGTAAAAACCGACCCAAAACTTCAAACGTGCATAACTTTCGCGTCGGTTATCGGAATCGAATGATTCCAGTGGCCACGTACTCCTCTAATAACCTATTTTAATCTGCCAAAAGGAATTTTAAAACAAACGACCGTGGCTAGGTCAAATCTGGCAAAACCCAAACTGCCCTAACCCGGAAAATTTCCCCATTTCGATTTTCCAACAATTCTCACCCGATTCCTCACCAATTAATCACAAATACCCTCAATTAGCATAAACTAATCAAAATCTCGAGTTACACACCACAAAACCCGAATTGCCCAAATCGGGCATCACTATTTTTTGCTCAAATTGAGCTCCTCACGGCCAATCAACCATAGCCGGCCCAAGGGTTGGCAAACCCACGCCGGAAGCAGCCCATTTCGGCAGGTGATCGGAGCTCAAACCAGCTCGTCACCCTCGGCCACGACAAAACCAAAACAGGGCAAACAAAAGGGACTTACCGTTCGGTCAGGTGCACGAAAACGGCCGAAAATGGCAGCTTTGGAAGCGCCGCCGTCGTCTGGCCTGAAAACGGCGAGGAATCACCGTCGGTCACCGCCCCTCACCCTCCTTCTCCGATCGAGCCATCGGCGCTCGAGCTCGGGTGCTCGACAGAATAGCTTCGGCTATTCTGTTGTTTTTGTTTTTATTTATTTATAATAATAATAATTATAATTCCTATTAACATTAATACAATTTACATTTACCGTTTTGCCCTCCCGTGTTTTCGACCATTCGAATTTCGTTAAATTCGTATTTCTCCTAAAATCCATATAAATCATTAGGATTCTAATAACAGTCTCTGCTTGCAAAACGGACTTAATTTGACATTGTATAAAAAATGCCATTATATTATGGAATTATAAAATCCCGTAAAACCGGGCGTTACAGATTTATGCATCTCTTCAATTAACTTTTCTGGAATCCGCCGCAACAATGAAACTTGTGACGATGCTCTTCCACTTAATGCATCAGCAACAACATTAGCTTTGCCAGGGTGATAAATGATCTCGCAGTCATAGTCCTTTACCAATTCTAACCATCTGCGTTGCCATATATTTAGATCCTTCTGAGTAAGAAAATACTTCATACTTTTATGATCCTTCTGAGTAAGAAAATACTTCATGCTTTTATGATCGAAGTAAATTTCGTACATTTCTTCATAAAGATAGTATCTCCAAATCTTTAATGCATGAACCACCACTACAAGCTCCAAATCATGAGTTGGGTAGTTCTTCTCGTGATCCGTCAATTGTCTCGAGGCATATACTATAACTTTTTCTTCTTGCATGAGAACACACCCTAGTCCATACTTTGAAGCATCACTATACACCACAAACTTTCCTGATCCAGATGGTATAGTAAGTATAGGCGTTGAGACCAACCTCCTCTTCAGCTCCTGGAAACTTTGCTCGCATTTTTCATTCCATAAGTAATTGACACATTTCTTGGTTAGCTTTGTAAGTGGGTTGGCTAACGTTGAAAAACCTTCTATGAATCTTTGATAATATCCCGCAAGACCAAGAAAACTTCTTATTTCAGCTACATTCTTTGGTTGTGGCCATTTAGTAACAATTTCAATCTTCGCTGGATCCACTGATACACCCTCATTTGAAACAATGTGGCCAAGGAAAGCAACTTTCTCCATAAAGAGTTCACATTTGGAGAACTTTGCATATAACTTCGCATGTCTCAACGTTGATAAAATAATCTTCAAATGCTCTTTATGTTCCTCCGCATTCTTTGAGTAGATAAGGATGTCGTCAATAAAGACTATCACGAAATCATCCAAATACGTCTTGAAAATATGATTCATCAAATCCATAAATGTTGCTGGCGAGTTACTTAATCCAAACGGCAGGACTCGAAATTTGAAGTGGTCATATCATGTGCGAAATGCCATTTTGAACACGTCATCTTCCTTAATTCTTAACTGGTGATAGCCAGATCTGAGATCAATCTTCGAGAAAACCGCTGCTCTTACCAATTGATCAAATAAATCGTCAATTTTTGGCAGTGGATACTTGTTCTTGATAGTGACTTTGTTGAGCTCTCTGTAGTTGATACACATCTTCATAGATTCGTCTTTCTTTTTCACAAATAATACTGGTGCTCCCCAAGGGGAGAAACTTGGTTGAATAAATCCTTTCTTCAGCAAATCATCAAGTTGAGACTGTAACTCCTCTAATTCGCTTGGTGCCATTCTATAAGGAGTTTTAGAGATTGGCGTTGTTCCATGTAACGCCCCCGAACCCACCCTGGCTCGGTGCGCTACTATGCTAACCAATCCTACATTAAAACATAATTTAAAATAAAATTGACACAGCAAAATTTTAAGCTAAGTCCCTCAAAACTCTCTTACGTCGTACCCAGCTGCCTAAATTCACGCTTTATCCTAACCTTTTAGCACCACGGCATCCTTCCCGAAATTTCGGCAAAGTAACGCCTGAAAATGGTGCCTCCAAAATGCTAAGTACCTGCATAAAATCCAATCCAAACCAATCCAAAATATTCCTATCCATCTAACCAACCTACAAAATCTCCAACAATTAACCAAAATGAAGAAAACCCACAATACAGGGTAACACATTCCCATCATTTCTACAACCAGACATTTACAATAAACTACCAAAATATAAAGCCCCACATTTCCCGAAGACCATGGTCGAGGCGCCCCGACAACTGCCCAGCACCGGCATACAACGTACATCAACGACTGCGTCCCAATTCTAGCTTTCTTCGTAGCTCTAACCTGTACTCCTGTCGTCACCTACACCACAGAACACACACACACACGTAAGCTTAAGCTTAGAAAGTAGGGGATAATAAATACAGTTTAAAAGCCAAGCACTATGCACAACAACACAATACGGCCAAACAATGCAACCCAATACAACAACGTAACTCAACAACACTAAGTAAAACAAAGTTGCCCACACCGAAAGGTGTCTTATTGCCCGCACCGAAGTGCCTTACTAATTGCCCGCACCGAAGTGCCTTACACGTTGCCCGCACCGAAGTGCCTTACACATTGCCTGCACCAAAGTGCCTTACTCTTTAACCAACTATCGTTAACCCTCACAACGACAAACACACAACGACAACCATGCAGCTATGCGCACCTAGCGTGCTCTACCATCTTGCAGAACCTCCCGAAACTTGCCATATTTCAGACACTACTTCGCGACAAGGAACCACTGCATATCTTTTGTGGAAACCTCCCGAAGCTTGCCATATTTCAGGACACTACTTTGCGACGAGGAACCACTGCATATCTTTTGTGGAAACCTCCGAAGCTTGCCATATTTCAGACACTACTTTGCGACGAGGAACCACTGCATATCTTTTGTGGAAACCTCCCGAAGCTTGCCATATTTCAGACACTACTTCGCGACGAGGAACCACTGCATATCTTTTGTGGAAACCTCCCGAAGCTTGCCATATTTCAGACACTACTTCGCGATGAGGAACCACTGCATATCTTTTGTGGAAACCTCCCGAAGCTTGCCATATTTCAGACACTACTTTGCGACGAGGAACCACTGCATATCTTTTGTGGAAACCTCCGAAGCTTGCCATATTTCAGGACACTACTTCGCGACGAGGAACCACTGCATATCTTTTGTGGAAACCTCCGAAGCTTGCCATATTTCAGACACTACTTCGCGATGAGGAACCACTGCATATTGCGACGAGGAACCCCTGCATCTCTTTTGCTGGAAACCTCCCGCAAGCTTGCCATATTTCATGACACTCCTTCGCGACGAGGAACCACTGATCTCTTTGTGGCACACCTCCCGAAGCTTTTGCCATATTTCCGCCACTACTTCGCGACTGAGGAACCACTGATATTTTTTGTGGAAACCTCCGAAGCTTGCTCATCTTTCAGACACTACATTTCGCTGACTGAGGACACCACTGCATATCTTTTGTGGAAACCTCCCGAAGCTTGCCATATTTCCGGACACTACTTTTCGCGACGAGGAACCACTGCATATCTT
The DNA here is from genome assembly GCA_022432975.1 of Begonia masoniana. Lineage (NCBI taxonomy): Eukaryota > Viridiplantae > Streptophyta > Magnoliopsida > Cucurbitales > Begoniaceae > Begonia > Begonia masoniana. Next base: position 14,880,960 of record CM039515.1, read on the forward strand.
TTGTGGAAACCTCCGAAGCTTGCTATATTTCAGACACTACTTCGCGACGAGGAACCACTGCATATCTTTTGTGGAAAACTCCTGAAGCTTGCCATATTTCAGACACTACTTCGCGACGAGGAACCGCTGCATATCTTTTGTGGAAACCTCCCGAAGCTTGCCATATTTCAGACACTACTTCGCGACGAGGAACCACCGCCAACAGACCACTTTCAATCCATATCGTACTCACATTTCAAAACCATGTTTATTCACAACCAAACATTTAAAACCATGCTTAACCAAACAAAACATTTAAAACCATGCTTAACCACAACCAAACATTTAAAACCATACTTAACCAAACATTGAAGCAATCAAATCAGAACAAAGCAACCAAACAAGAACACAATCTCAAACACTAACAATAACAACCCAGCAATTCATCAAACATTACTCAAACACTAACAATACACTATCAAACAATAAATCCTACCGTTCTGTGGTGTAGGCCCGAAGGCAACAAACACACGTCCACTACTTACCTGACGTCCTAGCTAGCTGAGGATATTCGGTTACCTGTCCACCTACGGCTCGACCTACGACAAATATTCAAACTGAATTAAAATCAAGGCTACATTCACCAATTACTATCAAACTACTATTTCTATCCTAATCTAACTAAAACTTAACTAAACGAGCCACTAATTTGGGTTCGGTAAAAACCGACCCGAAACTTCAAACGCGCGTAACTTTTGCGTCGGTTATCGGAATCGAACAATTCCAGCGGCCACGTACTCCTCTAATAACGTATTTTAACCTGCCAAAATGAATTTTAAAACAAACGACCGTTGCTAGGTTAAAAATCAGAAAATCCAAATCTGCCCTTTACCCTAGAATTTTCCCTATTTTGATTTTTCATCAATTTTTGCCTAATTCCTCACCAATCGACCACCCACACCCTCAATTAGCATAAAGCAATCACAATACCGAGACTACACATCACCAAACTCGAAATGCCCAAATCGGGCTTCACTGAATTTTGCCCAAACGAGGCACATCACGGCCAAGCGATGAAAGCCGGTCTAAGGGTCGGCAAACCCACGCCGGAAACAACCAAAATCGGCCGGTGATCGGAGCTCAAACTCACTCCTCACCCTCGGCCACGAACAGAACCGAAAACAGGGTAAAACCGAGTCTCACCTGGCAGTTCATGCGCTGGAAACAACCGAAGCCCACTCGCCGCTGTTGTCTAGGCCGGAGAACGCCGAAAACCGCGGTGGTTTTGGTCAGAGATCGTCTCCCGTCGCACTCCCCTTCTCCTCTGCCCTCGTCGGGCCCTCATCGTCGAACAACAGAATGGCTTCGGCCTATTCTGTTGTTTTATTTATTTTTTTATAAAAATATTTTATTTTTATTTATTTTATTTAACTAATTACCAAATCGCCCTCACGTTTTTAAATTAACTAATCCGTTAACATCTCTCACCTCACTCTCGGTCTAACTACTCCCGAGAATAATTTAAGTAACTCACACCTACCACTTTACATACATAAGAGGAAAAAAAATTCTCGGGTGTTACAATCCAGGTAGCAAATCAATACTGAATTTCACATCTCTCGTAGGTGGTAACATTGTCATGTCATCGAAAAAGACATCTGAAAATTCATCAACTATCGGCACCATATCCAATGTCGTGGCTCTTTTAGGTTCAGAACAAATGGTACTAACTAGAATTTCAATGCATTCAGAATTTAATAAGCTTCGAGCTTGCATAGCTGATATCATTGAAACTCTTGAACTTTTAGAATCTATATAGAAGAAAAATGGCTTTGCTCCAGGCAATTAAAAATTTAACATTCTCTTGTGAGAATCGATAGTCGCATAGTGTTTAGTAAGCAAATCAATCCCCAGGATGACGTCGTAATCATGCATCGCCAGAATAATTAAATCTGCCTCCAATTGATTCTCCTCAATGCACACATTTATTTTCTAATAATAGAATTGGCAAACATAACTTTGCCCGAAGATGTAGCTACTCCCATATTATATTCTAGAGACTCTACTTTAATATCTAACTTTATAACATGCTCAAAGGATATAAAAGAGTATGTAGCTCCATAATTAATTAATTTGCAAGAATATATGCCAGAAATAAAAATTGAACCTGTCACCACAAAGGCATTTACTTCAGCTTCATCCTTAGTTATAGCGAAAACTCTAACAGTCGCCTTAGCTTGTTCTCTGACATTCTTTGGCCAGTCCTTAATATAATGTCCATATTGACTGCACTTGAAACAATCATTGGTTTGAACGCGACACTCTCCATAATGTGACTTCTTACATGTTGGACACATTGGAATATTAGATATTGTCGTGGGCTCCCTTTTAACATTCTTGGAAGATTCTCCAGCAGGCGTATAGATCATTGGTCGCTTGGATCCAACTCATTGTTGTTGTGGAGTTTTATTTCTTGTAGTCTGAGTTGCATGGCTATATCTTCTTCGAAATTCTTGGGCTTTGATGACGTCTTTCTCTCCTTGTTGTGCATACAAAGCTTTCTCTACCACGAACGCAAAAGGAGAGTTCTTGGAGGTAATAAGACGGATATCCTTCAGTATCTCTACTCTTAATCCTCGAACGAATTTTTTCACCTTCATAGTCTCGTTACCCGCAGTATGAGGGGCATAATGATATAGTTGCTCAAACTTGTGCAAATACTCCATCACACTTCCTGTCTATTTGAGAGCCATGAATTCTTCTGCCTTCGCATCCATCATGGAGTCCATAAAGTACTTCTTGTTAAATAACTCTTAAAATTTTTCTCAGGTCATGGTGGTGACTGAATGCATCACCTTCACCGAATCCCAGCAGTAACGTGCTTCCATCGGAAGATAGAAGATGCCGCAATCTACTTTCTCTTCTTCGGAGATCTTGTCATGCTAAAAAATATCTGTGATAGTCCTTATCCAATTATATGTGGCTGCCATATCCGCTAAATTTTCAGTAAAAATTGGAGGATCCAATCTTCAAAATCTGTCGAAGTCAATGTCAGCATTTCTAGGTCTATTAGGAATCTGAGCTTACGCATTAATTGCTTGGGTCGCTGCAGTAGCTGCTTGGGCTGCTGCATTAGCTGCTTGACCCAGCTGTTCCATCATCTCCATAATCCGATCGAGTATAGCATCCTTACCATTTCCATTTCCATTTTCTCTACGATTGGCCATAGTCTACATTACTAGGACTTTAATTTAAGAAAATCTATAACGCCCCCGAACCCGCCCCGGCTCAGTGCGCTACTTTGCTAACTCTAAGCGCATTTAAAACGACGTTTAAAATAATTTTCGTAAATTATTCGACTCGGTTTTTGGGGTTTTCGAACCCTCAATTTTTGTTGGAAAACGTGCCCAAAATACGTTTAAAATATGTCAGAAAAGGTCGGGTCAAAACATAGTAGAAATAGGATTTTTTTTTCTAAAAAAAATTCAAAATAGGTGCTGGGCGCCTCGTGCGTGCCTGCGCGCCCAGAGCCCGATCGATCGCGCCCAGCGCCCGATCGATCGCGCCTCCTCGGGTTTTTCGGCCAAAAACGCCCATTTTTTACCTTTTTCCAACTTTCCTCAATTTTCTTCATTTTTCGTCAAGTCAAACACCTCCAAATCGTTCAAAAATTTAACCACACATTTTCGACACCCTTAACTCCGTGTCCCGTAAAAATCTTGAAAAACCGAGTTAAAATGGTAATAAAGAAAAATAGAGAAACTAAACCCCTAGTTTATTTTAAAACCAAAACGAGCGGCATAATGCCTAAAATTCTATAAACCAAAACCTGAAACCAAAATCGAAAAACATATAGTTTCAGACGACTAGTATTTATACACAAACTAGTCATCAAAACACTGATTACAATAATCCAAAAATACTTACAAAACTACCAACATCAAACTCCCACAAACTACCCGAGGAAGACAATGGCCAAGACGCCCCGCAATAGCCTGCACTGGCATACCCCGTACTCCTCCGACTGCTGCCTAGTCCTGGGCTGTCTCCTCTACCTCACCTGTGTAAAACTCGTCACCTACACCATAGAACACACAAAGTAAGCCTATGCTTAGCAAGTAGGGAAATAATGCACAGTACATAAACGCATGCTCGACTCAACCCTAACATGCAGTTTCTACACACTCTGTTGTATTCATTTCATTCTGGTTGCATTTATCTTTCACTTGCGTGTGAATCAAGTAGGCACACGCCCCAACACAATCCAGGACGGCCACGCCTTGACCCACGGAGCAAGATCAGAGGCACACATCCTAAAATATCTGGGACGGCCATACCGAATCTCCTCCTGCGTCGATCGTAGAATCCTCAGTGTGCCTTCCGGCACGAGCAGGTCGAGGTACTAAGAATCCCCAGTGTGCTTTCTAGCACGAACAGGTCGAGACATTCAGAATCCCTAGTGTGCTTTTTAGCACAAGCAGGTTGAGGTATTAATACACACAACACATTACGTAATTTAGCATAGAATCTCTCGTAGGATCCCTCTCGGGGTGCTACAACGAGCCACTTGCCCGACGAGGCTATTCTACTCGAGACCAAGTTGCATATCCATTTTCTTATCTTACATTTCATTTTCAAAGTTTGCAAACGATGCTCAAAAAATGTATTTCGTAGTTTGAAAACCATGATGCATGTCACACACAATACTCAAAACGAAACAAAACAAAACAACCAAGCAAACAATTCCCTACCGTTCCATGGTGTAGGCCCGAAGGCAAAACACAAACACTCCACCACTTACCTGACTGCTCGGCCTTCAATCGCTTACTTCGTCAAATCACTTCACTAGATCGAGGACCTAAAATACAAAAAATTCAACTTAATAAGCCACTAAGAAACTCTAAAGTTTTCTAACTAAACTAAACAACACTTAAAACAAATTCACCCTCAAAGCCCTAAAACCCGATTTTATGCACAATTTCTAGCATCCAACTTCAAACGGCCATAACTTTCTCATTTTTCAACGGATTTCGACATGCCACCCCAATCTGTAAACCTCTACACGTCTACTATCCATTGAAATTATCAAATTAATCAACCAAACTCAATGGCCAATTCGAAATACTCAAAACAGAACTGGCACTAAATGGTTTCAAAAACTGGTTTTTCCATAACCCTCCTCCAATCTTAAATCTCTTCTTAAAAATACCTAAACCAATCCATCCAACAACTAAAACATGAACTTTGGAAAGAAAACTACCCTTTGAACCCAAAATTTCGGACCCCATGGTTAGGGTTTCCCAAACCCTAACCAATCTCTTCCAAAACCTCATAAAAACACTAAAAAGCAACACCTACTTGCAACAAACCAAAAACCCATTAAATTTTTACCTCGAAACACCTTGAAATATTGAAGACAAAGGAGAGGATGGATCGACTATGGAGGAAGGGGAAGAAACCGTGAGAAGATGAGGGAGAAAGAAGAACAATCCACATTTAACCTAAAATTTTCTTCCTCTTTTAAGTTTCCTCCACCAAGTTCTTTAAAATTGAAATAAAACCCCTCACCTTTCCTCTCATGGATTCCAACGTGAATGCCATCCCCCTTCACTTTTCTTTTTATTTTTTTTATTTCATTTATTTCCTAACTTTCTATTGGTTACAATTTCTTTGAATTTTCAACCATTCACTTTTTGACTTTTCAACTTCTTTTCTTCTCTTTGTTTCAAACTTAAAGCCTTAACACTTAACAATAAACTCTCATACGTAACCTAACCTAGGGCTATGCACGATATCAAAATTTTTTGGGTGTTACAACATCTATCTTTATACACTACTTTGAAATGTACTACAAAATTATCTAACATACTTTTATCAAAATATAAATTTTAATACAGACTTACTTGCTAGTTGACAATCTTCCAGGTGCACGTGGACATACAAATAAGTTTACAGAACCATTTTTAAAACCCTGGTGCTCTAATACCATTTTGAAACTGCCCCAATTTAAAATCTGCAATTTTTCTTTCCCCAATTTGAAACCCTAATTTGAAAATCTCAAAAAAATTTCCCAAATCATTTTATCAAATTAAATTTGAGCATTAAAACCCTAACTTCATAATATTTTGAAATTCTCTTTAAATAATAACTGAAACAACAAATGCGCAGAATCTTAATCAAAATTTTAAAATATTAAATAACCTTGTCGAAAATTAAAATAAATACAGTATTAACACATTTCATAAAAACTTCATTTAGAAATAGATTATCCAAAGTTTCAATAGAAATAGGAAATATCTTCAACAATTAAAACATACTAATTTAAACATTCTCTCAGACCCAAAAACATCTTTTTCTTCTGTATGCTCGCTTGCCTCTAGAAGGTTCTCAATCACATGCTAGTTCTTCTTTAGATAAAAATTCACCTACATCACAAAATTATACAACTATGAGATTTAACTCAGCAAGCAAAAATACTTGCAAGTGTCAAAATTAACTTTTACCGAATCCTGATTACAGACTGATTGATACTCATTTCTCAACCTTAGACTCAGTCATCTCATTATCGTTCAGGCTTTTGTTATTTTACTTTCGATCAAGCTCACCATCTCATTGCCGTTCAGACTTTTGCTATCACGTCAGTATTATCGTAATGTTCAAGTTCACCATTTCATTGTCGTTCAGACTTTTGCTGTCACATATTTTCCATCCATTCCATCGTATTCATACATATACAATATGTCCTACCAATTTTATCTTTATATTATTTCTAAGTCAATAGTCTAAACATGCATGCTCAAATATCAGTAACGTGTAAGAAATCAGTTATAAGAAAATAATATAAACTTTTGTGATGTAGGGTCATAGCCAAAATATTAAAAAATGATATTTTCACTTACTTGGATTCCGAGCGATTAGGGTTTTGAGATTTTTCCAATATTCTAGTATTCCAACAATGTCTTGTTTAAATAAAATCATGGTATCAATGACTTCTTAATAAATCCAATTTCAACAAAGTTTGGGCAGAATTTCCTTACGTGCTCGTAGGTCGATTTAGTTTGCGTTGGGTTGGTTTGTAGGATTTTCGGGACCTTTTCTGCCTAAATAAAACATTTGACATTAATTCTTACTTCAATAAACCATTTCAAAAATATTTAGGTAGAAATCCATTACCAGCAAAATCTTGATTTGGTTTGAGATCAATTGGGTTAATTCGGGTCAATATGGCCGATTTGGGTCGATTAGGTCAGTTCGGTTTGGTTCAGCTAGACTGAAGTGAACCCGTTCGGTTGGACCACACTTTAGTGAACCAGGTGGTTTGGTTCACTGGTTCTTGGGTTGGGATTAAAACCCGTTCTTTCTTCTTCTCTATTCTTCGTGTTTTCTTCGCGAAGTGTAGATCTGTCATGAGAGAGAGTGTGTGTGTGTGTGAGAGGGAGACAGATCGAGAGGGAGAGTTGAAAACTGAGAGAGATGAGGGATTTTACACCGATGGTTTGTCGACAGAGGCTGAGTGGTTGATCTCCCCAGATTTGTTGCGCGCCGAGGAAGGATTTCTTCTCGTCAGAGGAGGCTCGCAGCGTCGGAGACCGAGGTAAGTGTTCTTCTCTGTTGAAGAACTCAAGATGAAGAGCTATGGTGTGATTTTTCAACCACCCGAACCCCTCTATTTATAGGAGTGGTTTTCCCCTGTGCCCCTCTGTGAAATCTGAGTTTAGCTCAGATTTTCCAAGCTGTAACAGATCAGCTCGGATTTTTAGTGGAGTGGAATTTGATTCTTCATTTGTTTCTAAACGCTTTCCAGACTACATTCATTCTGATCGAACGTTGGATTTTCAGAGGAGAATCCGACTGGTTCTCTGAAATCCGGGTTAGCTCGGATTTGCTGAGTCGAAAATCTAAACTTCTTTTGTTCATGGATGATTTTCAGACTAGGTTCATCTCTGATTGTTATCTGATTTTGAGAGAAGAAATTTGAGATTAAGTTTGACTGGATTTTTGATTTAGGAAATTTTGAAATTGAATTTTGAAATTAATTTTTTAAATTGAACCCTAATATGTTACATTTATCAAGACTCACTAGTGTCTTGGCTTAACTTAGCAAGTCATAGTCAATAACAAGACAGTGCATCACAACCTTTAACGAAGTTATTGTCATTTGTGTGGAGCATTAACTATGACCTAGTCTCTGAAATTTAAATATCATATATTGAAATCTTTCCTTTTTTGTAATTCTACCAATCCTAGTTAGTGTTTTTTAAAAAGACTGTCTCGAGGTTGAAAGAATGGCCTTAAAGAATTTAGGAACGGATTGATCCTCAAATAACCAGAACTTCTTGCTGTAACAATTTTGTGTTACTTTCTTGAGAAGAGAAGCCTTGAGAGAATTTATAGTGTAATTATGATACTTTAAACTTTTGATTTACATATTGTTCTTCGTAATAGCCACATCAAGTCAATTGATAATTTTGTTTGCAGTAAATGTTAGCCGCTACAATACATCTGTGGGCATCCAGAGTGCGACTACTTTAATTCCCACTTCTTCAACAGCTCGATCTGTACCTGTGGGATCTGGCACCATGTGTGGTGTTGGGATATTTAATGAAGGAGAAGAGGGTGGTTCTAGCATTAATTCTCCTTGTCTCCCTCTTCTCCCTCTTCAATTGCTTGTCTCTACTCTTCCTCTAACAAAACTGAAACAAAACTCTCCTCTTGTGGCAAGCAAAACCAACTTCTTCAGCAGCTCCAGTTGACAGAATATGGCTAACCTAATGGATTTTTTCTATTAAATGGATTATACCATTGAAAATAAACTATTTAAGGATTCCATATAATTTTGAATCATTGGATTCAGTTAAGTATAGCTCAAGATATTGATGGTCGAAGTTGAGCCAATTTTAGGTTTGAATTTTGAGAATTTTAAAAGGAAATGATTGAATTTTTGGTTGTTGATGATGTTGTAGTTAATTGAATTGGTTTACGTGAATATGAAGTTAATGATATGCTTGGTTGATTGGTTAATGCATTTGTGATGTTATTAATGTTTAGTGCACATGTATTATATTTGAAATCACCAAGGAAAAGTGATCAAGGTTTGCTTGAATTGCTAATGACCCGTATGTTGCATCTGTTTGGCCTTTTTGGCCTACATCACAAAGGTACTAGGAAGTATGAGTCCAATTGGTGAAATGCGTGTTGAATGGGGTATATTTTATGGGTAGTTTAAGTTATAGGAAATGTTATATGTTAATTGTTTTGTTTGCTTCGATGAAATGTTATTAGGTTTATGTTATGTTATATGTGCATCTCTATGGATCATGCATTATGTTTTAATAAAAGCATACAAAATGTCTTATGTACTTGTTTTATGTAAGAAAGACAAGAATATGTAAAGAACAAAATGTTTTATGTACATGTTTTATGTAAGAAAGACAAGAATATGTAAAGAACATAAATGGTTAAGTTGTGGGACATGGCTAGTATGACGTATGTTATTTGTCCTTCTCAGGGACTATGTAAAACCAGGCACCCATGGTATTTGTCCTTCTCTAAGACCATGTAAAACTGTCCACGCCCAGGACCACTGTGATCTCTGTGCCTACTCCCCTCCTTGAACTCCTTTAACCCATGTCAAGTGAAAAGTAAAGAAAAGAATATACAAGTTTTTATGAAACATGCATGCACGAGCATTCATTGCATTAGAAATCTCTTGCTGAGCGTTAGGCTCATTAGTTTAAACTTTGTGATGCAGGTGATGATTCTACAGGTGAGGACTTCGAACCTCAAGTTGATGGATAGGTGCAGTTGGAGGGGTGAACTCATGGTGGAAGGTTTGTGGCTGTCAAGACAATTTTTTGACCTGTGGGTGAACTCCAAGTATTTTGGTATAAGTTTTTATGATTTAAGGTCTAAGTATAGAAGAATTTAAGTTTTAAAAATACTGGACTTGCTTGGGGTTTGATTACGATTCATAGAAAATGTTTTGATGATGGGTTTTCATTTGTATTTTTAGACTTCTGCTGTGCAATTTGATTCGTTTTACGAGCTATGAAATGTTTGAAATTTGGTGGAAAATTTTATGTTTTGAAAGGTTTCAAATGAGGCAATAGGTTATGAAAATTTGGTTGAAGTTATGGTGGTTTTTATGAAGTGTTATTAGGTTTTAAAAGGAAGAAGAAGGGAAGGAATGGCCGAAGGTGCGCGGAAGACAGCGTGTGCACGCGCGATCGCCGCAGCGTCACTCGCCTGCCGAAGAGGCAGAGCGAGGGCCGATCGATCGCCCCTTAAACTCTCATGTTTTGTCGTTTGCCAGAGTGAGCGCCGAAAGGATAGGCGATCGATAGGCTAGGTGATTGATCCTCTGTCGAAGAGGCAGAGGCATCGTCGATCGACCGCTGCTCATGGGCGATCGATGGGCCCTCGCACTGTTCATGTGAACAGTGTCGAGTAAAACAAAAGAAGTTTTAAGGAAATTTCACAAACGTTTTCTACAGCGTTTTACAAAACAAGTCCACACGTTTTTATTCATTGTAAAGAGGTTCACTATTTTCAAAGTATTTTACAACGTTTTACGGAAAAGTATAAAGTTTTAAGAACGACCAAATCAGGGGTCGTGACAAATATCAGTTAGTTGGTGAATTAATTCTGGTTCAGAATATTTTGGAGGATTTATTATGAATATTTTGGGAGAGTTTATTGGTTCAGATATATTTTTGTGTGCTTATTAGGCAGATTTATTATCATAGTTTGTGGGAGTCATGGAGAGTAACCCGAGTCGGATGGTTACATTGAACGGTTTCAATTATCATGTGTGAAAAGGAAAGATGGAGGATCTTCTCTATGTAAAAGACTATTATTTACTCGTGTTTGCTGGTGCAAAGCCAGTAGCTAAATCTGACGTCGAATGGGAGTTATGTCATCGTCAAGTGTGTTGTTACATTCGACAGTGGGTAGATGATAACGTCATCAACCATGTTAGTGAGAAAAAGAACGCTCAAAGTTTGTGAAAAAAGCTTGAAGAATTGTATGCTCGGAAGACTGGCAACAACAAATTATACTTGATCAAGCAGCTTCTAGGGTTGAAGTTGTAGGATCGAGATTGTCTAAGAGGGGGGTGAATTAGACCTTTTTAATTTCTTAATTAAATAGCAAACAAACAAACCATAAAAGTAAAGGCAAGAGAGAGAGAGAAAGAAAAAATCAACACACGAGTTTTTACGTGGTTCGGCCAAAACCTGCCTACATCCACGCTTCAAGATTTCCCCTTGAAGATCTTTAACCTTCTCCTCACGAGAATACAAGATCAAAATTCCGGGTTTCGATCTACTGCCTTTTACAATGCCGGATTGTTCTTCACGGGCGACAATCCACTGCCTTTACAGATTCTTCAGTTTGTAAAAACAAGCACAATCTAAACTCCCTCAAAGATTAAATCTCAAGTTTAGGATTTGAGAGGAGTAGATGAAATTACAGAGTATGATAAAAATTCGCAGGTTAGGGCTCAAGAATAATATTTGCAAAAAGTACTCTCTTCGTTCTCTAACCTTTGCTTAAATACTCTGTCGGCTTTTTTTCCTTGAACTTCAATGCTCCTTATCCGAATATGGCAATTTTGTTACCGTTGGAGCAGCAACTGTACATTTACAGATAGTCGTTGCATTCTGAAGTTGCAAGTCGCCCGACGCCATTAATGCACTGGACTTTAAGTTCTGGGCGAGGTATCTGATACTTCGCGGTTTATTTGAATTTGGCGGAAGACTCTGTTCATCGGAAGATGTCTTTAACATCTTGAACCGCTATCGGTGGATGCAGCTTTATAAGCTTGAACCGCTATCGGTGGATATAAACTTTTTCTTTTGTCGTCTAGCAATCGGTGGATGTGATTCTTTTAAACTACACCGTTTTTGTCGTTTTGCTAGCGGTGGATGCATTCCTTTGAATTCCAGCGGTGGATATGTTCATTCAAGTCTTCCGCCTTTGTCTTTTACCGAGCGATGGATATGTTCTTTAAATTCCAGCGGTGGATATCTTCATTCAAGTCTTCCGCCTTTGTCTTTTACCGAGCGGTGGATATCTTCATTTAAGTCTTCCGCCTTTGTCTTTTACCGAACGGTGGACATCTTCTTTTCTCCTTGACCGGTGGATGTCTTCACTACTACTTCATCGGTGGATATGCTACATTTACCGCCCTGTTTTACTAACGCACCTAGAACACTTGACCAAATTCATTAAACAACTAAAATACCATTTCCAAGGGCATTTCCAGTAGATTAAACTCAAATGTATAATTCATTATTCTCATTTAATAAACATAATCAAATTACATTTATGAACATGCAAATACATCATCAAAAACATAATTAGACTTAAACACTATTTAAGTCAACAATCTCCCCCTTTTATGATGACAAAATATGAGTATAAATTTGATTAAAAAACAATACTCTCCCCCCATAATCCTAGCTCTCCCACAACATATGCATATTTTCCAATTTCAAACACAGATTATCAACATATGCATACTTTCCAATTTCAAACACAGATTATCAACAGATTTAAACCATGTATTCCAGTACAAATATATAAATCAAATCATAAAACATGCATTCTTTCTCCCCCATTGACATTATCAAAAAGAAACAGAGAGACAAAAGAAGTAATGCATTCAACCAAAATTCAGAGACTACATTAGAGTATTAGGAAAATTTTGTACAAAAAAAAAATGCCTATTTAAAGAAATCTAAAAAATGCTGCCAAAAAGCATGGATAATCCAAGAAGGCACTTCAAGACTTGGAAGGAAATAAGCATCCACGAGAGCTTGAAGGGATGCAAGATCAAGAGGGAGTGGTGCCTGATAAACCACCAAGTCTATACAGGGAGCAGACTCTAGCAAAGGAGCAGCAGATGGAGAGGGGCCTTGATCTACCACCAAATCCAGACAAGATGGAGGCTCAACAGATGGACCAGCAGAAGATGCATCCATGGGACTGGCTGGTTCTGGTGAAGGCTCGGGAATAAGAGGAGCAACAAGAGTAGAGAATTTCAGTTCAGCCTCTTGAAGATCCAAAGGCAGTAGCCGAGCAACTTCAACACCCTCAGGTCTGATGATTGGAGGGCAGAGATCTTTAGAACACTCCTCAGGATAAGAAGGAGGGCTAGGCGGGTCAGGTCTAAAAGCGTCGAACTGAGACTTGAGAGACCGTAAATCCAGTGATAAAATCTCCCTGTGTCTATCCATTTTTGAAGAGAGCTCAGCTTTAACGACATCCAGATCCTTGCTCATGTCCAATTTAGTCTGTTGGAGCTTGTCATCAACAGACATAGCAATCTGGTTCTTAAGAGAGCTGAAGGCTGATCCTAGGCTCTCTATGCAGGACTGTAAGTGGTTAAACTGATCCTCACTTATAGAAAATCTCTGCTGGTAGGTTTGGGGAGTTGCAGGATCAGGAGCAATGTGAGCAGGAGAATCAAGGTGGACTGGAGTAGGAGTTTGGATTGAAGGAGCAGATTGAATGACTGGAGAGATAGGATCTGGAGCTGGCAGAGAGGGCAATAAAAGTGTTGGTGGAGGAGAAGAAGGACACTCTAGAAGTGGAGGAAGTAGAGAAGATGGAATTGATGTTGGCTCAAAGGTAGGAGCCTGAGAGGATGGGGCAGAAAGTCTTGGAACAGGAGGAGGAAGTCGGGAGCGAGAAACCAGAGAATGAGAAGGAGAATTATCAAAGGCTGGGATTTCAGAATCACCCCCTCCTTCTTGAAAAGATTCCTCGGTTAGGATAAGTTTTCTCTTCCCCTGTTTGGCTGCTGCGGCCTTAGTAGCCTTTCTCTTAGATTCATCCATAACAAAGTCCCCTTTCCTTGTTTTCTTAATCCCCATTCTTTTTAAAGTAGAGCTAGAGTAATAGCTGGTCGGTTTAAGACAGGAAGGATCCTCTTCCTCAGGGAAACTCTACTTCAAACTTCTGAAAGATCTTCATGAGAAGTGGCACTGGAGGCGACACACTGAATCATCCGTCTTAAAACAATGTAACCTATATCGAAGGGGGTCTTTTGGTAGATGGCAAAGAGAACAAACAATTTCATGCTACTAACGTCATCATAGTGACCACCCTTAGGAATAACATTATATCCAATCATTTGATGAAATAGTCGAGCTCGTACAGGTTAAGTGTTTGCTCTTAAGAGAGTTGGGGATATTGTCCGGATCTAGGGCAATTTCTTTCAAAAATTGATAGTCCGCAAGAGTACCAAGAAATGGAGGCTCTTGTCCTGTCAAATAAAGTTTAGTATGATTATCTAAATGAGGACTCCCCAGAAGCTCATTTATGGATTGGGAGGTTAAAACTATACTGTTTTCCATACACATAGCTCGAAATAGTAGATTGATCAGAAGGATAGCTAAGATTGGCATAGAACATCTTAACTAGCAGTGGGGTAAAAGAATGATTCAACATCAAACAACCCAATCAATCCAATATCCGTCAGGGGTTCAACTAAATTTAAACCAACTAAATCATCAAGAGTAATACCCCTATTAGGAATAAGCTTTTTATACTTGAAATCTTCATGATACCTAGCCTCAGCAGCTTGAGTGAAGAAGAAGAGAGATGGCCATGTTATTGCACGAGGAAGCTCTCATGGCTGACGAGCTGAAACCTTGGCCTTTTTCGTAGCAGGTTCCCGAACTACGCGAGATGAAGATGCCATGATCGAAGAAAAACTAGCTTTCTAGAAGTGAAAACCCGAAGGGAAGGAAGAGCGCGAAAGATGAAGCGTTTTTGAAAGGAAACAAAGTTTAAAAGAATTAGGGCATCGCCCGACTGGAAGAAGACAAAACGTCGTGATCGGATATCACCCGATGGAGTATACGTGTCAGCAGATTAAAAAATATATCTTCCGGTACATAGACATCTTTCGGTATGCAGAAGATACATATCTTCCGGTGAATAGTAAATGAGTGGGCGATAAATACCAAAGACAGAATAAAAGATAGAACATTAACTTTTCTCACACCTAATGAGGCCTAATCTTATTCTTATATTACAAAATTTTTCTCATCCAAAGGCTTGGTAAAAATGTCAGCTAATTGGTCTACAAAATTGACAAATTCTAAGGAAATATCACCTCTTAGAACATGCTCTCTTATGAAGTGATATCTGACATTGATATGCTTGGTTCTAGAATGTTGAATGAGATTTTTAGAAATGTTGATAGCACTGGTGTTATCACACCGAATAGGGATCCTATCATAAAACAGATTATAATCTTCCAAAGTCTGTTTCATCCATAACATTTGTGCACAACAACTGCCTGCAACAATATATTCACTCTCAACAGTTGACAATGCAACAGAATTCTGTTTCTTAGAATACCAGGAGACAAGAGATTCACCAAGGAACTGACATGTTCCACTGGTGCTTGTCCTATCAACTAGACTACCAGCATAGTCAGAATCTGAGTATCCAATCAGATCAAAAGAAGTGCCTTTAGGATACCATAATCCAAGATCACAAGTTCCACTCAAATATTTAAATATTCTCTTGACTGCATTTAAGTGGGATTCTTTAGGAGAAGCTTGGAACCTAGCACATAAACAGACGCTAAAGAGTATATCTGGCCTACTAGCAGTCAGATATAGTAATGATCCAATCATACCACGATATTTTTTAATATCAACACTTTTTCCTTTTTCATCTTTATCCAATTTAGTTGTGGTACTCATAGGAGTCTTGGAAGACTTAGACGATTCTAATCCAAATTTCTTTAGAAGGTCTTTGATGTATTTTTCTTGGAAGAAGAAAATACCATCGGATGTTTGGCTAATTTGGAATCCTAAGAAGAACTTAAGCTCTCCCATCATACTCATTTCAAACTCACTTTGCATGTCGGAAGCAAATCCATCACAAAGTGACAACATTTGTGGACCCGAATATGATATCATCTACATAAATTTGAACAAGAAGAATGTCATTGCCTTTTTGCAAGGAAAAAAGGGTTGAATCGGTATTACTCTTTTTGAATTTCCTTTCTTTAAGGAAATTCTTCAACCTATCATACCACGCTCTAGGAGCCTGCTTAAGTCCATAGAGAGCCTTCCTTAGTTTGTAAACATGATCAGGTTTCTCAAAGTCCTCAAATCCTAAGGGCTGCTCTACATAAACTTCTTCCATGATATATCCATTTAAAAAGGCACTCTTTACATCCATTTGAAAGAGTGTGAAGTTTTTGTAGCAGGCATAGGCTAAGAGCATTCTAATGGATTCTAGTCTAGCTACAGGTGCAAAGGTTTCCTCAAAGTCAATTCCTTCTTCTTGATTGTAACATTTGGCAACTAGCCTAGCTTTGTTTCTTACTACAATCCCATTTTCATCCATTTTATTCTTATAAACCCATTTAGTTCCAATAATAGGATGTGCAACAGGTTTTGGAACAAGTTCCTAAACATTGTTCCTTTCGAATTGGTTTAGCTCATCTTGCATTACAACTATCCAATTTTCATCCAATTCAGCTTCCTCAAACTTCTTAGGCTCTATCTGAGAAATAAATGCCACATTGGCATAGAGATTCCTAAGAGAGGATCTAGTCTTAACTCCTAATGTAGGATCACCTAAGACTTCATCTAATGGATGGTTTCTGATGTACTTCCAATCTCTAGGAACAGCTGTGGATTCATCTTTTACAGGAACGATCTCTAGAGAAGTAGAAGAGGGTTCTAAAGATTTTTCTACTTGAAAGGGATCTGTAGACTTGTCTAAAGAGAGGGAATCCAGTTGGATATCCAAAGTATCACCCTCATCCACATTGATTGTGGGTTGAGGGCAAAGTTGACATGAACTGATTCCTCCACAACTAGAGTTCTCTTATTGAATACCCTATATGCTTTACCGGTAAAGGAATAACCAAGAAAAATTCCAAGATCACATTTGGAATCGAATTTTCCTAAGTTATCCTTAGTGTTGAGAATAAAGTATTTACTACCAAAGGCTCTAAAATACTTAACAGAAAGAGTTTTTCCACTTCAGAGCTCATATGGAGTTTTCTCAAGAATAGTTCTTATTGACACCTGATTGAGCACATAGCAAGCTGTTGAAACAGCTTCAGCCCAGAAGTGCTTGGGAAGGGAATTCTCATTTAGCATGGTTCGGGCTAGTTCTTGAAGAGACCTATTTTTCCTCTCAACAATACCATTTTGCTGAAGGGTTCTAGGAGAGGAGAAATTGTGCTCAATTCCATATTTGAGACACATGAGTTCAAATTTCTCATTTTTAAATTCTCCACCATGATCATTACGAATAGCAACAATGGTGAGTTCCTTTTCATATTGAACTCTTTTCCTAAAGCTAGAGAAAATATCAAAGGTCTCATCCTTTGACTTCAGAAAATAAACCCAAGAAAATCTGGAGAAATTGTCAACAATGACAAATGCATAGAATTTGCCTCCTAAGCTGGCTATATTAGAAGGATCGAAGAGGTCCATGTGAAGGAGTTGGAGAGGCTTAGAAGTAGAAATTACATTCTTTGATGCAAAGGAACTTTTGATCTGCTTACCCATTTGACAGGCTTCACAGACCTTATCCTTCTCAAAGGATATTTTAGGGATCCCTCTAACTAAATTCTCCTTAGTAATCTTAGCTAAGGTATTCATCCCTACGTGTCCTAATCTCCTATGCCAAATCCAACTATCATTGGAAGAGTTAACAGCAAAGAATTTCTCATCAACATGCTCAATATCATTCATATTAATAATATAGACATTTTCCTTTCTATAGCCTTTAAACAGAACATTGTTATTAGAAATATCTTTGATCACACAAGCATTTGATTTGAAAGTTACTTTATAGCCTTTGTCACACAGCTGACTTATGCTTAGCAGGTTATGTTTTAATCCTTCTACTAATAAAACATTTTTAATGATTGGTTTAGAAGGATTACTTATATTGCCGATGCCAACAATTCTGCCCTTTTGGTTTCCACCAAAAGTAACACTTCATTTCTTCTTGTTGACAACTGCAAACTTGGTTGAGTCTCCTGTCATATGCCTCGAGCATCCACTGTCGAGGTACCATTGATTCCTTTCAGGAGAACAGTCAACCTGCAAAACAGAAGATCAAGTTGTCTTCTTTGGTACCCAAACCTTTTGGGTCCTAGTGTTAGGTCTGGTTCCTTTAGGAACCCATTGTAATTTACTACCAAATTTACTTTTTCCTGTTTTAAAAGGACATACATAGGATTTATGACCTATCTCATTGTAAGCATGACAAACAGTAGATTTAACAAAGAAAGACTTATATACTCTCTTTTTACTACTCCCATTATATCCGATGCCTGCTTTATCAAAAGTCATTCTTTGATCATTAATCAGCATGTTCAGTTGATTACTACTATAAGTGTATTTCTGAACAAAATTATTTAAAGTTTCATTTTTCTTTTTCAGTTCAGTGATCTCCTTTTCATGCAAGTCTACTTCTTTAGCATGCTTTTCTATTAAACCTGCATTTTCTCTTTTCAACAAGTTATATTTATTTTTAAGCATACCAAATTGCTTAACCAAGTCATTAAATGCATCAATTAGCTCACCATCATCATTATCACTCTCACTATCACTCAAGATACTGGAAGAAAAAGAACTAACCTTATCTTCGTGTGCCATGAAGCACAGATTTGCCACTTCCTCATCTTCTGAAGAAGAGGTGTCACCTTAACTGTCATCCCAAGTAGCCTTCTTCTTAAACTTCTTGGGATTTTTCTTAGCCTGTGGACAATCTGCCTTCATGTGACCAGGCTTGCCGCACTCAAAACAGGTAATCTCCTTGTCTTTAGGGAGTTTTTCATTCCTTGGAAAACTTCTCCCTTACAGCTTCTTCCTACGGAGAAACTTGCTAAATCTCCTAGTGATGAGAGCAATGTCCTCATCATCATCTTCTTCTTCTTCCTCAGAGGCTTCATTTTTGCTTGAAGAGGCTTTCAGAGCAATATCCTTCTTCTTTGAGACCTCTTTCTCCTTGAGATCCTCTTTTTTCATTTGCCCTCATTATGATCTCATGCATCATGAGAGATCCAATGAGCTCCTCAAGCTTTAGAACTTTGAGATCCTTTGCTTCCTGAATTGCAGTCACCTTCGGCTGCCAACTTCTTGGAAGACATCTAAGTATCTTCCTGACCTGTTCTTCACAAGAATATGATTTACCAAGAACTTTTAAGCCATTGGTAATGTTAGTAAATCTTGTAAACATAGAAGATACAGATTCATCTTTCGGCATAGAAAATAACTCATACTCATGTACAAGCATATTCAATTTACTCTCTTTCACCTGATTTGTTCCCTCGTGAGTAACCTCTAATAAGTGCCAAATTTCTTGGGCACTTTCCCACCCTTGTACTCTATTAAATTCATCTCTATTTAGAGCACAATACAGAGTGCTTATTGCCTTGGCATTTATGCTTAGATTTCTCTTATCGGACTCAGTTAAATCAGTAGAATTCTTAGGAACACTTTTGCCATCTACAGTTTTCATGGCTTTAAATGAACCATATTCTATAATGTTCCATAACTCATAGTCCATGGCTTGAATGAATATTCTCATTCTTGCATTCCAGTAAACATAATCACTGCCATCGAATAGGGGTGGCCTGGAGATGGACTGTTCCTCAATGTGTGAGGAGTTTGAGTTGAATGCCATTTGTAATATAAATACAGCTTAGACAATGATTAACCTCGCTCTGATACCAATTGTAGGATCGAGATTGTCTAAGAGGGGGGTGAATTAGACCTTTTTAATTTCTTAATTAAATAGCAAACAAACAAACCATAAAAGTAAAGGCAAGAGAGAGAGAGAAAGAAAAAATCAACACACGAGTTTTTACGTGGTTCGGCCAAAACCTGCCTACATCCACGCTTCAAGGTTTCCCCCTTGAAGATCCTTAACCTTCTCCTCACGAGAATACAAGATCAAAATTTCGGGCTTCGTTCTACTGCCTTTTACAATGCCGGATTGTTCTTCACGGGTGACAATCCACTGCATATACAGATTTTTCAGTTTGTAAAAACAAGCACAATCTAAACTCCCTCAAAGATTAAATCTCAAGTTTAGGATTCGAGAGGAGTAGATGAAATTACAGAGTATGATAAAAATTCGCAGGTTAGGGCTCAAGAATAATATTTGCAAAAAGTACTCTCTTCGTTCTCTAACCTTGGCTTAAATACTCTGTCGGCTTTTCTTCCTTGAACTTCAATGCTCCTTATCCGAATATGGCAATTTTGTTGCTGTTGGAGCAGCAACCGTACATTTACAGATAGCCGTTGCATTCTGAAGTTGCAAGTCGCCCGACGCCATTAATGCACTGGACTTTAAGTTCTGGGCGAGGTCTCTGATACTTCGCGGTTTATTTGAATTTGGCTGAAGACTCTGTTCATCGAAAGATGTCTTTAAAATCTTGAATCGCTATCGGTGGATGCAGCTTTATAAGCTTGAACCGCTATCGGTGGATATAAACTTCTTTTTTTGTCGTCTAGCAATCGATGGATGTGATTCTTTTAAACTACACTATTTTTGTCGTTTTGCTAGCGGTGGATGCATTCCTTTGAATTCCAGCGGTGGATATGTTCATTCAAGTCTTCCGCCTTTGTCTTTTATCGAGCGGTGGATATGTTCTTTAAATTCCAGCGGTGGATATCTTCATTCAAGTTTTCCGCCTTTGTCTTCTACCGAGCGGTGGACATCTTCTTTTCTCCTTGACCGGTGGATGTCTTTACTACTACTTCATCGGTGGATATGCTACATTTACCGCCCTGTTTTACTAACACACCTAGAACACTTAACCAAATTCATTAAACAACTAAAATACCCTTTCCAAGGGCATTTCCAGTAGATTAAACTCAAATGTATAATTCATTATTCTCATTTAATAAACATAATTAAATTATATTTATGAACATGCAAATACATCATCAAAAATATTATTAGATTTAAACTCTATTTAAGTCAACAAAAGTACCAGAATGAAAAAGCTATGACCGATCACTTGAATACATTTCGGGGAATTATCAATCAGTTAACTGAAATGAAAATCAAGTTTGATGAAGAGGTTCAGGGATTGATGCTTCTTCGGTCTTTACCGTACTCGTGGGAGACATTCAGAATGTCCGTATCTAACTCCGCTCCATATGGTATTTTGGCTATGGATGTAGTCAAGAGTAGTGTTCTAAACAAGGAGATGAGAAGAAAGTCGACGGGTTCTTTTTCACAGTCTGACGTTCTAGTCACCGAAAACAGAGGAAAAAGTCAAAACAAAGGTCGAGGCAATAAAAATCGAAGTCAAAGAAAGTCGGGAAAATACGCAAATTTTGAATGTCATCATTGTGGCAAAAAATGGACACATCAAGAAATTTTGTCAAAAGTTTCTATGAGAGAATCTGAATGTCAAGGGAAAGGAAAAGAAGACCGAACAGGGTGACACAGGCGAGAACGTAGCCGTGACCACCGAGAAGTTTCTTATTGTGTACGACAGAGATGTCGTATATAACGACTCATTTTCCCAATAAGATATTGTCTGTTCTGAGGATTGGGCTGTAGCCCAATATCCTCCCCTCACGGATTTGTATTGCAAGAACTTCCCAGTTGGTCACCCAACATAGTACTACTCTCACCGGAGCACTTTTAACTTCAGAGTTTTTAGGGGATCTGTTGTCAATTGTGCTCCAAAATGCATCTTACTATCTTGGGAGGGTTTCCTTACATATGTTTCATCTCCATATACCTTCCTAAGCAATGTGGGATTGTGACGACCCCCTTTTTACGACCCAGAATTTGACTATACTCGAGTCTGGGATTTGCCTACACTCGGCTTAGGTCTCGAGGTTTTTCCCGCAGTTGTATTCATACGTACACATTCGGGTCATCACAATCACCCATTCCCCCTCGGGGGCCTAACGTTCTCATTGGCCACATTTTCAGTTTGGTACAGGCTCTGATACCATTTATAACGACACATTTTCCTAGTAAGATATTGTCCGCTCTGGGGATTGGGTCGTAGCCTAATATCCCCTATCATGGATTTGTATGGCGAGGACTTCTCAGTCGGTCACCTAACATGGTACTGCTCTTAGTGGAGCACTTTTAACTTCAGAATTCTTATGAGATCCGTTGCCAATTGTGCTTCAAAACCCGTCTTACTATCTTGGGAGGGTTTCCTTACATATGTTTCATTTCTAGATACCTCCCCAAGTGATGTGGGATTATGACTACCTTTTTTTTACGACCCGAAATTTGCCTATACTCGAGTTCGAGATTTACCTACACTTGGTTTAAGTCCCGAGGTTTGCTCTGCAACTCGAGGTTTGCCCCGCAGTCGTGCTCATACGTACATATTCAGGTCATCACATCGTCAATCTCACTTGCCATTATACAAGTTGGGTGATTGATAGTGACGCTTCGATACATGCTACTTTGCGGAGGGATTTCTTCACGACTTACACTTCTGGTGACTTTGGAAGTGTAAGGATGAGAAATGATGGCGTTGCAAAAGCCATTGGTATAGGAGACATGTTTTTGGAGACCGACATCGGCAACACCTTGGTTTTAAGAGGTGTGAAGCACATCCCCGACATCCGCATGAATCTGATCTCGACTATCAAGCTCGACGACGAAGGGTTTTGCAACACTTTTCGGGATGGAAAATGGAAGCTCTCCAAAGACTCTTTGATTGTGGTAAGGGGAGAAAAATGTTCTTAATTATATGTGATACACGCAAATATTGTGGATTCCACAGTTCATGCGGTGAGCGATGAAGGTGCTGTAGAACTTTGGCACAATCGTCTTAGCCATATGGGCGAAAAAAGATTGATGATTCTAGCCAAGAAGAACCAACTATCAGGTATGAAAAATGGTTCTCTAAAGCGGTGTGTTCATTGTTTGGCGGGCAAGCAAACTCGAGTAGCTTTCAAGAGTGTTCCTCACTCGCGTAAACTGAGTATACTCGACATGGTGTACTCCAATGTGTGTGGTCCGATGAAGACAAGAACACTTGGTGGTGCTGTGTATTTTGTGACTTTTATCGACGATTACTCAAGGAAGATTTGGGTGTATGTGTTGAAGACAAAAAGATCAAGTGCTAGACGTCTTCAAGGAGTTTCATGCTCGTGTGGAAAGAGAAACATGTGTGAAGCTCAAGTGCATTCGGACAGATAATGGGGGTGAGTACTGATGTCTTTTTGATAAGTACTGCAGAGAGCAAGGGTATTCGGCATGAAAAGACACCTCCGAAGACTCCTCAGTTGAACGGGTTAGCTGAGAGAAGGAACAGGACACTTGTTGAGATTATGAGATATTTGCTTTCGCAATCATAGTTGCCGAGGTCCTTTTATGGTGAAGCCTTGAATGTAGTGGTTCATGTTTTGAATCTCACGCCGAGTGACCGTTGGGTTTCAAAGTTCCGAACGAGATGTGGTTCAGAAAGGAAGCTTCTTATAGCCATCTGCGTACCTTTGGGTGCAAGGCTTTTGTTCACATTCCAAAAGACGAGCAGTTGAAGCTCGATGTGAAGATGAGGCCTTTGTGTGTTTATCGGGTATGGTCTTGATGAGTTTGGCTACAGGTTGTACGATCCAGTGCAGAAGAAGCTTGTCAGAAGCTGAGATGCAGTGTTTTTGGAAGACCAGGGCATCAAAGACATCGATAAGTCAGAAATGACAGAGAGATACATTAATGATTTGATCGATTTGGATCCGTTTGACACACCTGTAGAGTATTCCGATCGAGGGGAAGCAGAATCAGAGCACGATACCAGTCCTTCCAATGGCGAATTCCCCACTTCTGATAATGTTAAACCGACTGAGCAAGTCGAATAAGAGGTTCAAGAGTTGCTAGAAGAACCTCATTTTAGAAGATCCACTAGAGAGCGACGTCCTTCGACGAGATACACTTCAGATGAGTATGTGATGCTCACAGATACTAGAGAGCCAGACACTTACCAAGAGGCCACTTCTATTAATGAGAAGAAATTGTGGTTGAAAGCCATGGAAGAGGAGATGCAGTCTCTTCACGATAATCACACTTATGACTTGGTGAAGTTACCGCAATGCAAGAAAGCTCTCAAGAACGGATGGGTCTACAAGTTGAAGACCAAAAATGCAAGCTCACAGTTAAGGTACAAGGCTTGATTAGTTGTGAAGGGATACGATCATAAGATGGGAATCGATTTTGAAGAAATATTCTCACCGGTGTTGAAGATGTCCTCGATCCGAGTTGCTCTTGGTTTAGCACCGCGCTTGAACCTGGAGATCGAGCAACTTTGTAACGACCTCTTATCCCAGCAAGATATTGTCCGCTCTGGGGATTGGGCTGTAGCTCAATATCCTCCCCTCACGGCTTTGTTTGGTGAGAACTTCCCGGAAGGTCACCCAACCTGGAATTGCTCTCACCGAAGCACTTTTAACTTCGGAGTTCTTATGGGATCCGTTGCCAATTGTGCTCCAAAACGCGTCTTGCTATGTTGGGAAGGTCTCTCTACATATGTTTCATTTCCACATACTTCCCCAAGCGATGTGGGATTGTGACGACCCCCTTTTTACGACCTGTCACCTTCCGGTTCGCCCGCGCGGACGTACCGCCATCTGGGTTCCGGTTCGTGCAGCAATCGTAGCCATACTTACACATCTGGGTCATCACAATCACCCCCCTCGGGGGCCCAACGTCCTCGTTGGCCACATTTCCGGTTGGGTACAGGCTCTGATACCATAATTGTAATACCCCTAATACTGTACCCCATTTATCCTTACTATATTTTTTTTATCCCAATAAATACTTTAATAAACTCTATGCAGAAACTTAGTCGTTAAAACAAAACCCTTAATAACTTAAAGCAACTATTTAAAACTTAAAACACTTTAAAAACAATTAATTAAAACTCTTAAAACATTTATCAAATCGCACAGGGGCAAAACCGAAAAGCAGAAGAAAAATGAAGCAGCGACTAATCGCTGCAAACGCTGCATAATGCAGCGATCAGCAATTCCAGGTTGGGTGACCTTCCGAGAAGTTCTCACCAAACAAAGCCGTGAGGGGAGGATATTGAGCTACGGCCCAATCCCCAGAGCGGACAATATCTTGCTGGGATAAGAGGTCGTTACAAACTTGATGTGAAAACTGCATTCCTTCATGGTAACTTGGAGGAAGAGATCTATATGGAGCAGCTCGGGGGATTCAAAGTCAGAGGACAAGAGCAACTTGTATGCAAATTGAAAAAGGGCTTGTATGGTCTCAAACAAGCTCCACGGCAGTGGTACAAGAAGTTTGAATCATTCATGGTGAGTCAAGGGTATAGCCAGACATCGTCAGACCAGTGTGTGTTCATCAAGAGGTATTCTATTGATGACTTCATTATTCTCCTTTTGTATGTTGACGATATGTTGATCATAGGCCATGATACTAGCAAACTTACTAAGTTAAAAGGAGAGTTGAACAAGTCTTTTGTGATGAAAGACTTGGGTGCGGCAAAGAAGATATTTGGTATGAAGATCTCTCGTGATAGAAAGAATGAGAAATTGTTGTTGTCTCAGGAAGACTACATTGAGAAGATACTTGAAAAGTTTAACATGAGCAAGACCAAAGCTGTGTGTTCTCCCCTTGCAAGTCAATTCAAGCTCAATTCAGAGTAATGTCCTACAAGTGAGAATGACAAGGCAGATATGAGTCGAGTTCCTTATGCGTTTGCAGTTGGAAGTTTAATGTACGTCATGGTTTGCACTCGACCCGATATTGCTCATTCAGTTGGAGTAGTGAGCCGTTTTTTCTCCAATCTTGCCAAAGAACACTGGGAAATGGTGAAATGGATACTCAAATATCTCTGAGGTACTTCCAGGTTGTGTTTGTATTTCGGTGGCAGTGATCCTATGCTAGTTGGGTATACCGATTCAGATATAGCCGGTGACATTGATTCCAGGAGGTATATTTCAGGATTCTTGATGACTTTTGCAGGGGGAGCCGTGTCTTGGTAATCAAAACTGCAAGATTGCGTTGCGCTATCCACCACAGAAGCCAAGTACATTACGATTACTGAGGGTTGCAATGAGGCTTTGTGGATGAGGAGATTCCTTGAGGAATTGGGTTTGCGCTAAGAGAAATATGTTGTATTCAGTGATAGTCAGAGCGCTATCCATCTCTCTAAGAATTCGTCATTTCATTCGAGGTCCAAGCACATTGATGTGAAATATCATTGGGTTCGAGACTTGCTCTAGACGAAGCAGTTGCACTTGGTAAAAGTGCACACCAGTGAGAACGGTTCGGATATACCGACGAAGTCTTTGCCGAAAGAGAAGCTTGAGATTTGTCATCAAAAGGTGGGTTCGTCAGATCCTACCACGAGCCGGAAGGAGAGTTTGTGGGATCCGGCAATATGTGTGGTGTTTGGATCATTAATGAAGGAGAAGAGGGTGTTTCTCGCATTAATTCTCCTTGTCTCCCTCTTCAATTGCTTGTCTCTGATCTTCCTCTATACAACCGAAACAAAACTCTCCTCTTGTGGCAACTAATATCAACTTCTTCAGCAGCTCCAGTTTCTCCACGGCACACAACTCTAGCTCTCCACATGAAGCACGAAGAAAGACGATTTCTTCAGAAGCTCCTATGTTGCAACAGTTCCTCTACCTCGATTGCACATAGCCCAAGCTTTTTTCCAATTTTTGTTTGTTCTTTCAGTGTCAATGAGAGATATGGGTACAGAAATGACCCCTATTGCTAGCCAAGAACCTTTAAGAACTGGAACTCCTGTGAGGGCAACAACACCAATGCGCAGTCCTACTTCTTCTCGACCATCAACCCCTGAGAGGTCTGAACCATCTTCGACTACCATCAATCCTCCTTTACTTAATGACCAAGTGATTCCTAATAAGGAGTTGTCTGAGAAGGAGCTACAACTTAGAACAAGGAGGGAGATTTATGGTTTTAGGTACACAATTAGGAAAAATGAATATTGCTGCATGGGCTAGCAAAGAGGAGGAGGATAAGGATGCATCTACTTCACTAAAAACTATTGCAACACCACAGCTGAAAAGAAGTGTGATCGAGACACGTGCAGCAGCATGGGAGAAGGCTGAGAAAGCCAAGTATACGGCAAGGTTTACTGCTTTTTTCCTATTCTTTATTTTTAACACGTCTTATATTCTTCTCAGGGCAAAAATATCTTGGTTTTCATGAAAGTTGAATAGTCACATGGAATAGACTGTAATTTTGTTTCATATTTGTAATATTTGCGCACGCTCAATATATATATGTAAATCCATATGTTTTGTGGTTTACATAGGGACAAGCTCAGTCAATCTTTCTTAGATAAATGTTTTATTTTATGTTACACAAATTTATGGAGCTTTATGTTTAGTGCTATTTCAAGGATACAAAAATTTGATGGATCACCGTTAGTTTTTGTTGAGGAAAGAATTGTTATGAGAATAATTCTACCATATATATCCTGCTTATTTAGCTTATTATTGAAAGAGAAGATCTATGATAGGAGGGAGTATTTATCTGAGAATATATTAATTGCATTTATAAAGTTTTTATTGTTTTGAATTCCTACGTCTTACAATATGTTCTAAAGGGGGAAGTTGTCTTCATAATTTCAGGTTCAAGCGTGAAGAATTGAAAATTCAAGCATGGGAAAATCACCAGAAAGCAAAAGCAGATGAAGAAAATGGAGGTAATGCATGGTTTTACATTATCAAAATTTAGTAAACAGAAGCAACATATCATTATCCGCTGTTAAAATAACGTTTTGCATTCGATGCGTTTTTGTTTATCTGATTTCTACTTGCAGCATAATTTCCATATATTGCACAGTGAACAAGTAAAGATGCTAAAAATATTTTTATGCACTGTGAATTTGTAAGTTAGAAAGTAGCACTCTCTTGTTTGCTCTTTGTCAACACAGAATATAGAAACCAGCTACCTTTTCTACATGCATGAAAATTTGATAATACATTTGGAACTATAGAAAGATTTTTGGGGTGTGAAGTTAAAAACTTACCATTTGTATCCTGCAGGTAGAGGTAGAGAGGATTAGGGGGCGAGCTCATGATAAGCTTATGAACAAATTAGCATCAGTGAGACACAAAGCAGAAGAAAAGAGAGCTAATGCGGAAGCAAAGAGAAGCCGCAAAGCTGTAAAAACCGAGCAACAAGTAGATTACATTCGCAGGACAGGACACATTCCTTCTGGATGCTCCTGCTGTTGGTGATGCTCCGGAAATTACTCAAGAGTGCTCTTGGTGTTGGTATGTATCTCCCTCCAGCCACACGGTCTGTCTTGTCTGTAAAATCTAAGAACCGTTTAGAAATCATTTGGACTAGTTGTGTAGAAATATAGAGACATATATATCACCCTTCATTTTTCTCTACTACACAAACCACTCATGGATTTCACATTTATGCCTTATGACGTTGGACTATGCAAGTTCACTCTTTAAATCCAAATATTCAATCTAAAAACTAGGTTACAAACGTTCGGGGCAGACTCTTATAGCCTTTGGAGATTGATGGTTACAAATGGAAAAACCATAATGGAAATAATGAACTGGAAAGGAAATAGTCGTTGCAGAAGAAAAGAGCTGTTGGAGCGCTCTCGGCCACGTAGTCGCGCAATCAATGCCTCTGATGTATTGCTGATCACGTGTCCTTGTCCTTCAATTCATTATTTCTAATAGGGGTGGGCAGAATCGGCCTGGAACTGCAAAACCAAACCGGATCGGCAGTCCGGGCCGGTTCTCGGTCGGTTCTGCTTGCCATGGAACCGGTTTCGGTTCCATGGATTGAGGAACCGGGAACCGCAGTCCGGTTCCCGGTTCCTCGTACCAGAACTGGGATTTCCCATGAGAGAACCGACCCATGGGTCGGCCCGGTGGGTTATCCAACCCATGGGTCGGATAACTTAAAAGAATTAAAAAAAAAACTAAAACCACTCCTTTCCTTCCCGCAGCCCAGACTCAGAACTCAGAAGCCCTAGCTCTCAATGCCTCTGCTCGCGCCGCCTCCCCTCTCGTTGCCTCTGCTCGCGCTGTCTCTGCTCGGCTCTCGCTGCCTCTGCTCGCCTCGTCGCCTCCGCTCTCTCTGCTTCTGCTCGCGCTTGCCTCTGCTCGCTTCGCCTCGCCTCGCCTCTGCTCGCTTGGTCAGAAATTTTTAAAATACAATGGTGGATTGATCTTCTCACACCGTTTTACAATCCAAGTCGAAAAGTGTTTGGTTAGCTTTGATCTTTTCACACTGTTTATTGGATTGAAAAAAAATAGTAATTTTGGTGGGAGGAACCGGTACCGAATCGAAACCGGACTGAGATTTTCGGTCCGGTTCCGGTTCAGTACTGGTTCCTCCCGGGGCCGGTTCCGATTCTGGGCAGAAAAATCTCGAACCGTCTGGGCTGGTTTTGTTCCATGTCAAACCGGGCCGGCCCATGGAACAGAACCGGCCCGGACCATGCCCACCCCTAATTTCTAACATGCTACTATTTATCCTAAATAAAAGGATAAAAATGTTTGGGTAAATTTCAAAAATGGGCTTGGACTTCGGTCAAAGATGAAAAAAAAATTCAAAGTACTTTTTTGAGCAGAAAAAAGCTCAAACTATAAAAAAAAGGCCGTATGGTCGACCGCTAACCCCCCACATACTATTTTAAACGTAGAGCGGTAGACCGCATCCCCCAGTGCGGTCGACCGTGTCTTAGTGGGGAGTGTTCACCCTCGTGGTGTGCTCACCCTCTATCCACCGTCTGTTTTCAATTTACAAATTAATTTAAAAAAAAAATACAAAATAATATTCAATTTAATTGAAATTTTTATCACATATTCACTACATCATTGGAAGATAAGCTGAAAAGTTTCGTGATTTTCTAATACTTGTACGTTATTGTAATTTAATTAATTATTTTATAAAAAATTATAATAAATCATATCAGAGTTAGAAAATCACAAAAATTTTCAGATTATCTTTCCATGACGTGGTGAATATGTGGTAAAAATTTCAATTAAATTGAATATCATTTGATATTTTTTTTAAATTAATTTGTAAATAGAGGGTGAATTGAGGGTGAACGGAGAGTGAAAACCCCCGCCGACCCCACTGGGGGATGTGGTCAACCACTCTACGTTTAAAATGGTATGCGGAGGGGTTAGCGGTTGACCATAAGAATTTTTTTTGATAGGTTTTTGATAGTTTGAGTTTTTTCTGCTCAAAAAAATACTTAAAGTCTTTTTTTCATCTTTGAACAAAGTCCAAGCCGATTTTTGAAATTTACCCAAAATGTTTTTACAAAAATTTATCCTAAGGGGGACAAATCCCTCCTTCAAATATGAGTGGAAAAAATATGCTTCTGTGTAGGAGAGTGACTTTGAGTCCTTCATCCCTTGAATATTTAGTCTTTGGCCACGTCTTCCCATGCGCGCCACTTGAACAACATCTTGTTTCTACGTCGTGTTTTCGACCTCTAAGGTGTACTGTTTGGGGTTTGATTTTGACTTATAGAAAATGTTTTGATGATAAGTTTTTATTGGTATTTTAAGACTCTCGCTGGATTTGTCCTCAAATACAGAGCCTCGCTCGTCTCGTAGTCGCTTTGATGGTTGGGTGCTATTCTTGATCCTCCAAAATGAACAACATCGTTAGAAATAAAATTCAGCTATGGTAACCTATAGCGTATCATCCTTCCGGGGTGGTTGAGGATTTAACCTCAAGCCTCTTTGCATTAATCCGGCCTTCCCGGGGATCAAAAGGAAAGGATATCAAATGTTGGACTTGATCGTTGATCCCTCTTAAAGTTCCTCTTTTTGGATTGAAGGGACTCTACGAACTTCACAACTATTTATAATTATTTCCTCCGATTAGCTAAACGAGCCTAACGAGCTGAATGTAACGAACCAAACATGCATAAATATTTTTAATTTACATGAATGTAATGTATAATTTTTTAAATAAAATTAATTATTAAAATTATAATGTCAAAATATAATAATTGGTCGTTTAGTTAACAAAATTATTTTATTAATATATAAAACAACATGCATTTAGGAAAATAATATTTGAATTGATATAATAAAAAAATAACACAAGAATATTATTACAAATATTTGACAAATTTTTTTATTTATTCAACAAGGCAT
Source organism: Begonia masoniana (assembly GCA_022432975.1). Taxonomy (NCBI): domain Eukaryota; kingdom Viridiplantae; phylum Streptophyta; class Magnoliopsida; order Cucurbitales; family Begoniaceae; genus Begonia; species Begonia masoniana. The sequence goes on from CM039515.1 coordinate 14,912,078, forward strand.
GACTAGCAGTAGGAAGAGGAATTTATTACCTAAGACAAGAAAAAAGAACATAATATGACAACTAAAATTTAGGGGCATACCCAACAGTAAATCAAATCCTGAGATCAAGTTCTAACCCTGCAAAGGTTGTGACCATCGCCACACCATTATTCAAGTCAGCCTGCATTTCAAATAGACAACAACGTTAGAACCGCAAAATCTTTGTTGTAAGGACCACAACTGGTAAAAGGCAAGTACAAATTCTAGAATCAGCCAACTGAAAGACAAAAAGAATAACTTAATTGTAGACGTTTCCCCAAGAAGAATACTTAAATGCCACCAGATCTATGTACCCGATTTATCCACAGTTTGCAGAAAAGAAATCTATATTCACGTCCCTACCGTCGATGATTAAATTCTTTGCTGAAAATAGAATTTAGTCCAAGAATGATAAACACTACTGAGCGAATCAACAACTAATCAATCTGTATTGCCTTCTATTTCCTTGTTTACTTGGTCAAAAGATGATAATTCATTCGCAATTTCTACAAGTGTTTCTAGTGCTGCAAGTAAATAAGTAAGATAAACAAAGCTCAAAGAGAATACTATCTCCAATAAAAGCCTGAACTACGAATGGAGCGTTGGACTAGATTGATGCATAGAACAAATTAAGTGAAAATAGTCGAGATGTCGATTACTTGCTATGGCACCAGCTTTCACTGGCTCTTTTTTCTTCGTAGAGGCTTGCTCTAGTTTACCTTAATCATAAAAGTCAAGTCAGCTATTGCATGCACTTAGTATAGAAGATATATTTTTTCTTCAATCTGACATGCATCTGTAGCAATCTACCATACATCCTGTATAAGAGAAAAACAACTTAGCTTTTTCCTCATCAAATCTTTCTTCAATATTGACGTGGAATCTAGTACATTAAGGATTTCATCAGGAAAACGACTTCAGTAGTAGGGCAAAGTTTAACACATCATATAAACACAAACCTATGCAAAAGTGTGAAAAAGAGGATCAACGTAAATGTAATCAATACTTACATGAGGTCTGGTAATACCTGTATAACAGTTAAGCATAATATCATGTTATGCCTAGCACATAACCATATTAAATTACTTTTTTTTTTATTATAAGTTCTAGAGTTTGAATAATAAACTACGATTTTAAGTTTTATCTTAACCAATATTTGTAGGACTTGTGTTTCTACAATAAATTTCTGGTACCAATTCAATTTCGACCCATATTCAAAATCATAGCGAACCTTCGTTTCTATTATTAGGTTCGGGTTGAATTGAACTGAACCGAAAAGTTCAGTATGGTCACGTTGGTCCCGTTATAATCGAATTGGTTCCGCAATCCTAGATAATCACCTATTTTTTTTATAGACCAAGACCAAGTGGTCAATTTTATATCCTTGACTGATTAATATTAAAATAAATTTCATAACATTTAGTAAAGATGAAATTGACCAAGTCTCAAAATCTGCACGTCATAAACACTTGAAAGTCAACAACCCAACAAAAAATTAAAAAAAGACACTTGTTGAACAAGTAATTAAAGCTTTGAAACATGCCAACAGAACACAGACCTTAAATTCCTCCTTAAATAGATCATCCACTTACCCACAAATTCACACAAACTCACCTTCAAAATTCTATTTTTTTCAAGATTTCAAACCAAGAAAGCAATGGGGTTTTCTTTGAGTTTAAAGTCTTTAATTTCTTTCTTCTTCGGCACTAATGGTGGAAGTCGAAAGAGAAGAAGTGATTCGAGCCGGTTCCCCTCTCGACCAGAGGCAGCCATGATTGCTGCTTCCAAGTATTTTTCAAATAAAGTTCATTTGATCTAGTTTCTGCCTTCTTCTTCAATATGTAAATAATTGTATATAGAAATTTACCACATGATTCAATGTCTAGTACATATGTTAATCTCATAAACTATAACTCTATTTCCATTCAAATAATTGTCACCATTTAATAGTAGAAATACTAAAATATTTCCATTCAATCATAACTTCTTTCAAAATAATCACTTGGATTTTAGTATTTACTGTCACAAACAATCGATGAATGTTGTTTTTCAAGACAAATATTTTCATATTTTAGCATTTTTCATGACGTTAATTGATATATCTATTCGATTATTTCGTGATCGCTACGGTTGCCGAAAAGTAGTCATCAACTATGTCTTCTTTGACGCACTTCATACTGCTTAAGATTTACCCGTTTTTGGATCAAACATCTTTGAACCCAAAAGCATGTCGAAACCCCACAAAAAAATCTTTTATTTCTTCATAGTATTTACTCCTTTTTTTGTCCATTTTTTTCACGTTATTGATCGACTAAATTGAGAGACACGGCTACTTTGTTGAGAGTAGAGCCTTAAGAATGCGAAGCAAGGCCGTTAACATATAAATAAATTATAGAGAAATTATCAATTTGAACCCTGTACTATACACTGTTTTTCAATTCACCCCTGTTGTAACACCTGGTATTTTGCCATGTAATAGTTTTCCCGGATCATTTAAATGGGATTAATATTATATTAATACAAAGGAATGTTTTGGTTGAATTGTTGGAATAATTAGTGGAGAACTAAACTAATGTGTAACTAAAACCAAAGCACTAAGTTTGAAATGCATGGAAGGGCAAATTGGGGAGAGATTAAGGTTGGTGGGAGTAAGCCAATGGATGATTGCCAAGTGGCAACTTGTTGAGGAAGCTAAGTTCTTCCTCCTACGTGAATCTTCATTCACTTCTCTACTCCCTCCCGTCCTTCTCGTTTTTCTTTCTCTCATCCAGGCAACTGAAACAAAGTTCCACACTTTGTTTCTCCTGTACTTTTTTGTTTCCTTGAGCAAAGGTGAGCATCTCTTAATGCTAACGAATTTGGATGAGATTAATGTGCGTTTTTACCAAAGTTTAGGGTTTCGTTATTTGGTGAAAACTCACTGTATTTGGATGAAAACACGTTGGTGTGTTTTCTAAAGTGTTGAAATGTGTTTGCTGCATTTCCTACGTGATATTTGTTAGCATTTGTAGCGTGTTTACATTCTGAACATTCATGTTACAGATCCGAGCTTTCCAGAGACGTTCGAGCATACTCCTTTGCTGCAAACAGGTAAGTTCATAACCGTAGGCTGGCCCTTAAGGCCCTACATCACAGAGGTACTAGGTTTCAGTTTCTGTCGGGTAGTTTTGGGTAGAAATGTTATAACTTCTGTTTGGATCATGTTCTGAGTTGTCTGTTCAGTTTATGTCCTAAGTTGTCTGTGTTCTGCTTTACGGTATGTTCTGTTATTTCTGATGTCTGCTGTTATAGGTTCAGGCACTGAGAATGTCATGCATACACGATTTTCCTGAAAATTCATGCAAAACCGATTTCTGTACACTGTTTGAAATTAATAAGATAAAATCCGACTGAAATGTACCAGGTTAAGTGTGGGACGGGGACTGGCCCCTCTGGTTTTATCCCTCCCTGGGAATCTGAAAATATTGTCCCTGGCAAGGACCCTCTGGTTTTATCCCTCCCTGGGAATCTGAAAATTGTTGTGCCTGATAGTGCACCCCCCCCCTTCTGTGCCTGATAGTGCACCCCCCCCCCCCCCCCACTGAACTCACTGATATTACTGTACTGTATCCCTGAATGTGCCTGATAGTGCACCCTCCCCCTTCCCCACTGAACTCGCTGATTACTGTACTGTTATATATATGTATACTGTATTACTGTATGTGCCTATTTGCACTCACTGATATTACCATACTGATTACCGATTATGTGCCTTATAGTGCACCTACTGAACCAGTTCCCCTATAAGCCCCACTTAATTCTTCTGCCACTGTAATGTAATGTTCTGTTCTGTCACTGAATTTCTGAAAGTTCATGCATTGCATATGCACCACTGCATCCTGATTATGTCCTTACTGAGTTTTAAACTCATAGGTGAACTCTCTGATGTAGGTACTGAACCCGTAACCGAGGATCTTGTTCCTCAAAATGATGATCTAATGTAAAGGGTGGATCGAGCTCATGGGGTGGTTGCTGCAGCCAGACATAAATCTGCTCTGAGGTTTAAGTTTTTGAAAGAGAAAATACTGCCTGTGAATTTTTAATTAGTTTCTGATGCTTTGGTTTTTGAAAAACTCTGTCGAAACTCTGTAATGTATTGAACCTGTCTTGATGTCTAAAATCTCTGTATTCGACAGTTGTATTTGTGTCTTGAAATGTATTGAAATTATTCTGAAACTGCTGGGATGCTTTTATTTGTTTGTGCATGGATGACTTCTAGTTTTGGGAAGTATCCATGCAGTCTGTTTCTTTGAATCTGTTATTTGCAAAGTATGTTCCAAAATCTTGATTAGAATCGGGTATTGAAGGTCTATAACCTTTATGCCCTCTATTTGTACTGTATTTGACAGTTAAAAGAGGTCTTGTGGTATTCTGGAATTTGTTGGAATAATCCATACAGTTGTTTTCTTGATCTTCTGTTAGGTTTTCTAACATCTGTCATGTTCCCATGCATGTTTTAAAACTGTGTTTAGAATCGGGTTTGAGGGTTTGAAGCCCTTATGCCTTCTGTTTGGAGTTTTCTGTTCCTAGGACTTCCTGTTAAAATTGTTAAGTTTCACCTTAGAAACTATATCATCCGATCACGTCCACCGCTGCCCGCTGCCCGTTTTAAAAGTCACGTCCACCGGTAAGTGTAAAAATCCAAGTCCACCGCTGCCCGTTTCTTTCTGATAAATTACATCTTCCGGCTGACGTCACCTAAGTCTTCCGCTCAGTTATTTACATCTTCCGACTGATGTCAGCATAAGTCTTCCGCCCAGTTTAAAACTCCGTCTTCCGGCTGACGTCACCCAAGTCATCCGCCCAGTGTAAATATGTCTTCCGGTGACGTCAGCTATTTTGTCTTATTCGACGTCTTCCGCCCAGTGTAAAATCTAAGTCCACCGATGCCTTCAAAATTTATGTCTTCTGGTTACTGTTCACATTTTATATCATCCGGTCACTGTTCACTTTTGTCTTATTCACCTAATCCACAAGTCTTCCGCCCTGTCTCCTGTCTTATTGGTTTATTTATTATTTGAATTCACCGCTGCCTTTTTAAACTAAGTCGTCCGCTAGTCTTCCGCCTAAGTCTTCCGCCTTCATTTCCCGTCTCCTGCCACTGCAAATTGCACTGTTTCATTTCTCCTTCTGCCATTCATTTTGTAGTATAGTTTTGAACTGTTTCTTTTTCTATGTTCTGACTGTCTTTCTTATCTAAATTCCAGAGAAGGATATCACTGTGTAAAGTTTCGCTATTCTCATCGTCCATTTATGTTCCCTGCTCTCCCAGTCTCTTCTGTTATTTACTTCTATAATTCAGCCAACTGTTTCCCGTTTGTTTTCAACTCTAGAGAACTCTCTCTCTCTCTCTCTCTCCCTCTGTCAATGTTTTAAAAGTATAATGTCAAAAAAAAATGTGCTGGTTATCCGTTTTCTGTCCTGGAGTGACGCCTCCGATCCCGGGCTCCGATCGGGTTCCGGTTTCGGGCTGTCACACCTGTACTAAAAAAACTAGCAAACCGAACCCTGTACTTTGATTTTGTTATCAGTTTTGACCTTCTATCAACAATTTTATTATATCTTCATTCAAAAAACTACCAAACAATCTTGGATTCAGTTGAAATTTTTCCCGCATGTTCACTACTTAATGAGAAGATAATCTAGAAATTATTGTGATTTTATAACATATGTATGATTTATTATAATTTTATTTTAGTATTTGATAAAAATATTATAATAAATCATACAAATTTTAGAAAATCACGAACATATTTAATTTAACTAACCATGATAGGGTGAACATGTGGAAAATGTTTCAAATAAATCAAATATCGTTTGATATTTTTTTAAAAATTAATTTATAAAATAAAGAGGAAACTGATATTAATTTAAAACAAATATCAAAAGATATTGGATTTATTTGTAAATTTTTTCACGTGTTTACCACATTATGGGTAGATTATAAAAAAAATTTTGTAATTTTTTAAAACTTGTATGATTTATTATAATATTTTTATCAAATACTAAAATACAATTACAATAAATTGTATATATGTTAAAAAATTACAAAAAGTTTCAGATTATCTTCTCATTAAGTAGCAAACATGTGGTAAAAATTTTAATTGAATCCAAAATCGTTTGGTAGTTTTTTAAATGAGAGTTTAATGAATTTGTTGATAGAAGGTCTAAACTGATAACAGAATCAAAGTACAGGGTTCAGTTTGACGCTACAGGGGGTGAATTGAAAAACAGTGTATAGTACAAGGTTCAAATTGATAATTACCCTAAATTATAAGAATAAGTTATTTTTCTTTTATTTTTAATAATTTTATAGATGATGTAGAAAACATACGTCGAAGAAAAACAAAAACATTACGATAATAAAATTACTATTAAGCTAAAGAATCAACATTGTTAGTCTAAATGTAAGTCTACAACATTGTAGTGAGTTAATAAATATCACTAATTATATGTCTTTGAAGGAGGATTACTTAGTGAAAATATAATAGGAGGTATTCAGGAAGTTAAGTCAATTATGAAAAAACTACAAACATTGAATAGAGTTATTGTGGTGCCTGGGAAGGCAAAAATGATTGTGAGAGTGCAACACATACCAGTGACTCTTTATAAGAAGAGTTATTTTTCTTATCGAGGACAACGCGTTTTAGGCTAACTCTAAAAATAAATCTGAACGGGCTCCAGCTAAAAGCAGATAATATTATATTAGGAAGATTAAAGACTTCACAAACTGTATTACAATCAATTCCTAGCAAAAAATTTGACAGATGGGGACGTTTGGCCTCCACAGAGGAAATTATGACAGCTCGCCCTGTGAAATCAAAGACAACTCAATATTAAAATTGCAAATTACACTTGTTAACATATGAGGTGTTTTCCAATTTAAACACTGAACAATTTTTTTTGTCAATTCGAACATCGAGGTTTTTCAAATTTAAATACAAAATAATTTTTTTGGTCAATTCGAACATCGAACTATAAGGTTTTTTCAATTCAAATATCGAATAATTTTTTTCCTCAATTCAAACATCAAACTGTTCGAGGTCTGAATTGAAAAATCTCATAGTTGGGGGGCCGAATTGTAGAAACAAATTGTTCGGGGTCTGCTGGCTAACTCCTCATAGTTCAAGGGTCGAATTAAAAAAACAAATTGTTCGTGGTCTGAATTGAAAACTTCTCATAGTTCGGGGCCGAATTGCGGAAACAAATATTTTGGGATATGAATTGAAAAAATCGCATAGTTGGGGGGCCAAATTGTAGAAACAAATTGTTCGGGGTCTGACTTGCAAACTCCTCATAGTTCAAGGGTCGAATTGCAAAAATAAATTATTCGGGGTCTGAATTGAAAACTCCTCATAGTTCGGGGGCTTAATTGCCGAAACAAATTGTTCGGGGTCTGAATTGAAAAAACCTCATAGTTCGAGGGTTGAATTGCAGAAACAAATTGTTCGGGGTCTGAATTGAAAACTCCTCATAGTTCGGGGGCCGAATTGTCGAAACAAATTGTCGGGGTCTAAATTGAAAACTCCTCATAGTTCAGGTGTCGAATTGCCGAAACAAATTGTTCGGGGTCTGAATTGAAAACTCCTCATAGTTCAGGAGCCGAATTGTAAAAACAAATTGTTTAGGGTCTGAATTGAAAAAATCTCATAATTGGGGGGCCGAATTGTAGAAATAAATTGTTCGGGGACTTGTAAACTCCCCATAGTTCAAGAGCCGAATTGCTGAAACAAATTGTTCGGAGTCTGAATTGAAAACTCTTCATAGTTTGGGGGCCGAATTGTAGAAACAAATTGTTCGGGGTCTGATTTGAAAAAATCTCATAGTTGGGGGGCCGAATTGTAGAAACAAATTGTTCAGGGTCTGACTTGCAAACTCCTCATAGTTCAAGGGTCGAATTGCAAAAACAAATTGTTCGGGGTCTGAATTGAAAACTTCTCATAGTTGGATGAACCAACATTGTTCGATGTTTGTATTGAAAAAATCTCATAGTTCGGTGTTTGCATTAACGAAAGATATTGTTTGGTATATGAATTGAAAAAGCCTCATAGTTCGGTGGCAGAATTGTCGAAAAAAATTGTCCGATGTAGATTTGAAAAAACTTCATAGTTCCGTGTTTGAATTGACGAAAGAAATTGTCATGTGTCCAAATTGAAAAAACTCATGATTTGTATTGACGAAAGAAATTGTCGTTGTATTGAAAAAAACCTCATAGTTTGTTGGCCGAATTGACGAAGGAAATTGTTTGATGTCGGAATTGAAAAGACCTCATCGATTGGCGATTGAATTGACGAAGGAATTTGTTCGGTGTCTAAATTGAAAAAACTTCATAGTTTGGTGGTCGAATTGACGAACAAAATTGTTCAGTGTCTAAATTGAAAACCTTCATAGTTCAATATTCAAATTGACTAAAGAAATTGTTGGGTGTGTGAATTGAAAAAACCTCATAGTTGGGTGTTCGAATTGACGAAAGAAATTGTTCAGTGTCTGAATTGAAAAAATTTCATAGTTCGGTGTTCTAATTGACGAAAAAAATATTCAGTGCTTGAATGAAAAAAAGCTCATAGTTGGGTGTTCGAATTGACAAAAAAAATTGTTCGGTATTTGAATGAAAAAACCTCATAGTTCGGTGGACGAATTGAAGAAAGAAATTACTCGGTGTCTAAATTGAAGAACCCTCATAGTTTGGTGGTCGCATTGACGAAATAAATTGTTCGTTGTCTAAATTGAAAAAATCTCATACTTCGGTTGTCGAATTGACGAAATAAATTGTTCGGTGTCTAAATTGAAAAAATCTTATAATTCGGTGTTCGAATTGATGAAAAAATTTCTTCGAGTGTGAATTAAAAAACACCTTATAATTGTGTTTTATTTTATCTTTACCCAGCCATAGATGTATTAATTCTATTTTTAATATATATTTTTTTAAATAATGAAATGATAAAGAAAGTTTAGAAAAACAAAAAACACTTGTTAAACAAGTAATTAAGCTTCGAAGACGCCATTATTACGTGTTTATATTCATCGCTTTAAAACCATACCTTAAAAATCCAACTTTAACCCAAATTTCTACAAATGTCTTAAAATCACACATTTATCTTTAAACTGAAAAGAAAGAGTTCTCCGAAGATTTTCAAAGAAAAATGGGGAAAGTTAAGCAATTTACAAATTTAAAGTCGTTCATTTCATGGGAAAAACACAAGTTATTCAAGTTGTTCGCTGCCAGTTATATCAACCGTATATACTAAAAAGTGATAATCTGTTGAAACTCGACATATACCAACATGAACATAACTTATAATAGCCAAATGTGAGAGAAATATGCATATTAAAGTGATGAAAAGTAAAGATTAATCAACTTTAACATTGTCTCGAAACGAGCATAAGGAAAGTTATATTGACTTTTTAAACTCATTTAGCAAATTGAGAAATGGACAGATAAACAATGAAAACCAGCAAAAGTGTTCATACATCTATGGTAGAATTAATGTAAACATCCGTGAATGAACTTAAAACAAATTTCAAATAGTCAAGCATCCACAGTTCTTATGAAGGAGTGAATTAAAAACTGGTCATACTGTTTAGCAATTTCATTCCAGTCAAGCAAAATTTGCTCCCTTCCAGAATTTCCTTTTGCAAACTGGAGAAGACTCTTTAGCCAACCGCTATATCCTTTGTTTCTAACATTCTTAAAAGAACTGGGTATTCCTTTCCCTCTGGAATGTATTGGTAGTACAACCTGCTCAAGAACATGTAGTAAGAATCTTCCAAAAGCTAAAACACTTCACTTCATCAATTCATGCCTATTATTTTTATTATTCATCTCTTTTTTTCATATTAAACAACCCCAAAGACAAAGCATACTAACATAGTTCAAATAGTAATACTACCCACAAATTAACCCAACAGCCAATACTAATCCAACTAATTGTATCGAGCGATTTGGTCAATTAGATCAGTTCAGTTTGGTTTTAAAATAAAGAAAATTGAATACTATGGTTTAATCTCAGTTTACATAATATAAGAATCTAACTAATCATACCATCCCACAAACTTAAAATTAACTTAGTTTCTTTTATTACTGTAAATTTTAACGCTTCAAATATTCTGAAATTTCTCTCTATGCCTATCATCCATTTTCTTGAAATAATTGCCGGTTCACATCCAGCTTGCCTGTTAGATATAGAATATATGGCTTCATTTAGTCAATAGATTGGACTGGACCTCCGTAAGTACAAATACCTGTTATTGTAGCTTAACTCATTTGTTTATATTAATCACTCTCTCAAACTTGCATATTTGGGCTTAATTGTTGCAATGTGTCGAATCCCTTATTGAAACGCCCCAATTTAAAATCCTCAAATTTTCTTTTCCCAATTTGGAACCCCAATTTAAAAATCTCAAAAAAATTTCCCAAATCATTTTATCAAATTAAATTAGTGCGTTAAAACCCTAACTTCATAATATTTTGAAAGTTTCTTTAAATAATAACTAAAATATTAAATGCGCATAATCTTAATCAAAATTTTAAAACATTAAATAACATTGTCGAAAATTGAAATAAATACAGTATTAACACAATTCATAAAAACTTCATTTATAAATAGATTATCCAAAGTTTCAATAGAAATATGAAATATCTTCAACAATTAAAACATACTAATTTAAACATTTCTTTCAGACCCAAAAACATCTTTTTCTTATGTATGCTCACTTGTCTCTAGAAGGTTCTTGATCACAGCCCACTCTTCCTCAGATAAAAATTCACCTACATCACAAAATTATACAACTATGAGATTTAACTCATGAACTTCTTCCCCTGGAAAGAGAGTTTTTGCTTTCCCCACCACTCGAACCCAGGACCTCCATGCTATAATCTATGGGCTACAAGTGATGGTACCACTTGGGCTAGGCGCCTTTTTTTGTAAGACCCTCCGGCGCAAGTCTAACCCGAGATTCGCAGAGCACTGGGTGGTCCCACTCATGAACTTTTCTCCCTGGAAGGGGAGTTTTTGCCTTCCCCACCACTCGAACCCAGGACCTTCAAACTATAATCCATGAGCTACAAGTGATGGTACCACTACTTAAGTGAACCGGTTCGGTTGGACCACACTTTAGTGAACCAGGTGGTTTGGTTCACTGATTCTTAGGTTGGGATTAAAACCCGTTTTTTCTTCTTTTCTGTTCTTCGTGTTTCCTTCGTGAAGTGTAAATTTGTCGAGAGAGAGAGTGTGTGTGTGTAACGATCCAGGATTTGCCTATACTCGAATCTAAGATTTGCCTATACTCGGCTCACCCGAGGTTTGCAATTTGAAGTTTGCCCTGCAATCGCACTCATGATCTTCTCTCCCCTGGAAAGGGAGTGAACGTGAAACTCCCTTTCCAGGGGGGAGAAGATCATAAGTGCGATTGCGGGGAAAATCTCGGATTGCGGGGCAAACCTTGAGTGAACCGAGTATAGGCAAATCCCGGATTCGAGTATAGGCAAATCCCGGATTGTCACAAAAAAGGCACCTTTTTTTAACGATCCAGGATTTGCCTAGTAGTTCAATTGGTACTAGGTTTTCATGAACATGGTACTTTAGCCTAGAGGGCCAGGGTTCAAAACCTAAGGAAGGCATGAAACTCCCTTTCCAAGGGGGAGAAGATCATGAGTGTGATTGCGGGGCAAACCTCAGATTGCAGGGCAAACCTCGGGTGAGCCGAGTATAGGCAAATCCCATATTCGAGTATAAGCAAATCCCAAATCATTACAAAAACTAGCTCAATTGGTACTAGGTTTCAATGAACATGGTACTTTAGCTTGGAGGTCCAGGGTTCGAAACCAAGGGAAGGTATGAAACTCCCTGGCCAGGGAGGAGAAGTTTATGAGTGCGATTGCGGGACAAACCTCGGGTGAGCCGAGTAGAGGCAAATCCTGGATTTGAGTATAGGCAAATCCCGGATCGTTACAAAAAATATATATTTTTTTGTAACGATCCGAGATTTGGCTATACTCAAATCCGGGATTTTTCTATACTCGGTTCACCCGAGGTTTGCCCCACAATCCGAGGTTTGCCCGCAATTGCACTCATGATCTTCAACCCCTGGAAAAGGAGTTTCATGTCTTCCCTAGGTTTCGAACCCTGGCTCTCCAGGATAAAGTATCATGTTCATGGAAACCTAGTACCAATTGAGATAGTAGGTATGAAACTCCCTTTTCAGGGGGAAAAGATCATGAGTGCGATTGTGGGGCAAACCTCGGGTGAGCCGAGTATAAGAAAATCACAAATTCGAGTTTAGGCAAATCCCAGATCATTGCAGAGTGTGTGTAACAGGGAGACAGATTGAGAGGGAGAGTTGAAAACAGAGAGAGATGAGGGATTTTACATCGATGGTTTGTCGACGGAGGCTGAGTAGTTGATCTCCTCGGAGTTGTTGCGCGCCGAGGAGGGATTTCTTCTTGTCGGAGGTGATTCGCCACGTCGGAGACCGAGGTAAGTGTTCTTCTCTGTAGAAGAATTTGGGAGGAAGAGTTGTGGTGTGATTTTTCCACCACTCGAACCCCTCTATTTATAGGAGGGGTTTGCCCATGCGCCCCTCCGTGAAATCCGAGTTTATCTCAGATTTTCCTAGCTGTAACAGATCAGCTTAGTGAAGTTGAATTTGATTCTTCATTTGTTTCTAGACGCTTTCCAAACTACATTCATTCTGATCGGACGTCGAATTTTCAAAGGAGAATCCTACTGGTTCTCTGAAATCTGGGTTTAGCTCGAATTTACTGAGTCAAAAATTTGAACTTCTTCTGTTCATGGATAATTTTCAGGCTAAGTTCATATTTGATTGTTATCTGATTTTCAGAGAAGAAATTTGAGATGAGGTTTGACTGTGTTTTTGATTTGGGAAAGTTTGAAATTGAATTTTGAATTTTGAAATTAATCTTTTGAATTAAACCCTAATATATTACAATCTCCCCTCCTTAAAAAAAAAAATAGTCTTCGAAATTTAAATAGTTACCGCTCCGGATAGGCCTTTTTCATGTCTTATTTTCTTTCCCAAGTTGCTTCTTCAATATTTCAAATTTTTCATAGTACTCTGACAAGCAAGACCTTCTTATTCCTTAGTTATATTTCTTCTGAATCTATAATTTGAGTCAGTCTTTCTTCATGTGATAAGTCGGAATTGATTGTTACGTCTAGAGATCCCATAGGTAAGACATGTGAGGAATCTGAAACATACTTCTCCAACATCGATACGTGGAATACGTTGTGCACGTGCTTGAAAGTATCCGGCAAATCTAACTGATAAGCGACTTCTCTTACTATTTTTGAGATTTCAAATGGACCTATAAATCTTGGGCTCAACTTCTATTTCCTTCCGAAGCGCATCACACCTCTCATTGGTGATATTTTCAGAAAAACCTGATCCTCTACTGCAAACTCTAACTTCTTCTCCGATTAGCATAACTTTTCTGTCTACTTTGGGATGTAAGAATTCTTTTCCGAATTAGTGCAACGATTTTAGCAGTTTGCCTCAAAATATTAGGCCAAACAAGTATTCCTTCACCCACTTCATCCCAATGCACGGGAGATCTACACTTTCTACCATATAAAGCTTTATAAGGTGATATGCCTGGAGGCCCCTCACTCGATCCCAAACAAAGGTCCAAACTTTATCTAACCTACTTGATAACAATTTACTTTCTTTTGCAGGTGAGGCCATTTTTAAAGACTTGGATTGGGAACTTAAAGCTCAAGACATGGAACAACCCATAGACCTTATCACTTGGGAGAAAAGCAGTGGAAAGCTTGAAGAGCAAAGGAGTGAAGAGTTTGAAGCGAGAATTTGTCTTTCTGACACCCCATCCTTGTAACTTTTATTTCAGGCAGACATTGGCCTATTTCTTATAACATTGGCAAACACTTAGCCATTTATTTCATCATGCATCAGGCATTAGGACTAGATTGAATAGTTAGGTTAGTTGGTGGTTAAGGTAATTTAGATTGGCTCAAAACTAGAGATGGTAGATGCCCAATCAAAGAAGTCCAAGAAAGGGGAAGGAGGTGCGCTGGTCAGCCAAGGATGTTCCCCCTCCCACATCGTCGAATCTCGGCCCTTGAATGGAAGCTAAATCCATGACTAGTTTTGTTCCTTTCTTTTCTTGTAAACCCTAACCACCCTAGGGTTATTTATTGCATGGTATTGATGTTTGTATTTCCTTCAGAACGATTAACACGTAAAGCCCCCAGGTTTCTGCCTCTTCCTAAAGTCGTGAGAGTTTTGAGAGATTGCTCTCGTCTTGACGAGAAGAGTTGCGCCTCCATTATTGTCCAAGCTCTAAGGTTGCTTATACAACTCTTATCACCACTCTTTTGTTCTCTCCTATCACGAGGTAGGAACCATAAGAGAGTGGTCAAAACCTTTCCTAAACATAGTTGCATTTCCATTAGAAAGGCATCACCCGAGAACTCTTGAAACATAGCTCCTCGGGCCACCTAGAGTTTTCATCATCATAGTTCTCCAATCGCACACACTGTCCCACTATTATTGCTCTGTCATCCATCCAGGTAATATCCCCTCAAACCCCTTTCGATTTTCTATATTAACACGCCCCATTTGCAGATGTGGGCGGGTATCATAAGGAGTCATCCCAATTGAAGCTTGATAGCCATTGTTGTAGGCGAACTCCACCAATGGCAAATTTCTACTCCAATTTCCTTGGAAATCAATAGCACAAGCCTGCAACATATCTTCCAAGGTATGAATTGTCCTTTCCGATTGTCCATCTGTCGGAGGGTGAAAAGCTGTGCTGAAGTTCAACTGAATGCCCATAGCTTTCTACATACTCTTCCAAAAGTTAGAGGTAAATCGGGTATCTCGATCAGACACGATAGAAACGGACGTACCATGAAATCTGATAATCTCCTGAACATAAAGTCGAGCTTACTGATCCATACTATATGTAGTTCTTACAGGGGAAAATGCGCCGATTTGGTGAGTCGATCCACTATAACCCAAATAGAGTCGTGACCCTTAGCTGTCTTAGGAAGTCTCACCACAAAATCCATAGTGATATGCTCCCACTTCCACTGAGGCACCATGAGTGGTTCCAATGTACCAGTAGGTTGTTGATGCTCCGTTTGACTTGCTGACAAGTGCAACATTTCTCGACGAATTTGGCTATGTCCACTTTCAATCCACGCCACCAATAATGTTGCTTCAAATCTCGATACATTTTAGTTGACTTATGATATACCGAGTAATGGGTTGAATGTGCTTCCTTCAATATGACCTTTTTTAAATCAGTGTCATCAGGTATACACTATCTCTTTTTGAACTGGATTATCCCGTCATCCGATATAGAGAATTCTGAAATTTTTCAAGCCTCTAGTTCTCCTTTCACCTTGCAAATAAATGGATCGTCATGTTGTTTATCCTTTATTTTCTCAAGCAAACTTGGTTGAAGTGTCATAGTAGACAATCTTTCCACTATTCCAAATGGTACAACTTCGATATCCAATTTCGGCATCTCTTCAATTAACTTTTCTGGAATCCGCCGCAACGATGAAACTTGTGACGATTCTCTTCCACTTAATGCATCAGCAACAACATTAGCTTTTCCAGGATGATAAATGATCTCGTAGTCCTTTACCAATTCTAACCATCTACGTTGCAGTATATTTAGATCCTTCTGAGTAAGAAAATACTTTAGATTTTTATGATCGAAGTAAATTTCGTACATTTCTTCATAAAGATAGTATCTCCAAATCTTCAATGCATGACCCACCACTACAAGCTCCAAATCATGAGTTGGGTAGTTTTTCTCGTGATCCTTCAATTGTCTCGAGGCATATGCTACAACTTTTCCTTCTTGCATGAGAACACACCCTAGCCTATACTTTGAACTTCAAACACATTTTGCTCTACTGGTTTTGACAGAGCAAAATCAATGATTTTGCTCTGTTTTTTGACCGAGAGCAAATTCAAAGATTTTGCTCTCTTCTATTTTTGACCGGGAGCAATGTTTAGCATGTTTGTTTTATTGGTATGTAATGTTTTATATCTTTTTTTTCTTTAGCATGTTTGTTGTTTAATTTAGCACACTTAGCATATTAATTTAGCATGTTCGATGTTTAATTTTGTCATTAATTTATGTGTTTTGCACTGTATAGTTACATAATGTTTCTATTTTGGGAGACTCTTCGAGCGTAACCGAGAGCAATTTATGTGTTTTCTTTATTTGTTATGTGATGTTTTATTAATATTTCTGTTTTGGGAGACACTTCCGGCGTGACCGAGAGCAATTTATGTGTTTTATTTGTTTATTCTGTGATGTTTTATCATGACTGAGAGCATTAGAGCAACATGTGTAGTATTTTTGATTTTTTTTCGTTGATTTTGATTGATTAAATTTGTTTTAGGATGGAAAGCATTAATGATAGTGTAGAGAGTCTTGCACTTAGTCAAACGAAAAGGAAAAAATCAGAAATTTGGAATCATTTTACGAAGATTGAAAGTTCTGATAATAACAATCCTAGTGCAAAATGTAATCATTGCTCACAGTCATATGCATGTCATGCATCAAAGAATGAGACATCAAACTTGAAAAAACACATCCTTAATTGTAACAAATTATTGACAAGTGTTGACAGGAAGCAAAAGACATTAAGCTATCAGAATATGGGAGGGGGATCGAGTATAACTTGTTTTAGTCTTGCAACTTGTCGAGAATTGCTTACAAAGATGATTATTGTTGATGAATTGCCTTTGAAATTCGTTGAAGGAGAGGGTTTTAGAACATATTCGCAATATGTTCAACCTAAGTTTTCCATACCTTCTAGAACTACCATTGGGCGAGATATTATGAGTATTTATGAGAAAAAAAAATTGAAATTGAAAAATTATTTTAGATATACATCTCAACGAGTATGCTTGACTACAGATACATGGACTTCTGTTCAAAATTTGAATTACATGATATTAACTGCTCATTACATTGATAGTGATTGGATATTGTGTAAAAGAATTATCAATTTTTGCTTGATTTCGAATCATAAAGGCGAAACGATTGGTAAACAAATAGAAAGATGCTTGTTTGAATGAGGAATTGAAAATGTTTTGACGATTACAGTTGACAATGTTTCTTCGAATGATGTTGCAATTTCGTATTTGGTCAAAAGTATTAGAAATTGGAATGAGTTAGTTTTGAATGGGGAACACATGCATGTGCAATGTTTTTCACATATTTTGAATTTGATTGTGTGTGATGGTTTAAAATATCATTAAGAATCTATTGCAAGAGTTCGTAGAATGGTGAAATATGTTCGATCTTCTCCTGCAAGACTACAACAATTTAGAAATTGTGTTGAAAATGTAAAGATCACTTGCAAATGTAATGTTTGTCTTGACGTACCTACTAGATGGATATCTACATATTTAATGTTAGAAATCGCTGAAAAGTATGAAAGAGCTTTTGCAAAGTTAATTGAAAGTGATGGTCATTATTTTCTTGATTTGGGCGGGGAAAGTGAAAGACCACCCACAATAGAAGACTGAGCTAATATTAGAGAGCTTATCAAGTTTTTGAAGATCTTTTACGATACAACTGTTTCCGTTTCGGCCTCTTCACACGTCACCTCCAATATTTATATTAGTGAAGTGTGTAATTTGAAAATGGTTATCCATAAGCACTCTTAGTGTGATAATTCATTGTTGAGGAGAATAGCTATTGACATGCAAAGAAAGTTTGACAAATATTGGGTGAGTTATGATAAATTCAATATGTTGATGTGTGTGTCAATTGTACTAGACCCTAGATGTAAAATGAAGTTTTTGAAACATTGTCTCACCATGTTGTTTGATAGTGACAAGGAAAATGATTTAGTGAGACAAGTAGAAATTGTGATGGAAAGATTATATCTCCATTATAAATCTGATATGAGTTTTGATACTTCAGAAGACAATTCTAGTATGATGGTTGGAACAACTTCTACCGTAATGAGACAAAGTAGTACTTTGACCCACAATAAGGTGTATGAGATGTTTTTTAATGATCAAAATGAGGATGACGATTCAATTAATCAGACTGAAGTTCATCAATATTTATCTGAAGGATTAGAAAAGTTTTCTGATAAAATTGATATTCTAGCATGGTGGAAAGTGAATTTCTTGAAATTTCCACTATTGAGTAAAATGGCAAGGGATGTAATAGTTATCCCTATTTCAACAGTTGCTTCAGAGTCAGCCTTTAGTAACGGAGGACGTGTGCTCGATTCATTTCGTAGTTCTTTGTCTCCAAAGACTGTCAAGGCGCTTATTTGCACTCAAAGTTGGATTCGGACGGCAAAACATCAATCTAATATTGATGAAATTGAACAAGGTATGTACTGTTTTATATCTTTATTTTCTTTTCATTTCATACTTTTAATTCATTTTACCTAATTGGTTTATCAACTATATTTTGTAGATTTCACATCAACTAATGGAGATGAAGATATTCTTCCAATATTGGTGGAATAGTTGAAACCTTCATCTGGGCCCCGAGTGTAGCTGTGCTGAAGTGATATTTGTTGCAAGGGGAGCGTCGGAGCGATGTGTTTTGTTTGTTGAAGTTCAATAAAATGATCGAAATATAATGTTTTTTTTTTGTTTTTGAGAGATTTCTACTGCAACTGCAAGGATCACAAAGCACTATTTACTTAGCTCTTCATTTTATATTGACAAAAAATTTTATTATCGTGTCATGTGAATATATATAATATAGTTTATATTATTTATTTTTTTTTGAAAATAGGTTGTAGAACCGGAACCGAACCCGAACCAGAACCGAAACTTTCGGTTCAGTTCTGGTTCGGTTTCGACCGGTTACACAACCGATTTCGGTTTGGTTACTCCGAAACCGAATGGTGATCGATTCGGTTTGGTTCGGTTCCTCTCCATGTAGCACCCGGTTTAGTCACAATCTAATTATTTAATCAAATCGTGAGACATTATTTTTTTATGGAGGATTAATGACCAGGTTAATGTATGACTAAGGGAGGGCAGTATGGTAATCTGATAGTAATAGAGGTTAACGCATTTAAGGAAAATGTTATTGAAGTAGCCGCCACTGTTTTATTTTATTTCCTATCCATTCTCAGCTCCTCAGCTTAGCAGAACGCGATAGGAGACCCCCTTCGACCTTCTCCAGCGATTTCCTCCGAACTTGGTGAGTTTTGCTTCTATTTCTTGCTACATTGTATCTATCGTTGGTAGGAGGGATGATAAATGAGGTTTTGAGAAGGCGGTAAGCGAGTGGTGGTTTCGGTTTAAGTTGAAATCGGGAATGCACTATGACTAGAGTTTCCAAAACAGTTTCCCTTAGATTTCTTGTGGTTTAGAATGAAGATTAGAGGAAATTTAATGTATGCTCTGTCTATGGTTTTAGGTTTGAATAGTACCCGAAGTAGCTTGCAACCAAGTTTTTCCAGGAGACCAAGTAAGTAAAGTATGCATGTGCCTTTGGGGCTACATCACAAAACAGTAGGGTTATGCATCTTGTGAATGATTTTGTATGTCATGCATCATGTTTTTGAAAGATTACGAAAATGAATTTCCATGTAAGAATGGTAAGGTATGAACTGAATGTGACAGACAAACTATTAAGGGAACTAATCCGCCCCTTAATCGAGTAGAGGATGTATGACATTGGGAGAGTTGATCCCACTCCCAAGGGAACCAAGGGATCAGATCAGCTATTAAGGGAATTCATCCGCCCTTTAATCGAGTAGAGGATGTATGACATTGGGAGAATTGATCCCACTCCCAAGGGAAACAAGGGATCAGATCAGTTTATGAACGTATGTGTATGCAACTGAGATGAGAAAGTAGAAACTGCATGTTTAGGAAATTATGTTTCAGCTTCATTTTATTATTGCTTTACTTACTTAGTATTAGGCTAATAGATGAGTTTTGTGGTGTAGGTGTTGAGGATACTGCAGGTGAATACCCTGAGTTTACTGAGGAATAGAGGGAGTTGGAGGAGCACTTCACTGTCACGAACTGGTATACTGATGAGGCGGGTTAACTGATGTCTGTTGGTGTGAAAGTCTAGTTGATAGTGTTTTAATTTAAATATGTTGAGTTTTCATGACAGTAGTGGTTTCAATGTTTTGAACTCGTTTTCGAGTTCCTTTTTCTGATATTAGTATTCTGTTGGGATTTGATGTTAGTACTTGCTAGTTTTTGAGTAATGCATCGGCTTAAATCGTTTCCCGGTTAGTTTCAGCAAAAATGAGTAAGTTCTTTCTGTAATTAGAGTTGTCGTGTGTAGTAAGAAGTTGATGGTGCATTGCTTTGCTCTCTGTCGGAAGATGATGTCTATCGGCAGAGGTCGGGTTAAAGTTTCTTTTCCATCGGAAGATGTCTTTAGATAAGTCATCGGATGATGTAGGCTTATTTCCATCGAAAGATGTCTTCAGTGGAAGCCATCAGATGGTATAGGATGGAATTTGTCGTGAAGTCTATCGGCAGATGTCGAGTCGTTGTTTTGTTCACTATCGGTAGATGAAGTCTATCGGTAGATGTCGGGTTATAGTTATGTTGTCTATCGGGTGATGTCTCGGTAAACTCATCGGTAGATGTAGAAAGTTTTTGTCGTTTAGCGATTGGTGGATGTAGAATAAAGTTGATCGGATGAGAGAAACCACCCGGCTGACGTCATCGGTAGATACAGTCTACCGAGAGATGTCTTTGGTTTTTCATTCCGGTGACGTCATCGGCAGGAGTCTTCTACCCTTTTTCTGTCTTCTGCTTCTTCCGTTGACTTTACCCATCGGTAGATGCGTTTGACTTCTGCAACTTTTAAGGTGTTTTCACGATTTAAACTTCTATTTCTTTTGACCGATATTTTTATTATTTATTTCAAATTATTTCCGCTGCAAGTTTAAAAAAAAATAATAAAATATATGGTAGAAATTTTGGTCATGTACGGGCTTTTGTGTGGCGAACCGGGTTCAGATAACTCGGGGTGCTACAGTATGGTATCAGAGACATTCAGTTAAGCCGTTCAAAAGATTACTCATCAGTGCCAATCGTTGCATGGAAGTACTCCGACAACTGTAAGTGTTTATGTTAGTTTTAGTTGTTAGATATTTATGAAGATAGTTAACCCTGTACAGGATTATAGCAAAAATGTCTAGACGACCCGGAAGGCCAAGAGTGCAGAGAGAGACACCAACTCCGGGAAGCGCAGAAGATTCTAGTGTAATCGGACAGTTGACAGATCTAGTGCGACAGCAGGCAGAACTAATACGCCAGCAATCCGATCAACTAGGAGTACTGCTGAACCGAGAGGTACAAGGAAGTGCCAACTCGAGCTCTAGCAATGAGCATTCAGGGGATAGATTCCGGAGACTAAGACCACCCACGTTTGATGGACAGTCACCTGATCTAGTTGTGGCTGAAGGGTGGCTTAGGAAGATAGAGAGTATGTTTAGGTCGCCAGCATCGGAGAAGGAGATAAGGTCACATTGGCAACCTTTGTAACGCCCCGAACCCGCCCCGGGCCCGGTGCGTCACTTTGCAAACAAATCCCGTGTTTAAACGACGTTTAAAAGTAATTTAAATAAATTTTCGGCTCGGTTTTGTAAAATTCCCGGCTCGATGTTCGGGTTTTTCGAACCCTCAAATTTTCTTGGAACACGTGTCTAAAATACGTTAAGATACGTTGGAAAAATTTCGGTTAAAAACATAGTGGAAATCAGGCGAAAAACGAAAAAAATCAAAATTTTGCAAGGAGGGGCGCTGGGCGCGCGCTGGGCGCTGGGCGCGCGCTGGGCGCCAGGCGCGCCCAGGCTGCGCGCTGCGCGCGCGCTATGCGCGCGCTGGGGCACGCCAGCGCGCCCCAGCTCCCTTTTCCCGCGCGCTTCACGCGTGCCGTGGCGATTACTCGCCTCCGGGTGGCGAATACTCGCCACCCTCTCTGCCACCTTCGCCCAAAAACACCCCCGAGGCAATTGGTGGCGTTTGTGTGGCGAATAATCGCCACCCCCTCGGGTTTTCGGCCCCAAAATGACCAAAAATACCCCTCTTTCCGACTCTCTCGACTTTCCTTCACATTTCTACACTTTTCTCCACTCCCGACACCTCCAAAAATTCTGAAAATTTAAACATACCTTCCCGACACCTAAATCTTCGAGTCCCGTAAAAATCTCGGAAAACCAACTTAAAACGAATAAATACAAAAATCACAAACATAACCTGACGTTAGTTACTTTAAAATCAAAACGGGCAATATAACGCCTAAAACTTTAAATACCCAAAACCTGAAATAAATCCCGGAAAACACACAGCTTCCATCACGAACAACTATACTTTATACTCACTATCCATCTCCAAATCAACTCGTAAACCCGGTAACATACATACGAAAATATTTACGAACCCAATTTACCACAACTTAATAAAGTTTCCTAACTTCCACAAAACATCCTAACTTCCACAAAACAACATTTTCACACACCAACAATCCATACCAAAATACTTACAAATTAAACTATCCATGTCAAACATTCACCTCCCACTACCCGAGACATCCAGTGGTCAAAACGCCCCGACAATAGCCTGCACCGGCGGACTCCGTACTCCTCCGACTGCAGCCTAATCCTCGGTAGTCTCGTCTACCTCACCTGTATACAAATCGTCACCTACACCACAGAACACACAAAAGGTAAGCCTAACGCTTAGCAAGTAGGGAAATAATGCACAACACACACTAACTGTTTGACTCAACCCTAACATGCAGTCTCTACACACTCTGTTGTTTTCTTTTCGTTTCAATTGCATTTTATCTTTCACTTCCAGGTGAATCAAGTAGGCACACGCCCCCACACAGTCCAGGACGGCCACACCTTGACCCACGGAGCTAGACCGGAGGCACACGTCCCAACACAGTCCAAGACGGCCAACCGAATCTCCTCCAATCGATCGTAGAATCCTCATCGTGCACTTCAAGCACGAGTGCACTTCAAGCACGAACCTCATTGTGCACTTCAAGCACGGGTGCACTTCAAGCACCAACCCCATTGTGCACTTCAAGCACGAACAGGTTGAGGTCGAGAAATTCATACTCACGACTCATTACGTACATTAGAATCCCCCAATCGATCGTAGAATCCTCATCGTGCACTTCAAGCACGAGTGCACTTCAAGCACGAACCTCATTGTGCACTTCAAGCACCAATCCCATTGTGCACTTCAAGCACGAACAGGTTGAGGTCGAGAAATTCATACTCACGACCACGTTGCAAATCTTTTCTTATCTTTCATTTCATTCTTACCGCTCAAGGATGCAAAACACGTAATTTCGTAGTTTAGAAAACCATGATGCGTGACACACGATGCATGACACAAAGCAAAACATAACAACAATCAAACAATCCCTACCGTTCTATGGTGTAGGCCCGAAGGCAACAAACACGCACTCCACTACTTACCTGGTTGCTCAGATTCTAGTTGCTTACTTTTACCGATAATTCAATCGTCCGACGTCCTAAAATAATGAAATGTAGCTTAATAAGTCACCAATAAAATCTAAAGGATTCTTAAACCTAAAACTAAACAACACTTAAACAACTTCACCCTCAAAACACTCAAACTCGGTTTTTCCCCAAAATTGACCGTCAAACATCAAACGGTCATAACTCTCTCGTTTTTCGACGGATTTTGACGTGCCACCCCAATTCGGAAACCTCTACACGTCTACTATCTATTGAGATGCTTAAATCCACCAAACAAACACCTTGACCAACCCGAAAATACCAAGGACAGATTCGGCCATTGGGTGTTCACAACCGATTTTTCCCAAACTCTTTCCAAATCACAATCTAACTCCTTAGATCACCTAACCCAAGTCATTCAACACCCAAACCAACAATTTTGGAAAGAAATCAACTAATTAAAACCAAATTTCGAACTCCAAGAATTAGGGTTTTCAAACCCTCACCAAAATCACTCTAAACACCCCAAAAACACTCAAAAGCTTCAACTAATAGCATACAAACTAAAACCCATAAATTTTTACCTCAAAATCACCTTGAAAACCTTGATGGAGGGAAGCTTGGAAGAGCTTCAATGGCAGCCAAGGGAATCGTGGTGAGCAAGGGGAGAAGATGACAAACCTTGCTAAATTTTGTCTTTTTAACCTAAAGATTTTTCCACTTTTTCTTTCCCACCACAATTTTCTTTAAAATTATAAATGAACCACATTCTTCTTTCCACTTAATCAATTAACCTCCCATTGGCTATTTAAGAGTTGACTTTTCAACTATTCTATCTCTTTTCCTCTCTTTACTTTTAACCCCCTCCAATCCCTTCAACAATAAACTCTTATACAATTCTAACCTAGGCTATTCACATGGTAGGAAATTCTCGGGTGTTACAATCCACCCTCCTTACAAAAATTTTGTCCTCAAAATTTGCGTACCTTAGTGATTTTTCCCACTTTATTATTCCAACTCAATCCTCTTACTATGTGGGTCTCCATGACGAATCTTAACTATACTATGGTTCGATACATCTATCACGTGCCCTTAAACACTTCTCCATTATCCGATCTACATCTCCAACATCTCCAAGTTTTCAATGTCACTAAATGTTCATTTAAATAACCTACTTGCTGTAAATCCTCAAATAACCGTAACTCCAAGAACTCAATAAATAACCTTCTTACGCTAAACCCTAAAATTTTTTTAATTCTCTTCTATTTACCTAACTCCCGGGGTGCTATGCTAAACTCTATAGTCGACGTCACCTAGCCATAATGACAAGTTCCTATGTCTTCAATATGCCATCGATGGCTTACATTTCCTCAACCTACTCATTTCAAGCTCACCTCTTATTATACCCTCAAACTTTAACTAGGACTTTAAAAATTCCTTTAATTTCGTTTTTAACTCAAATCATTCCCTGAGCTCCCTCATGCACTTAGTCCCTCATGAAAGTGTACTTCCTTCATCGTTCCTATGAAATTGTAATTTTCTGCACTTCACTTGTGATGTTCAATCCTTACTGGACCATCCTCTTAATTTAACTCCTTAACTTTCTTGCTTCAAGATACTCTCCTGATCTTAGGTTGCACTGCCAACTCCCAATACGTTAAGGTCTTCACTCTAGTTCTCCCCTCAACTAAATTTACCTATCGCGTACTGCTAACTCTCTACATCTCCAAAGTTACTTTCCGAACTATGTCCGTTGACTTTAACTTGAGCACTCACCACTTAGGCCCTCAATCTTTCCTCTAAGTATCCTCCATACTGTAACCCTAAGAACTCAATAATAACTACTTTACCCTAATCCTCAAAATAGTATCTGAATTTTTCATAATTACCTTTGTCTCACTTTCATTAACTCGTTCCCAACATTTTAAATAAAGTAAATTCACTTCAACTTTGACTCCATATATTCAAATTGAAACTTTTATAACCCTCTGCTATTCAACGCTTTCTTCCTATTTACCTCGAACTGTCATGACACTTCCTTAGCCTCTCCAACATCGTTCACGTACTCCAAACTCTCACTATCGAATCTATTTCCTCATTCATTAAGTACAATCTGACTTCTCATATTTATATACATTACCCCGGTTTATCTAACTTCTACTATCGCTATCACTAAACATTCTCAAAATGCTTAGGTCTAAACTAACTCTTGTTCCACTCTTACACTCAACATTCCAAAAGGGGTTCCTACACTTCACTTCAACCCTAAAATTTCAAGCG
This sequence comes from Begonia masoniana, assembly GCA_022432975.1. Taxonomy (NCBI): domain Eukaryota; kingdom Viridiplantae; phylum Streptophyta; class Magnoliopsida; order Cucurbitales; family Begoniaceae; genus Begonia; species Begonia masoniana. The sequence continues at coordinate 14,937,871 of CM039515.1, forward strand.
AAACATTAACCGTACTCCTAAATTCATTCGTATAACTTTCATGTGAATTTTCGCTTCTTTCTATCAATAGTCTTTAACCCCTTTACTTGCCCCTTTTCTAAGTCCCTTCCAAATTCATAATGCCAGCTAATAACTCATCTATCGTGCATTACAAAATTTAAAGTTTCCTTACCCAAGAATCTAATAGCTTTCAACTTCTAACTTACATCCCATACTTAACCTTATCCACTTAAACTTCAACTTCAGCCTAAGTTACCTCTGAAATGAACCTTCACAACTTCCTAACTTAACATTCCTCCTAACACCCTTGAATGTTTTCACACAAGTTTTCGTTCTTCTTATTCAAATTTCTTATACCCTTTTTAGATTCTACCCCATGTAACACTTATCACTTAACCTCAAATCTTTGTAATACTAATACTATTGCAAATCTATTTTCCAAGTCTTTCCATTCTTATACAAATCTTAAATTTTTTTCTCAGAACTCTCTCCAAACTTTATTACTAATATATTCTCTTTCATCTTTCTACAACGATTTAATATAGACACTCCCTCTAGTTAATTCGTGTATGGCTTACTATATTCTAATTCTCAAGAGGCTAGACTTTTCTCTAATAAGTTAAGGCATCTAAATTTCTAAGTTGTTCTCTAAACTTCTATATTTTTAAATCCAAACCTCTAGGTCAAGTACATCAAAGTCCAGCACAACATATACACTATTTATTAACAACTTTAATTCTCCTATTCTGTGCCAGTCATTATCGTTTCGCACATCCCTTATCTTCCTTGATTGAGCAATCTACCATAATGGTACCTATTCCCTAAGGATCACCCATTTCTTAACCTGAGTATCATTCATATATCCATCATCAATATTAATTAGTACAAACAACCCTACAGGACTATTCAGGTTTCACAGTAACAACATTGTCCCGATCTAAACACTCAAACGTAGTCTGTCTCTAAATATTCCCCAACTCTAAGAAATCTCTAAATTGTTATCCCCAAAACTGAGTAACAAAACACTCCTACATGCCCCCCTATGCCTCTTAACACCCAATAAACTTTACTAATGTTGACCTCAATTTAATCGACAATTTATTACACTCACAACATTCCTTAGGCTAGGTTCCCCTCTGGGTTACGTCCATTTAACTTTTCTCCCACATACTATCTATTGTTGTCTCCATTTCTTAAATGCTTAAACTCTCGCATGCAGTTACTCAAACTAAACGCTCGAAGGTACCCTACATCCCTACATCTCAATATTGCCAACCCTACGTAACCTACTTTTTGTTGTCCGCCCATAAACAAACTTACTTCTGACATTTCACTGGTCTAAGTTGTCTCCCGATAATTTCTTTTCTAACTTCAAACTTTTCTAACTCTACTTTAATTTATCTCATTTCTAAAACTCCAACGGTTTGTTACTTACGTCCCCTAACTTCTAACTCTTCTAATCTCATCTCTCATGGAATTATTTCCCTAAGGATAACAAATCCTATATTATTTCTTTTGGCACATAGTTCCCTCTCTCATGCTGAAGTTTATCTCACATTACCAACCCACCATACTCTCACTTTTATTCCGCTAGAACATACCTCATAATTATCCTATCAAAGCATACAATGAATGACTAAATACTATACCTGAGGTCTTCACTGGTTGATCACTATTCTCCAACTCGATCTTCTTTATAGCGGGACAGTTCTTGGCCATGTGTCCTGGTTCATTACACTTGAAGCACCGAGTAACTCTGGGTTTGGTGCAATCTCGGGCTAAATGGCCATCCTCAAAGCAATTAAAACATTTTCCTTCATACTGTCCACACTCTCCCGGATGGGCTTTTAAACACTTGGAACATTGTGGAAAGTTTCTCCTTAGCTTTTGTCGTTGCCTCTTTCTTTCCCTCGGATCATCCAAATTTTCCTTTGGTCTTTTTATTCCTTGTGGTTGCGAAGAAGATTCTCCCCGGGATATCTGAGATGAAATTTTGTTTAAGCTTTCTTTAGGGTTTTCTATTGACCTAACCCACTCCCTTTTGGCCAAATATACTTCTATTGTCTTTGAAGTCAGCTCCAAGTATAATGCCTTTAGTCGGTCAGATAAAATCAATCTCTGAGTTACTATACTACTCCACATATCGGTTTGCATACAAACCAACTCTGTAAGAAGCTTAATTAATTCTTCAAACTCGTTTCTAAGTTGTCCTCGTTGTTGTGGGTTCCTTGACATTTCTATTCCTGAAAAGGTTAGAAATTCTAATCTTAGAAAAGAAACTAACTAAAGTTAAGAAATACTTACAGTCGGTGAAGCACGTTGCACGGCGGCCGGTATTGTCGGGTAATCCTTTGAACGACTCGACCACTAACGCTCTGATACCATATTTGTAACGCCCCGAACCCGCCCCGGGCCCGGTGCGTCACTTTGCAAACAAATCCCGTGTTTAAACGACGTTTAAAAGTAATTTAAATAAATTTTCGGCTCGGTTTTGTAAAATTCCTGGCTTTATGTTCTGGTTTTTCGAACCCTCAAATTTTCTTGGAACACGTGTCTAAAATACGTTAAGATACGTTGGAAAAATTTCGGTTCAAAACATAGTGGAAATCAGGCGAAAAACGAAAAAAATCAAAATTTTGCAAGGAGGGGCGCTGGGCGCCAGGCGCGCCCAGGCTGCGCGCTGCGCGCGCGCTATGCGCGCGGCACTCGCCGCACGCGCGAGCGCGTGCGCGCGCTGGGGCACGCCAGCGCGCCCCAGCTCCCTTTTCCCGCGCGCTTCACGCGTGCCGTGGCGATTACTCGCCTCCGGGTGGCGAATACTCGCCACCCTCTCTGCCACCTTCGCCCAAAAACACCCCCGAGGCGATTGGTGGCGTTTGGGTGGCGAATAATTGCCACCCCCTCGGGTTTTCGGCCCCAAAATGACCAAAAATACCCCTCTTTCCGACTCTCTCGACTTTCCTTCACATTTCTACACTTTTCTCCACTCCCGACACCTCCAAAAATTCTGAAAATTTAAACATACCTTCCCGACACCTAAATCTTCGAGTCCCGTAAAAATCTCGGAAAACCAACTTAAAACGAATAAATACAAAAATCACAAACATAACCTGACGTTAGTTACTTTAAAATCAAAACGGGCAATATAACGCCTAAAACTTTAAATACCCAAAACCTGAAATAAATCCAGGAAAACACACAGCTTCCATCACGAACAACTATACTTTATACTCACTATCCATCTCCAAATCAACTCGTAAACCCGGTAACATACATACAAAAATATTTACGAACCCAATTTACCACAACTTAATAAAGTTTCCTAACTTCCACAAAACATCCTAACTTCCACAAAACAACATTTTCACACACCAACAATCCATACCAAAATACTTACAAATTAAACTATCCATGTCAAACATTCACCTCCCACTACCCGAGACATCCAGTGGTCAAAACGCTCCGACAATAGCCTGCACCGGCGGACTCCGTACTCCTCCGACTGCAGCCTAATCCTCGGTAGTCTCGTCTACCTCACCTGTATACAAATCGTCACCTACACCACAGAACACACAAAAGGTAAGCCTAACGCTTAGCAAGTAGGGAAATAATGCACAACACACACTAACTGTTTGACTCAACCCTAACATGCAGTCTCTACACACTCTGTTGTTTTCTTTTCATTTCAATTGCATTTTATCTTTCACTTCCAGGTGAATCAAGTAGGCACACGCCCCCACACAGTCCAGGACGGCCACGCCTTGACCCACGGAGCTAGACCGGAGGTACACGTCCCAACACAGTCCAAGACGGCCAACCGAATCTCCTCCAATCGATCGTAGAATCCTCATCGTGCACTTCAAGCACGAGTGCACTTCAAGCACGAACCTCATTGTGCACTTCAAGCACGGGTGCACTTCAAGCACCAACCCCATTGTGCACTTCAAGCATGAACAGGTTGAGGTCGAGAAATTCATACTCACGACTCATTACGTACATTAGAATCCCCCAATCGATCGTAGAATCCTCATCATGCACTTCAAGCACGAGTGCACTTCAAGCACGAACCTCATTGTGCACTTCAAGCACGGGTGCACTTCAAGCACCAACCCCATTGTGCACTTCAAGCACGAACAGGTTGAGGTCGAGAAATTCATACTCACGACCACGTTGCAAATCTTTTCTTATCTTTCATTTCATTCTTACTGCTCAAGGATGCAAAACACGTAATTTCGTAGTTTAGAAAACCATGATGCGTGACACACGATGCATGACACAAAGCAAAACATAACAACAATCAAACAATCCCTACCGTTCTATGGTGTAGGCCCGAAGGCAACAAACACGCACTCCACTACTTACCTGGTTGCTCAGATTCCAGTTGCTTACTTTTACCGATAATTCAATCGTCCGACGTCCTAAAATAATGAAATGTAGCTTAATAAGTCACCAATAAAATCTAAAGGATTCTTAAACCTAAAACTAAACAACACTTAAACAACTTCACCCTCAAAACACTCAAACTCGGTTTTTCCCCAAAATTGACCGTCAAACATCAAACGGTCATAACTCTCTCGTTTTTCGACAGATTTTGACGTGCCACCCCAATTCGGAAACCTCTACACGTCTACTATCTATTGAGATGCTTAAATCCACCAAACAAACACCTTGACCAACCCAAAAATACCAAGGACAGATTCGGCCATTGGGTGTTCACAACCGGTTTTTCCCAAACTCTTTCCAAATCACAATCTAACTCCTTAGGTCACCTAACCCAAGTCATTCAACACCCAAACCAACAATTTTGGAAAGAAATCAACTAATTAAAACCAAATTTCGGACTCCAAGAATTAGGGTTTTCAAACCCTCACCAAAATCACTCTAAACACCCCAAAAACACTCAAAAGCTTCAACTAATAGCATACAAACTAAAACCCATAAATTTTTACCTCAAATCACCTTGAAAACCTTGATGGAGGGAAGCTTGGAAAAGCTTCAATGGCATCCAAGGGAATTGTGGAGAGCAAGGGGAGAAGATGACAAACCTTGCTAAATTTTGTCTTTTTAACCTAAAGATTTTTCCACTTTTTCTTTCCCACCACAATTTTCTTTAAAATTATAAATGAACCACATTCTTCTTTCCACTTAATCAATTAACCTCCCATTGGCTATTTAAGAGTTGACTTTTCAACTATTCTATCTCTTTTCTTCTCTTTACTTTTAACCCCCTCCAATCCCTTCAACAATAAACTCTTATACAATTCTAACCTAGGCTATTCACATGGTAGGAAATTCTCGGGTGTTACAACCTTTCATTTAGCTGGTGAAGCTCAACTCTGGTGGGAGACAATAGAGACCACCAATGATGTTCTGGCAATGCCCTGGTCACAATTCAAGGACATTTTCTATGAGAAGTATTTCAGCAGCACAGTCCAGACTGCGAAGAAGTTGGAGTTTCTGAACTTGAAGCAGATAGGGTCTGTTGAATACAATAGACAATTTGAGTCCTTGTCCAGGTTTTCCGGGCATTTTACTCACAAGGAAGAAGATAAAGTGTTTAAATTCTTGCATGGACTGAAGCCAGAAATCTACCGAGGAGTTAAATTTTGTGGTATCAAAGGCTTGACATTTAGTGAAGTTGTGTCCACAGCTCTGGAAGTGGAAGAAGCTAAAAAGAAATGTGCTGGATCAAAAGAGGTTCCACCAAAGCCTATCCAGCCACACCAGCAGAGGGGTATGAAGAGGCCTGGTGAGGGCCAGAGTAGTCAAGGAACAGGAAAGAAAGTACCAGATGCCAGAAGATTTCCCCAGTGCCCGAAATGTTCGAAGAATCACTCTGGAGAGTGTAGATTTGGAACGGGTAAGTGCTTCAACTGTGAAGAGGTTGGACACTTGTTCAAGGATTGCCCAAAGCCCCGGATAGTTCGATGTTTCCACTGCAACAAGGTTGGCCATGTTAACAGAGACTGCCCCGCTTTGAAGGGAGGCCCTGTCAAGATTAAGCCAAGGATATTCTCCATGGTGGAGTCAGGTGAGGAACAACCTGCTGTAGTATCAGGTACAATATTGGTTAACTCTATACCTGCTTTTACTTTGATAGATTCAGGTGCTACACATTCTTTTATAGTCTCTGCATTTGCTGATAAGTTAGGTGTACAGTTTACTCCTACTGAGCATGTGTTTAACGTAGCATTACCCTCTGGTGAACGTATGCACTCCAATCAGGTGATGCCTGATAGCGTTGTTTTAGTGGGGAATATGAATTTGCCTGCTGACCTCATTGTTATGGACATAATGGGATTTGATGTGATCCTAGGAATGGATTGGTTGTTTAAGCATTATGCCACAATAGATTGTAGAACTGGAATTGTTAGTTTTCAACCCCCTAGTGGGTTAAACCATACCTTCCAAGCTCTGAAGAAGAGTAAGGAAATGACTGTAATGACTTCTGTTAGTTGTAGACCCTCCCCGTGCAGAGAGTATTTGTGCTTTTTGGCCAGTGTTTTAGACACACAACTAGTAGAAAAATCAAGCCCCACAAATGTCTTAGTTGTCCAAGACCTCCCTAAAGTATTTTTAGATGACCTTCCTAGTTTACCGCCAGATAGAGAAATTGAGTTTGTGGTAGATGTTTACCCCGGCGCCGAGCCTGTGTCTAAAAACCCATATAGACTTGCACCAACAGAACTGAAGGAATTGAAGAAACAGTTAGAGGATTTGTTGGAGAAGGGGTTCATACGCCCTAGCTTTTCACCGTGGGGTGCACCCGTCCTTTTTGTCAAGAAGAAGGATGGATCAATGCGTATGTGCATTGATTATAGAGAATTGAATAAGTTAACTGTCAAAAACAAGTACCCTTTGCTGAGGATTGATGACTTATTTGACCAGCTTAAAGGTGCAAGAGTTTTCTCTAAGATTGACCTTAGGTCCGGTTATTACCAGTTGAAGGTTAAATCGGAAGATATCCCAAAGACTGCCTTTCGCACAAGGTATGGACATTATGAGTTTTTGGTTATGTCTTTTGGTTTGACAAATGCACCAGCAGCCTTCATGGATCTCATGAATAGGGTGTTTCACGAGTATTTGGACAAGTTTGTCATAGTATTCATAGACGACATTCTGATCTATTCTAGAACTAAGGATGAGCATGCAAGGCATTTGAGCTTGGTGTTAGGAGTACTTAGACAGCACCAGCTTTATGCTAAGTTTTCCAAGTGAGAGTTTTGGTTGGACAAAGTTCACTTTCTTGGCCACGTGATCTCTGGAGAGGGAATATCTGTTGATCCAGACAAAGTTCGAGCAGTGAAGGAATGGCCTCAACCGAAGAATGCTACAGATATCAGGAGTTTTCTTGGACTAGCAGGATATTATAGAAAGTTCATTGAAGGATTTTCAAAGATTGCTACACCCCTTACTAAGTTAACAAGGAAAAGTGTGAAGTATATATGGACTGATGAATGTGAACATAGTTTCATGACCTTGAAACAGAAACTAACCAATGCTCCAATTTTAACCTTTCCAGCTGAAGATGGTAAATTTAGTATTTATTGTGATGCTTCCAAAATTGGTCTTGGTTGTGTGTTAATGCAGAATGGTAAAGTAATAGTTTATGCCTCTAGACAGTTGAAAACACATGAGAAGAACTATCATACCCATGACTTAGAATTAGCTGCAGTTGTATTTGCACTTAAGATTTGGAGGCATTACTTGTATGGACAATCTTATGAGATATTTTCAGATCATAAGAGCCTGAAGTATATCTTCACACAGAAGGAACTAAACATGAGGCAACGTCGATGGTTGGAATTTGTAAAAGACTATGATTTTGAGATTAAATACCATCCCGGCAAAGCAAATGTCGTGGCTGATGCTTTAAGTAGAGTAACAACATCAACCCCATCTATGATTTTCAGTATGCCATTAGCTTTAGAGTCAGAATTCCAAAAATTTAACCTAGAAGCAGTAACCAGTGTATCAGCTATACTATCAGTCATAACCTTAAGGCCTACCATTCTAGAGAAAATAAAGGAAGCTCAGACGAATGATGATGAGTGTAACAAGTACAAGTCAAGCATGAATTCTACGGACCAATCAGATTTTAACTATTCTGCTAATGGGATCCTCAAGTTTAGAAATAGGTAGTTTGTTCCAGCCATTAAGAAACTCCGTGATGAGATTCTTTCTGAAGCACACTCTTCCAGGTTCTCTGTTCACCCTGGAAGTACAAAGATGTACAGAGACCTTAAGCAACACTACTGGTGGCCTAGTATGAAACGAAGCGTGGCAGAATATGTAGGATCATGTTTGTGTTGCCAACAGATTAAGGCCGAACATCAGAGACCCTCAGGAACATTGCAACCCTTACCAGTTCTTGAATGAAAATGGGAACAAAAAAATATGGATTTTGTTATAGGATTACCTAGAACAGTAAAGGGACATGATGCAATCTGGGTAATAGTTGATCGTTTAACCAAATCTGCTCACTTTCTGCCAATGAAGATAATATATTCGATGGATCAACTGGCCGAGTTGTATGTGCACGAAATTGTTAGACTGCATGGAGTTCCAAGCACCATAGTTTTAGACCGAGACTCCAGATTTACATCTAAGTTTTGGAAAAGTTTGCACAAGGCTATGGGAACACAGCTTAATTTCAGCACAGCTTTCCACCCTCAAACAGATGGACAATCCGAGAGAACCATTCAGACCTTAGAAGATATGCTCCGAGCATGCATATTGGATTTTCAAGGATCTTGGAGTAAATATTTACCATTGGTTGAGTTCTCTTACAATAACAGTTTTCAAGCAACAATAGGCATGGCTCCATACGAAGCATTATATGGACGAAAATGCAGATCTCCTTTGTACTGGGATGAAGTTGGTGAAGCACAGATGCTTGGTCCTGACATTGTGCAGCAGACTGTGGAGAAGGTTGCCCTCATCCGACAGAGAATTATGACAGCTCAAAGCCGCCAGAAGAGTTATGCTGATAAAAGACGAAGAGAATTAGAGTTTGAAGTAGGTGATGAAGTTTTTCTTAAGGTGTCACCATTCAAAGGAGTTGTGAGATTCGGGAAGAGAGGAAAGTTGAACCTCAGGTTTATTGGACCATTCTTAATTTTGAAAAGGGTTGAACGTGCAGCCTACATGTTGCAGTTACCGGCTTCTATGGAAGGAATCCACAATGTGTTCCATGTTTCTATGTTAAAGAAGTGTGTAAGAGATCCATATCAGATTGTGGAACAGCCGGACATTGAGGTTCTTCCTACTCTTGCATATGAGGAGAAACCAGTAAGGATCTTGGACTATGCAGTGAAGGTATTGCGCAACAAGAAAGTTCCACTAGTGAAAGTCTTATGGCACAACCAGAACGTAGAGGAGACAACTTGGGAGCGCCAGCAAGACATGATGGACCAACATCCTGAGTTGTTCAGGTACTAAATTTTGAGGACAAAATTCTTTTAAGGAGGGTAGATTGTAGCACCCGGTTTAGTCACAATCTAATTATTTAATCAAATCGTGAGACATTATTTTTTTATGGAGGATTAATGACCAGGTTAATATATGACTAAGGGAGGGCAGTATGGTAATCTGATAGTAATAGAGGTTAACGCATTTAAGGGAAATGTTATTGAAGTAGCCGCCACTGTTTTATTTCATCTCCTATCCATTCTCAGCTCCTCAGCTTAGCAGAACGCGATAGGAGACCCCCTTCGACCTTCTCCAGTGATTTCCTCCGAACTTGGTGAGTTTTGCTTCTATTTCTTACTACATTGTATGTAACGACCCTCAAACTATTTCTAATTTTCCGTACGAAATTTTTCTTTTTAAGCCTCTAAATCAATTAAAACACCCTCGAAAACCTTTAAAGAAAATTCATTTATCATACAAAAACAGTTTACATAAAACCACTCGACCTTCTATCATTCCTCAATTTATCAACTTATAACTTCTTCACAATATCATTTCTATCTCCATTTCAATTGTACATTTTACATAAATTTTCCAAACATTCATACGTTCTCGTAACTCTGCCCAAATCCGACTCTAAACATGATTAAAATGAAGTACATTTTCACGAAAACAACCTGCACGGTTCCGTTTAAAAGTGTGACATATCCTCCTGTTTACAAAATCACCAAGCAGTTCATAAAATCCAAATAAAAACCTTAACAAACGTTTTATAAAACAAATCTATCAACTAAACAGAATCAAACACCCTAAAACGTACCAACTACCAATTAAACTAAAAACATTCCCATAACGTTAAATTAATGATTTAAACAAAACATCCTAATATGTTCGACTATACAAATTTATCTAACTAATCCATCATTCACCCAGAATATCTCAATACCCTCAAAATACATACGTAAATCCCCACGGGTCGGTTAAGCATCGACTGCGCCAGCACACCCCGCGAGCCATCCTCCGTCAACTGCATCGCTCCTCAGGTGGAAGGATCTCGTCCTCACCTACGTCAGGATCACCTACACCATACAGACAATCTATGAGCTAAAGGCTCAGCAAGTTTCGTAAATGCTAATGCATGCTAATGCAACGTGGAAATTCATTTTCTTTATAATAGTGTGGTACTGTGACAAGCCCCTGTCGTGCCCCCACAGTAGATCAATAGCCCCACCTTCTGGCCACACCGGTGTGGTACTGTGACAAGCCCCTGTCGTGCCTCCACAGTAGATCAATAGCCCCACCTTCTGGCCACACCTCTTTTCATGAAAACTATGCAGAAATTCATTTTCTTAAAAACGATGTGGTACTGTGACAAGCCCCTGTCGTGCCTTCACAGTAGATCAATAGCCCCACCTTCTGGCCACACCTCTTTTCATGAAAACTATGCTTATTTGAAAACCATGATGCATGAACTATAACGTAACACAAACATACATAACGAGCATACCATCAAAACGATAAGACACATATTCTATAAAACAATAAACCTAACTACCGAGCATACCATCAAAACGATAAAGAACATAATCTATAAAACAATAAACCTACTACCGAGCATACCATCAAAACGATAAAGAACATAAGCTATAAAACAATAAACCTAACTACCCATCCAAAACAATTAAATAAACACGTCACCAAAATTCCTCGAGACAACATTCGACGTACGGTGTAGGCCAATCGGCCAAAGAAGATCACGAGAACTTACCTGTCGTCCGTAGTTCGCTGGTTTTGGCACATCTCTTCACCTATGGCTTGACCTATGACAAACATCCAAGTTTCATTAAATCAAGCTTACATTCACCAATTTACTCTCAAACTACTATTTCTAGCCTAATCAAACCAAAACCTAACTAAACGGGCCACTAATTCGAGTTTGGTAAAACCGACCCGAAACTTCGAACGCGCGTAACTTTTGCGTCGGATATTGGAATCGAACGATTCTAGCGGCCACGTACTCCTCTAATAACCTATTTTAATCTGCCAAAAGAAATTTTAAAACAAACAACTCTAACTAGATCAAAAATCCAAAAACCCGAATCTGCCCTAAACCGGGAATTTCACCAATTTCAGTTTTCCATCGATTCTCATCAATTTCTTCACCAATCGACCACAATTAGCCCCAATTAGCCTAAACTAATCAAAATTTCAAGGATACACACACGAAACCTGAAATGCCAAATTAGGGCATTCTGATTTTTTGCTCAATTCGAGCACAACACGGCCAGGCGACCTTCGCCCGCCTAAGCCCGGTCATTTGACGCCAAGAACGGCCAAAAGCCGCCGGAAATCAGAGCTCAATCGAGCTCGTTCTTCGCAGCCCTAAATCGAACCAAAAACAGGGAGAAAATCGGCCATACCGTCGGTTCGTGCGCGGAAACAGGCCGGAGCCCCACGCCGCCATTGTCTGGCCGGAGAACGCCGATGAACCGGCCGTCGGTCGCCGTCGTCTCCCTCTCCTCTCCTCTCCCTTCGCGCTCGGGCTCGGGCTCGACAGAATAGCCTCGGCTATTCTGTCGATTTCTATTGTTTATTTTTTTTTTAATAATAATAATAATAATAATAATACTCTATTTTATTGAACGTCACTACCTCTCGTGTTTTCAACTGTTTCGAATTTCTTATTTCGCCGATAAATCCAACTTATTATCTGGGTTCTATTAAAACTGTCCGTTCGTGAATCGGACCTCGTTTACTATTTTTACTAAAATTATATTACGAGAAACGTAATTAATCGAAATATAGCGTTGTTACTCCGAAAATTCTCGTAATTTCCTTACAATTCCAATAAATCGATAGGATCCTAATAACGCTTTCTTTTCGTAAAACGGATCTGATTTAGCATATTTACAAAAATGCCACTTATATTAAAATAATAATATTCCGTAAAGCGGGGTATTACATTGTATCTATCGTTGGTAGGAGGGATGATAAATGAGGTTTTGAGAAGGCGGTAAGCAAGTGGTGGTTTCGGTTTAAGTTGAAATCGAGAATGCACTATGACTAGAGTTTCCAAAACAGTTTCCCTTAGATTTCTTGTGGTTTAGAATGAAGATTAGAGGAAATTTAATGTATGCTCTGTCTATGGTTTTAGGTTCGAATAGTACCCGAAGTAGCTTGCAACCAAGTTTTTCCAGGAGAACAAGTAAGTAAAGTATGCATGTGTCTTTGGGGCTACATCACAAAACAGTAGGGTTATGCATCTTGTGAATGATTTTGTATGTCATGCATCATGTTTTTGAAAGATTACGAAAATGAATTTCCATGTAAGAATGGTAAGGTATGAACTGAATGTGACAGACAAACTATTAAGGGAACTAATCCGCCCCTTAATCGAGTAGAGGATGTATGACATTGGTAGAGTTGATCCCACTCCCAAGGGAACCAAGGGATCAGATCAGCTATTAAGGGAATTCATCCGCCCCTTAATCGAGTAGAGGATGTATGACATTGGGAGAATTGATCCCACTCCCAAGGGAAACAAGGGATCAGATCAGTTTATGAACGTATGTGTATGCAACTGAGATGAGAAAGTAGAAACTGCAAGTTTAGGAAATTATGTTTCAGCTTCATTTCATTATTGCTTTACTTACTTAGTATTAGGCTAATAGATGAGTTTTGTGGTGTAGGTGTTGAGGATACTGCAGGTGAATACCCTGAGTTTACTGAGGAATAGAGGGAGTTGGAGTAGCACTTCACTGTCACGAACTGGTATACTGATGAGGCGGGTTAACTGATGTCTGTTGGTGTGAAAGTCTAGTTGACAGTGTTTTAATTTAAATATGTTGAGTTTTCATGACAGTAGTGGTTTCAATGTTTTGAACTCGTTTTCGAGTTCTTTTTTCTGATATTAGTATTCTGTTGGGATTTGATGTTAGTATTTGCTAGTTTTTGAGTAATGCATCGGCTTAAATCGTTTCCCGGTTAGTTTCAGCAAAAATGAGTAAGTTCTTTCTGTAATTAGAGTTGTCGTGTGTAGTAAGAAGTTGACGGTGCATTGCTTTGCTCTCTGTCGGAAGATGATGTCTATCGGCAGAGGTCGGGTTAAAGTTTCTTTTCCATCGGAAGATGTCTTTAGATAAGTCAGCGGATGATGTAGGCTTATTTCCATCGGAAGATGTCTTCAGTGGAAGCCATCGGATGGTATAGGATGGAATTTGTCGTGAAGTCTATCGGCAGATGTCGAGTCGTTGTTTTGTTCACTATCGGTAGATGAAGTCTATCGGTAGATGTCGGGTTATAGTTATGTTGTCTATCGGGTGATGTCTCGGTAAACTCATTGGTAGATGTAGAAAATTTTTGTCGTTTAGCGATCGGTGGATGTAGAATAAAGTTGATCGGATGAGAGAAACCACCCGGCTGACGTCATCGGTAGATACAGTCTACCGAGAGATGTCTTTGATTTTTCATTCCGGTGACGTCATCGGCAGGAGTCTTCTACCCTTTTTCTGTCTTCTGCTTCTTCCATTGACTTTACCCATCGGTAGATGCGTTTGACTTCTGCAACTTTTAAGGTGTTTTTACGATTTAAACTTCTATTTCTTTTGACCGATATTTTTATTATTTATTTCAAATTATTTCCGCTGCAAGTTTAAAAAAAAATAATAAAATATATGGTAGAAATTTTGGTCATGTACGGGCTTTTGTGTGGCGAACTGGGTTCAGATAACTCGGGGCGTTACACTCCAAAACCGAACCGAACCGGGTTTTGCACACCCCTACTTTGAAGCATCACTACACAACAAACTTTCCTGATCTAGATGGTATAGTAAGTATAGGCGTTGAGACCAACCTCCTCTTCAGCTCCTGGAAGCTTTGCTCCCATTCTTCAGTCCATAAGTAATTGACACCTTTCTTGGTTAGCTTTGTAAGCGGGTTGGCTAACGTTGAAAAACCATCTATGAATCTTTGATAATATCCCGCAAGACCAAGAAAACTTCTTATTTCAGCTACATTCTTTAGTTGTGGTCATTTACTAACAGCTTCAATCTTCGCTGGATCCACTGATACACCCTTCTTTGAGTAGATAAGGATGTCGTCAATAAAGACTATCACGAAATCATCCAAATACGTCTTGAAAATCTGATTCATCAAATCCATAAATGCTGCTGGCGCGTTACTTAATCCAAACGACATGACTCCAAATTCGAAGTGGTCATATCTTGTGCGAAATATCATTTTGAACACGTCATCTTCCTTAATTCTTAACTGGTGATAGCCAGATCTGAGATCAATTTTCGAGAAAACCGCCGCTACTTCTAATTGATCAAATAAATCGTCAATTCTTGGCAGTAGATACTTGTTCTTGATAGTGACTTTGTTGAGCTCTCTGTAGTTGATACACATCTTTATAGATTCGTCTTTCTTCTTCACAAATAATATTGGTATTTATCTGATAATATATTAATTGCATTTATGAAGTTTTTATTGTTTTGACTTCCGACGCCTTACAATATGTTCTAAAGGGGGAAGTTGTCTTCATAATTTCAGGTTGAAGCGTGAAGAAATGAGAATTCAAGCATGGGAAAATCACCAGAAAGCAAAAGCAGAGGCTGAAATGAAGAAAATGGAGGTAATGCATGGTTTCACATTATCAAAATTAAGTAAACAGAAGCAACATATCATTATCCGCTGTTAAAATAACGTTTTGCATTCGATGCGTTTTTGTTTATCTGATTTCTACTTGCAGCATAATTTCCATATATTGCACAGTGAACAAGTAAAGATGCTAAAAATATTTTTATGCACTGTGAGGTTGTAAGTTAGAAATTGTTGTTAGTCAAGAGTAGCACTCTCTTGTTTGCTCTTTGTCAACTAAGAATATAGAAACCAGCTACCTTTTCTACATGCTTGAAAATTTGATAATACATTTGGAACTATAGAAAGATTTCTGGGGTGTGAAATTAAAAACTTACCATTTGTATCCTGCAGGTAGAGGTAGAAAGGATTAGGGGGCGAGCTCATGATAAGCTAATGAATAAATTAGCATCAGTGAGGCACAAAGCAGAAGAAAATAGAAGCCGCGAAGCTGTAAAAATCGAGCGACAAGTAGATTACATTTGCAGGACAGGACACATTCCTTCTGGATGCTCCTGCTGTTGGTGATGCTCCGGAAATTACTCATCCATTTGTGAAAGTTTTGTTTGAGGTCTAGAGATAAAACTGAGATCATCTTTCGGTCAATCCCGATCATCGATCGAATCGACCACCAAAACACCCGAGAGTGAACTGAGTGGTCAAAACTTCTTCTAATAGTCCAAGAAGAAGACTGCTAGATCAAACAAGAGAAAAAAAGAAAAGAAAGATCGCAGGTCGAACTTTGGTCGATCTTGATACTTTGGTCGGGAGTAGGAGATATAATATTTCTTCACTAAATAACTTACTTGTAAGTAACAAGTCCAGTATTAAAATGCATGTAATTTTGACGGCCATTTATTGATTGGAAGATTAATTATGATGGGCTATGCTATAAATAATGTAATGAACACTTGAATGTTAATCCCTCTAGTGTATTAATCCCTACAGATTTCAAAGTAGCCAAGATTTATGAACATGGTAGACATATGGGAGAACAAAATATTGTACTTCAAAAGGTATATGCATGATAATTACAGCTAGAGCTCATTTCTTCTTCTTCTTCCCTCGTTTATTCTTATTATTTTCT
>CM039515.1:14954105-14999796 GCA_022432975.1 Begonia masoniana
GTTTCATTTTTAAATATTTAAGGTAGAGATCTTTTGAAAAATTGTAAGCCGTTTGGTATTGGTTATCTGCTTGGAGTTATCACACATTATCTGGTGTCTCTGTGGACCTGGTTAATTTTATTGTGGACTCGGAATTTATAGTAGTTATAAAACGTTATTGCTGCGTATTCTTTTAATTGTGAATGAGGATTAGAGGTCGGTATGGTTGACTCGATTTTCGGGTCGGTGTTTCCTCGTTTTGTTTGCGAGCCCATGTGGGGGCGTTACAATAACAAACGTTCGGGCGAGGGAGGAATGTGTTTCTTCTTGCGGTTGGCGGGCGGCGCTTCAATATGGCACGGTTGATGGTAACAAACTTCTTATCCTGTGAAGAAGAGAAGAAGACGAGGCAACGAGAGAGGTTTTTCTCTTCCTTCTTCGCGACCCGGCATCTGCTATAGGGCTTCTTTTGATTTCCTATGTTCTTCTTCTTGTCGGACCGGCAGTAGGCACGCCTCTGTTTTCTTCGCGGTGAAGAAGACAAATTTTTTCTTTTATTTCCGAATTTCCTTTTGCAAATGCAATTTCACCAAAATTGCAACTCTTTGAAATTGTTCGCTAACTCTATAAAGCAAACATTGATTTTTGGAAACTCAAACTCTCTCTGATACCATTGTTGAAGAAACGAACGAGAACACTGAAAAATTGATAAGATAATGGACATCGAATTTACGTGCAAAACCTAGAAGGAAAAAAAATCACGGTCAGTAGGAGAACGATCATAATCAAACTGGTACAACATAAGTTTTTGCGACTAAAACATCCAACAATTAAAAAAATCGGAAAAATCTTATTTTTTTTTTTTCTTTCTTTTATTATACTCTGTATGAAAGCGGCTTCAAATCTGGAGCTTTCTCATCTGAAAATAGAACTATAGCCGTTGAGAACATCCGTCTATTTAGATGGCTAGCGTTGCGTTCTGAAGTCGCTTTGTTCGTAGACATTAATGGTCTGGAGTTAAGGTTCGGACGGACAAAGCATGGTTGCTTCGCGGTTTATTTAAATTTCTGGCTGTGGATACTGTTCCCAGATGACTGCTTTGGAGCTCAGCGGTGTATGTTGTCTTTGAAAATCTACGGTGGTGTCTTCAAAGGATACCTGTTCACCAGAGCCTTCGCCTTTGAAATTTCAGCGAGTGGATGTTTTTAGAATTTGTCGTTTAGCTATCGGTGGATGTCTTCAGAATTTGTCGTTTAGCTTGATTGGTTGATGTCACCTTTGAATGCTAGCGGTGGATGTGCACTATTTTATCATTTTTCTACTAGCGGTGGATGCAGCCTTTAAACAACCAGCGGTGGATGTGGATATTGATGAAGGAGGAAAGTCAGAGTACCAAAGATTTGTGTATCAGTAAAATTGTTTACAAAAAAAATATATCCTATTTAAGCGAAATCTAAAAAGCGCTTCCACAACTCTTGTATAATCGAAGAAGGCACTTTAAGGTCTAGAAAGAAATAAGGGCCTATGAGTGATGCAAGATCGGGAGTGGGAGCAGAAGGAGCAGAAGGTGGAACTGGTCCTTGATACCACCAAGTCCATACTTGGTGGAGGCTCTAGCAGAGGAGCAGCAGATGGAGATGATCCTCGTATACCACCAAGTCCAGAACATGGTGGTGGCTCTAACCGGAGGAACAGCCCGAAGTGTAGCCATTGACCCTTGAGATCAGATGTAGACTCGGTGACATGGGAACTAAAAGATCAGAGAACCTAAGCTCAGCAGCCTGGATATCCAAAGACATGAAGTTCACTTCCTGGTCAACCTCAGGTCTGATGATAGGAGGGAGGAAGTCTTCAGAACAAGCTGCTGAGTAGACAAAGAGGTCGAGGCGGTTCTGGCTGAAGAGCTTGAATGTCAGACTGAAGAGACCGAAAGTCCCTGGAGAAAGAGCCTTCAAGTCTATCCATCCTTTTAGTCAACGTGTCCTGAACGGAGTCAAGGTCTATGCTCATGTCCAATCCGCTCTGAGTGAGCTTGGCATCTAAAGATTTATTCATCTGATCCTTAACAGATGAGAGAGCAGTGCTGAAGCTTTCTATGTGGGTCATTAACTCAGTGAACTGGTTCTCACTTATGAATGATCTCCTCTGATAGGTCTTTGGAGTTTGAGGAGCAATTTTAAGGTTTGAATTTGAGGAGGTTTGGACTGGAGGAGCAGTGGGTGGAACCGGAGAAATGAGAGGTGGAGCAGGCAGAGATGGTAAAAAGAGGAGTAGGTAAAGGAGAAGTTGGACTCTCTGGAGGTAGAAGGGGCACAGATGGGTGTACAGGAGGAGCCACAATGGTATAAGATGGAACGGCAGAAGGAAAAATAGAGCGTGACACCTGAGAGGATGTGGAGAATCAGCAAAGGCAGGGATTTCAGATTCATCCACACCTTCATGAGTAGACTCATCCTCCTGTAGGGTAAGCTTCCTTTTCCCCAACCGAACGGTAGTTGCCTTAGAAACCTTCTTGCGGGCCTCATCCAAAATAAATCCCCTTGTTTTGTTCTTTGATCCCCATTCTCTTCAAAGTGGAGAGTGAGTAATAATTGGAAGGCTGAAGACAGACGAGGTCATCTTCTTCTTGAAATTCAACTTCAAACTTCTCAAAAATCTTCATGAGAAGTAGATTGTAGGGCAGAGACGTAGCCTTGGCTGAGACACTTTGGATTATCCTTCTCAACACAATGAATCCAATGTTGAAGGGGGCCTTTTGGTAGAGTGCAAAAAGAACAACAGTTGCATGCCACTCACATCATCGTAGTGACCACCCTAAGAATGATATTAGACCCTATCATCTGGTGAAAGAGCCGAGCCCTGATATTGAGATGCTTGCTCTTCAAGCGACTAGGGATGTGAGTTGGGTCTAGAGCAATGGTCTTCAAAAACTGATGACCCTGTGGAGAGTCAAGAAGAGGGGGCTCAAGCCCTGTTCATAGAAGTTAACATGATTATCCGACTGGGGCTTTCCAGAATCTCATTAATAAATTGGGATTGTTAGAACTATGTGTTTTCCATACACATAGCTCGAAACAGTAGACAAGTCTGAAGGATACTAAGATTGGCATAAATATTAACATGGTAATAGAAAGATTCAACATCAAATAGCCCCAATAACTGAGACATTTCAAGAGTTCTACTAAGCCGGTGCAGAAACTGCTCGTGATGAAGATGCCATTTCGACAGATGAGGAACTTTCTGAACAAAACGCTAAGAAGAGAAAGAAACTTTGGAGAGTGGAACCGATGGAGGGGTGCAGAGGTTTTTGAAAGAGCACAAAAGATGAAGCTTCTGAACAAGGGAGTTTAACATTTTAGGGCTTCGCCCGACGATAAGAATCTAAACTGGAAAATAGGATATCGCTCGATGAGTGCACGTGTCACCAGAGAGATGCATACATCTTCCGATGTATAGCGGATGATGCATATCTGTCGGATGATGCATATCTACCGGAAGATGCATATCTACCGGTGGCAAGGAGAGAAAAATCGATGAAAACACTCACAACCTTGGATTGACCATTCTGCTCTATACTCAAAAAATCTCCAACAGAAGAAGAACCTTAGTTTTCTCAATCCGAATGAAACCTAACTTTATTCTTATATTATTGAAGGTCTTGTCATCAAGAGGCTTGGTAAAAATATCTGCTAATTGATCTACAGAATTGACAAATTCTAAAGAAATATCTCCTTTCTGAGCATGATCTCTAATGAAGTGATATCTAACCTCTATGTGTTTGGTTCTAGAATGTTAGATAAGGTTTTTGAAATATTAATGGCACTGGTGTTATCACACCAAATGGAATCCTATTGTATAAAAGATTATAATCTTCTTGTGTTTGCCTTCATCCAAAGCATTGTGAACAACAACTGCCAGCAGCAATATATTCACTTTTAGGCTCGTTGAAAGTGCAACAGAATTTTGCTTCTTGAAGTACCAGGAAGCTAGAGATTCACCAAGGAATTGACATGTTCCACTGGTGCTTTTCCTATCAGCTAAACTACCTGCATAGTCAAAATCTGAGTATCCTATGAGATCAAAACAAGTACCTTTCGGATACCATAAACCTAAGTCATAAGACCCACTCAAATATTTGAAAATTCTTTTGATCGCAGATAAGTGAGATTTCTTAGGGGCAGCTTGAAATCTAGCACAGAGACAGACACTAAAGAGAATATCTGGCCTACTAGCAGTCAGATATAACAAAGATCCAATCATACCACGATATTTTTAATATCAACACTTGTTCCATTTTCATCTTTGTCTAATTTGGTAGTGGTACTCATGGGAGTTCTAGAGAACTTAACGGATTCTAAAACCAAATTTCTTTAGAAGCTCCTTAATGTATTTTTCTTGACAGAAGAAAATTCCATCAGGAGTTGGTTGATCTGAAATCCTAGGAAGAATTTTAGCTCTCCCATCATACTCATTTCAAATTCACTTTGCATTAGGGAGGAAATTCATCACACATAGAGACATTAGTTGACCCAAAAATAATATCATCGACATAGATTTGAGCTAATAGAATATCTTTATCCTTTGCATGTAAATAGAGGTTAATCGGTGTTACTCTTTGGAACTTCCATTCCTCAGAAAATTATTCAATCTATCATACCAAGCTCTAGGAGCCTGTTTAACTCCATAGAGAGCTTTTCTAAATTTGAATACATGGTCAGGTTTCTCAAAATCTTCAAATTCTAAAGGCTGCTCTACATAAACTTCTTCCATGATATAACCATTTAGAAAAACACTTTTTACATCCATTTGAAAGACTGTGAAGTTTTTGTAGCAAGCATATGCTAAGAGCATCCTAATAGATTCTAATCTAGCTACGGGTGCAAAGTTTTCCTCAAAATCAATTCCTTCTTTTTGGTTATAACCTTTGACAACTAATCTAGCTTTGTTCCTGACTACTACCCCATTTTCATCCATCTTGTTCTTATAAACCCACTTGGTTTCAAGAATAGGATGGTTGTCAGTTTTGGAACAAGTTCTCAAACATTGTGCCTCTCGAATTGGTTTAGTTCATCTTGCATTGCATCATCCAATTTTCATCCAATTTGGCTTCTTCAAATTTCTTAGGCTCTATTTGGGAATGAAATGCCACATTGGCACAGAGATTCCTAAGAGAGGATCTAGTCTTTACTCCTAAAGAAGGGTCCCTAAAACTTCATATAAGGGATGATTTTTGACATATTTCTAATCTCTATAATGACAGAATTTTCATCCTGACAGGAATAATTTCTAGAGAGTTTTCATCTTGAAGAGTATCTGTAGGTTTACCTAAGGAAAGAGTGTGCAGTCACCTTCGGCTGCCAACTTCTTGGAAGACATCTGAGAAACTTCCTGACCTGTTCTTCACTAGAATATGATTTACCAGAGCTTTTTAAACCATTAGTTATGTTAGTGAAACGAGTAAACATAAACTAATTGTTTCATCCTTTGACACGGTAAACAGTTCATACTCGTGAACTAACATACTCCGTGTGTGACTTCTAGTAAGTGTCATATCTCTTGTGCACTATCACACCCTTGAACTCTATTAAATTCATCACGGTTCAGTGCATAGTATAGGGTGTTTATAGCTTTGGCATTCAGACTAAGATTTCTCTTATCAGACTCTGTTAATTCATGATGGTCTTTAGGAATAACGATTCCATTCTCAGTTTTCATGGCTTTGAATGAGCCATTTTCTATAGTGCTCCATATGTCATAGTCTATAGCCTGAACATAAATTCTCATCCTAGACTTCCAATAGACATAATCATTCTCATCAAAGAATGGGGGTCTAGTAGTAGATTAACCCTCTACCTGTGTTGTGTTAGTGTTGAAAGCCATTTCAAATATCACAATATTTTCTAGATAACAACTTAGACAATATTCAACTTAGACAATATTTTCTAGATAAAGTATTTGACAGAGGGAGTTTTTCCATTCCAGAGCTCATAAGGCGTTTTCTCAAGAATAGGTCTTATAGAGACCCGATTAATCACATAACAGGCTGTTGAAACAGCTTCAGCCTAGAAATATTTAGGAAGGGAGTTTTCATTAAGCATAGTCCTAGCAAGCTCTTGGAGAGATCTATTTTTCCTCTCAACAACACCATTTTGCTGAGGGGTTCTAGGGGAGGAGAAGTTGTGCTCAATTCCATACTTAATACACAAGAGTTCAAATTTCTCATTTTCAAATTCTCCACCATGATCACTACGAATAGCAACTATGGTGAGCTCCTTTTCATTTTGAACTCTTTTCCTAAAGCCAGAGAATGTATCAAAAGTTTCATCTTTGGACTTAAAAAAGAATACCCATGTGAACCTAGAAAAGTCATATACAATGACAAAGGCATAGAATTTACCTCCTAAGCTGGCTACATTAGAAGGACCGAAGAGGTCCATGTGAAGAAGTTGAAGAGGCTTAGAAGTAGAGATTGCATTCATCGATGCAAAGGAACTTTGATCTGCTTACCATTTGGCAGGTTTCACAGACCTTATCCTTCTCAAAGGATATCTTGGGGATCCCTCTAACTAAATTATGCTGAGTAATCTTAGCTAAGGTATCCATACCTACATGTCTTAATCTCCTATGCCAAGTCAACTATCAACCAGCAAGTTAGCAGCAAAGCACTTTTCATCAACAAGTTCAAGGATATCCAAATTAATAATATACACATTCTCTTTTCTATACCCTTTGAACAGAATTTTACTATTAGCTACATCTTTAATCACACATTCATTTGATTTAAATATCACTTTATATCATTTGTCACATAATTAACTAATGCTAAGCAGATTGTGTTTTAACCCTTCTACTAGCAGAACATTTTCAATGATAGGATTAGAAGGATTACCTATGTTACCGATGCCAACAATCATACCCTTTTGGTTTCCACTAAAAGTGACATTTCCTTTCTTCTTGTTGACAACAGCAAACTTTGTTGAGTCTCCCGTCATGTGTCTCGAGCATCCACTATCGAGATACCATTGATTTTTTCTGGGAGAACAGTCAACCTGCAAAAAAGTCATCAATTGGTCATATTAGGTACCCAAATCTTTTGGGTCCTAGTGTTAGGTCTGGTTCCCTTAGAAACCCATTGAAGTTTACCACTTGATTTCTTACTAAATTTCAAGGGACATTCATATGATTTATGCCCTACTTCATTACAAGCATGACAGGTAGTTGGTTTAATAAAGAAGTTCTTAAAAGCTTTCCTTTTATTGAACTTATCATAACCTAGACCTGCTTTATCATGAGTAGCTCTCTGATTTCCTATCAATAAGATTATTCAGTTTTTCATTTTTACACTTAAGGTCCATTATTTCCTTTTCATGCAGATTACATTTCTTAGCATGCTCATAGATCAAGTTTGCATTTTCTTTCTTCACAGAATTATATTTAGCTTTGAACATACTATACTGTTTAACTAAGTCATTGAAGGCATCTATTAGATCACCCTCATTATTATCACTGTCACAGGAAGAATGACTTACCTCATCTTCGTGTGCCATGAAGCACAGATTGGCAACTTCCTCATCTTCTGAAGAGGAGTCACTTTCACTGTTATTCCATGTGGCCTTCATTGCCCTTTTCTTGAATTTCTTGGGTCTTTCTTGGCTTGAGGACATTCGGCCTTGATATGTCCTGGCTTCCCGCATTCATAACAAGTTATTTCCTTCTCCTTTTGAGGCTTTTCTCCTCTAGAGAATTTCCTTCCATGCATCCTTTTCCTCTGGAGAAACTTGCTAAATCTTCTAGTAATAAGAGCAATGTCTTCATCATCATCTTCTTCTTCTTCATCAAAGACTTCATGTTTACTTGAGCAGGCCTTCAGGGCAATATCCTTTCTCTTTGTGACCTCTTTCCTCCTTGAGATCCTCCATTTTGTTTGCTCTCATTGTGATCTCATGTGTCATGAGAGATCCAAGGAGCTCCTCAAGCTTTAGGACTTTGAGATCCTTTGCTTCCTGAATGACAGTCACCTTTGGCTGCCAACTTCTTGGAAGACATTTGAGAATCTTCCTGACCTGTTCTTCACTAGAATATGATTTACCAAGAGCTTTTAAACCATTAGTTATGTTAGTGAAACGAGTAAACATAGAACTAATTGTTTCATCCTTTGACGAGGTAACAGTTCATACTCGTGAACTAACATACTCATTTTGCTTTCTTTCACTTGATTGGCTCCCTCGTGTATGACTTCTAGTAAGTGTCATATCTCTTGTGCACTATCACACCCTTGAACTCTATTAAATTCATCACGGTTCAGTGTATAGTATAGGGTGTTTATAGCTTTGGCATTCAGACTAAATTTCTCTTATCAGACTCTGTTAATTCATGATGGTCCTTAGGAATAACGATTCCATTCTCAGTTTTCATGGCTTTGAATGATCCATTTTCTATAGTGTTCCATATGTCATAGTCTATAGCCTGAACATAAATTCTCATCCTAGACTTCCAATAGACATAATCATTCGCATCAAAGAATGGGGGTCTAGTAGTAGATTGACCCTCTACCTGTGTTGCGTTAGTGTTGAAAGTCATTTCAAATATCACAATATTTTCTAGATAACAACTTAGACAATATTAAACTGAGACAATACTTTCTAGATAAAGTATTTGACAGAGGGAGTTTTTCCATTCCAGAGCTCATAAGGCGTTTTCTCAAGAATAGGTCTTATAGAGACCCGATTAATCACATAACAGGCTGTTGAAACAGCTTCAGCCCAGAAATATTTAGGAAGGGAGTTTTCATTAAGCATAGTCCTAGCAAGCTCTTGGAGAGATCTATTTTTCCTCTCAACAACACCATTTTGCTGAGGGGTTCTAGGGGAGGAGAAGTTGTGCTCAATTCCATACTTATATACAAGAGTTCAAATTTCTCATTTTCAAATTCTCCCCCATGATCACTACGAATAGCAACAATGGTGAGCTCCTTTTCATTTTGAACTCTTTTCCTAAAGCCAGAGATGTATCAAAAGTTTCATCTTTGGACTTAAAAAAGAATACCCATGTGAACCTAGAAAAGTCATCTACAATGACAAAGGCATAGAATTTACCTCTTAAGCTGGCTACATTAGAAGGACCGAAGATGTCCATGTGAAGAAGTTGAAGAGGCTTAGAAGTAGAGATTGCATTATTCGATGCAAAGGAACTTTTGATCTGCTTACCCATTTGGCAGGCTTCACAGACCTTATCCTTCTCAAAGGATATCTTGGGGATCCCTATAACTAAATTATGCTTAGTAATCTTAGCTAAGGTATCCATACCTACATGTCTTAATCTTCTATGCCAAGTCCAACTATCAACCAGCAAGTTAGCAGCAAAGCACTTTTCATCAACAAGTTCAAGGATATCCAAATTAATAATATACACATTCTCTTTTCTATACCCTTTGAACAGAATTTTACTATTAGCTACATCTTTAATCATACATTCATTTGATTTAAATATCACTTTATATCATTTGTCACATAATTAACTAATGCTAAGCAGATTGTGTTTTAACCCTTCTACTAGCAGAACATTTTCAATGATAGGATTAGAAGGATTACCTATGTTACCGATGCCAACAATCATACCCTTTTGGTTTCCACTAAAAGTGACATTTCCTTTCTTCTTGTTGACAACAGTAAACTTTGTTGAGTCTGCCGTCATGTGTCTCGAGCATCCACTATCGAGATACCATTGATTTTTTCTGGGAGAACAGTCAACCTGCAAAAAAGTCATCAATTGGTCTTATTAGGTACCCAAATCTTTTGGGTCCTAGTGTTAGGTCTGGTTCCTTTAGGAACCCATTGAAGTTTACCACTTGATTTCTTACTAAATTTCAAGGGACATTCATATGATTTATGCCCTACTTCATTACAAGCATGACAGGTAGTTGGTTTAATAAAGAAGTTCTTAAAAGCTTTCCTTTTATTGATCTTATCATAACCTAGACCTGCTTTATCATGAGTAGCTCTCTGATTTCTTATCAACAAGATTATTCAGTTTTTCATTTTTACACTTAAGGTCCATTATTTCCTTTTCATGCAGATTACATTTCTTAGCATGCTCATAGATCAAGTTTGAATTTTCTTTCTTCATAGAATTATATTTAGCTTTGAACATACTATACTGTTTAACTAAGTCATTGAAGGCATCTATTAGATCACCCTAATCATTATCACTGTCACAGGAAGAATGACTTACCTCATCTTCGTGTGCAATGAAGCACAGATTGGCAACTTCCTAATCTTCTGAAGAAGAGTCACTTTCACTGTTATCCCATGTGGCCTTCATTGCTCTTTTCTTGAATTTCTTGGGTCTTTCTTGGCTTGAGGACATTCGGCCTTGATATGTCCTGGCTTCCCGCATTCATAACAAGTTATTTCCTTCTCTTTTTGAGGCTTTTCTCCTCTAGAGAATTTCCTTTCATGCATCCTTTTCCTCTGGAGAAACTTGCTAAATCTTCTAGTAATAAGAGCAATGTCTTCATCATCATCTTCTTCTTCTTCATCACAGACTTCATGTTTACTTGAGCAGGCCTTCAGGGCAATATCCTTTCTCTTTGTGACCTCTTTCTCCTTGAGGTCCTCTTTTTTGTTTGTCCTCATTGTGATCTCATGTGTCATGAGAGATCTAAGGAGCTCCTCAAGCTTTAGGACTTTGAGATCCTTTGCTTCCTGAATGGCAGTCACCTTTGGCTGCCAACTTCTTGGAAGACATCTGAGAATCTTCCTGACCTGTTCTTCACTAGAATATGGTTTACCAAGAGCTTTTAAACCATTATTTATGTTAGTGAAACGAGTAAACATAGAACTAATTGTTTCATCCTTTGACACGGTAAACAGTTCATACTCGTGAACTAACATACTCATTTTGCTTTCTTTCACTTGATTCGCTCCCTCGTGTGTGACTTCTAGTAAGTGTCATATCTCTTGTGCACTATCACACCCTTGAACTCTATTAAATTCATCACGGTTCAGTGCATAGTATAGGGTGTTTATAGCTTTGGCATTCAGACTAAGATTTCTCTTATCAGACTCTGTTAATTCATGATTGTCCTTAGGAATAACGATTCCATTCTCAGTTTTCATGGCTTTGAATGAGCCATTTTCTATAGTGTTCCATATGTCATAGTCTATAGCCTGAACATAAATACTCATCCTAGACTTCCAATAGACATAATCATTCCCATCAAAGAATGGGGGTCTAGTAGTAGATTGACTCTCTACCTGTGTTGTGTTAGTGTTGAAAGTCATTTCAAATATCACAATATTTTCTAGATAATAACTTAGACAATATTCAACTTAGACAATATTTTCTAGATAAAGTATTTGACAGAGGGAGTTTTTCCATTCCAGAGCAAATAAGGCGTTTTCTCAAGAATAGGTCTTATAGAGACCCGATTAATCAC
The DNA here is from genome assembly GCA_022432975.1 of Begonia masoniana. Lineage (NCBI taxonomy): Eukaryota > Viridiplantae > Streptophyta > Magnoliopsida > Cucurbitales > Begoniaceae > Begonia > Begonia masoniana. The sequence continues at coordinate 14,965,522 of CM039515.1, forward strand.
ATAACAGGCTGTTGAAACAGCTTCAGCCCAGAAATATTTAGGAAGGGAGTTTTCATTAAGCATAGTCCTAGCAAGCTCTTGGAGAGATCTATTTTTCCTCTCAACAACACCATTTTGCTGAGGGGTTCTAGGGGAGGAGAAGTTGTGCTCAATTCCATACTTAATACACAAGAGTTCAAATTTCTCATTTTCAAATTCTCCACCATGATCACTACAAATAGCAACAATGGTGAGCTCCTTTTCATTTTGAACTCTTTTCCTAAAGCCAGAGAATGTATCAAAAGTTTCATCTTTGGACTTAAAAAAGAATACCCATGTGAACCTAGAAAAGTCATCTACAATGACAAAGGCATAAAATTTACCTCTTAAGCTGGCTACATTAGAAGGACCGAAGATGTCCATGTGAAGAAGTTGAAGAGGCATAGAAGTAGAGATTGCATTCTTCGATGCAAAGGAACTTTTGATCTGCTTACCCATTTGGCAGGCTTCACAGACCTCATCCTTCTCAAAGGATATCTTGGGGATCCCTCTAACTAAATTATGCTTAGTAATCTTAGCTAAGGTATCCATACCTACATGTCTTAATCTCCTATGCCTAGTCCAACTATCAACCAGCAAGTTAGCAGCAAAGCACTTTTCATCAACAAGTTCAAGGATATCCAAATTAATAATATACACATTCTCTTTTCTTCACCCTTTGAACAGAATTTTACTATTAGCTACATCTTTAATCACACATTCATTTGATTTAAATATCACTTTATATCATTTGTCACATAATTAACTAATGCTAAGCAGATTGTGTTTTAACCCTTCTACTAACAGAACATTTTCAATGATAGGATTAGAAGGATTACCTATGTTACCGATGCCAACAATCTTACCCTTTTGGTTTCCACCAAAAGTGACATTTCCTTTCTTCTTGTTGACAACAGCAAACTTTGTTGAGTCTCCCGTCATGTGTCTCGAGCATCCACTATCGAGATACCATTGATTTTTTTTCGGGAGAACAGTCAACCTGCAAAACAGTCATCAATTGGTCTTCTTAGGTACCCAAATCTTTTGGGTCCTAGTGTTAGGTCTGGTTCCCTTAGGAACCCATTGAAGTTTACCACTTGATTTCTTACTAAATTTCAAGAGACATTTATATGATTTATGCCCTACTTCATTACAAGCTTGACAAGTAGTTGGTTTAATAAAGAAGTTCTTAAAAGCTTTCCTTTTATTGAACTTATCATATTCTAGACCTGCTTTATCATGAGTAGCTCTCTGATTTTCTATCAACAAGATTATTCAGTTTTTCATTTCTACACTTAAGGTCCATTATTTCCTTTTCATGCAGATTACATTTCTTAGCATGCTCATCGATCAAGTTTGAATTTTCTTTCTTCATAGAATTATATTTAGCTTTGAGCATACTATACTGTTTAACTAAGTCATTGAAGGCATCTATTAGATCACCCTAATCATTATCATTGTCACAGGAAGAATGACTTACCTCATCTTCGTGTGCAATGAAGCACAGATTGGCAACTTCCTCATCTTCTGAAGAAGAGTCACTTTCACTGTTATCCCATGTGGCCTTCATTGCACTTTTCTTGAATTTCTTGGGTCTTTCTTGGCTTGAGGACATTCGGCCTTGATATGTCCTGGCTTCCCGCATTCATATCAAGTTATTTCCTTCTCCTTTTGAGGCTTTTCTCCTCTAGAGAATTTCCTTTCATGCATCCTTTTCCTCTGGAGAAACTTGCTAAATCTTGTAGTAATAAGAGCAATGTCTTCATCATCATCTTCTTCTTCTTCATCAGAGACTTCATGTTTACTTGAGCAGGCCTTCAGGGCAATATCCTTTCTCTTTGTGACCTCTTTCTCCTTGAGGTCCTCTTTTTTGTTTGTCCTCATTGTGATCTCATGTGTCATGAGAGATCTAAGGAGCTCCTCAAGCTTTAGGACTTTGAGATCCTTTGCTTCCTGAATGGCAGTCACCTTTGGCTGCCAACTTCTTGGAAGACATCTGAGAATCTTCCTGACCTGTTCTTCACTAGAATATGGTTTACCAAGAGCTTTTAAACCATTATTTATGTTAGTGAAACGAGTAAACATAGAACTAATTGTTTCATCCTTTGACACGGTAAACAGTTCATACTCGTGAACTAACATACTCATTTTGCTTTCTTTCACTTGATTCGCTCCCTCGTGTGTGACTTCTAGTAAGTGCCATATCTCTTGTGCACTATCACACCCTTGAACTCTATTAAATTCATCACGGTTTAGTGCATAGTATAGGGTGTTTATAGCTTTGGCATTCAGACTAAGATTTCTCTTATCAGACTCTGTTAATTCATGATTGTCCTTAGGAATAACGATTCCATTCTCAGTTTTCATGGCTTTGAATGAGCCATTTTCTATAGTGTTCCATATGTCATAGTCTATAGCCTGAACATAAATTCTCATCCTAGACTTCCAATAGACATAATCATCCCCATCAAAGAATGGGGGTCTAGTAGTAGATTGACCCTCTACCTGTGTTGTGTTGGTGTTGAAAGCCATTTCAAATATCACAATATTTTCTAGATAACAACTTAGACAATATTTAACCTCTCTCTGATAGCAATTGTAGGATCGTAATTGTCTAAGAGGGGGGTGAATTAGACTTTTTAAACTTAATTAGTGATCTAATCGTTTTCTCTCTTGTGTTCAATTTATAAGTTAACAGTGAGCAATCAAACTATAAAAGTAAAGAGAGAGAGAAAAACAACACCGAGAGTTTTTACGTGGTTCGGCCAAAACCTGCCTACGTCCACGCTTCAAGGTATCCCCCTTAAAGATCCTTAACTTCTCCTCAGAGAAAAATCAAATCGTACTTCACGGACGTCGATCTTCTGCCTTTTACAACAACAGGATTGCTCTTCACGGTCGACAATCCACTGCCTTTACACTTTTACAGAATAATGAATTTAGCACAAGGCTACACTCTCTCAAGATAGATCTCAAGTTTAGGAATAGAGAGATGTACAGAAAATGCAGAGTATTGCAATAATATCGCTCGTTAGGGTTCGAAGATTAATTTCAGCAAAAAGTCCTTTTCTTGAGCTTCTTTCTTCTATTTATACTCTATTTGAAATCAGCTACAAATCTGGAATGCTTCTCATCTGAAAATAAAAATATAGCCGTTAGAGAAACATCCGTATTTAGATGGCTAGCCGTTGAGTTCTGAAGTCGCTTTCGTTCGTCGGCCATTAATGGTCTAGAGTTAAGGCTCTGGACGACAAGCACTGTTGCTTCGCAGTCTATTTAAATTTTTGGCAGTGGATACTGTTCACCGGATGGCTTCGCCTTTGAAGATCAGCGGTGTATGTTGTCTTTGAAAATCTACCGGTGGATGTCTTCAGAGGTTACTGTTCAGTGGATGACTTCGCCTTTGAAATTTCAGCGGTGAATGTCTTCAGAAATTTGTCGTTTAGCTATCGGTGGATGTCTTCAGAATTTGTCGTTTAGCTATCGGTTGATGTCACCTTTGAATGCTAGCGGTGGATGTGCACTATTTTATCATTTTCTGCTTGCGGTGGATGCAGTCTTTAAACAACCAGCGGTGGATGTGGATTTTGAATCCCAGCGGTGGATGTGCAATTTTGTCGTTTAGCTGGCAGTGGATGTGTTATTTTATCATTTTCAGCACTGTTTTGCTATCACACCCTGAACACTTAACAGAATTGTTAAACAACTACAATACCCTTTTCAAAGGGCATTTCCACTGAAAATTTCGAAACATATATATGAGGGACAATATTTAACTTATTAATCAATTTATTATTCTCATATAATTAACTTAATCAAATTAAACATAATTGAAAACACATCATCAAAAATATCGTTAGACTTAAACATAAGTTAAGTCAACAAGTATGAATTAAATCAAACATAGCAGTGGCTTTAGAAGTAGATAGTGAAAAAGGGAGTCGATGAGACTTAGCAAGTTGACATGAGGAAAAAAAGTCAAAACATTTAGAAGAAATATTTAAATGAGACAAAATGGTTTGAACAACGACTGATGTGGGGTGCCCCAATCGGAAATGTCAGAGATTGGATGGATTGCTGGAGACAGAGAAGACTTGAGCAGATGAGGACCGAGATGGAGGAAGACACACCCGATAAAGGCCATTATCAAAGATTCCCCGAAGACGAATTTGACGAGTGAGTAGATCCTTGACAACAAAAAAAGAGGGGTGAAATTCAATATATGCCCTGTTATCAAGTCACAACCGGGAGACACTGAGGAGATTTTTATGAATAGAAGGAGAATGATAAACAGTATGTAAAAGCAAAGGAGAGAAAGAAGCAGGAAGTAAAGCTTGACCAACATGAGAAATAAGGGAAACCATACCATTACCGACTGTGATTTGAGCATCACCAGAGTATGGCGTGGCAGAATCCAGCAAATTTAGGTCAGGAGTGAAAAGATGCAAGGCCGCTGAGTCTAGATACCAATTAGCATTAGGAGATGGCACATCGGAACCAGAGTGAATATTGGGGGTGGGAAGGATGGCAGAGAAGTTTGTCGGTGGTTGAGATGCAGGTTGATACTGGAGATTAGTGCGATGATAACAAACATTTGCGCTGTGACCAGGTTTGAGACAAATCTGACAGCGAGGACGATTTGGTGGTCAGGACTGTGGTCGGGTCTGGGGAAAGAAAGTTGGAGGGGGACGAAAAGGAGGAGAGGGAAGCAGCGGGGAGTTGGAGGAAGGAGGTCGGGGTCCTCGTGGTTGGTCTGAAAAATTAGAATGAGGTCCTGATGGTAAGGCAAATTTGGGTCTGGATTTATTTCCTGCGGTAGTGGTGTAATGAGCTTGAAAAGGGCTCAATGTTGGAACAGCATTCTGGCGATCAAGACGACCTTCATGACTCAAAAGTAGACTGTTAAGTTCTTCAAGAGATGGTTGATTAGGAAGTGTGAAAATAGAGGTAACAAAGGCATTGTACTTGGCACCCAAACCATTTGGAAAATACATCACCTGATCTTTGGGGTTTATAGGTTCCCCAATAGCAGCTAACATGTTGTAGAGTCCACGAAATTTCTGGACATAGGTCATCGCACTGAGACCATCTTTGCGAAATCCTTGTAAACTGTTACGGAGCTAAGAAATTCTAGAAAATAAAGCAGCAGAGAAAAGTTGCCCTAGGGCTTCCCAGATTTCAAAAGCTGTGGAATAGTCGATTAATTGTCCGAGCAACTGTTCATGGACGGAAGCATAAATCCAACTCATGATAAAATGATTGTATCGTTGCTAGGAAATAAAGTCAGGGTTGATGGCCGACAAATGTGAATCTTCAACTTGAAGAGGACAGGGACGAGTGCAAGTAAGAATGTCTTCAAGACCATTGGCAATAACAATGTTTAGGATCTGGTTTTTCCAAGCCAGAAAGTTAGATTCATCAAGCTTAATAGTGAGTGGCTGATTAACAAAAGGAAGATGAGGAAATGAGGGTGGGTGAGAAGAAGGCGACGAAGGAATGTCCGTCGTACTCTGTGAGGAAGCCATTGAAAAGAAGAAAGAAAAGATAAGGGCAGAGAATCGAGAAAAAAATAGGAGCCGTTAATGGCTCTGATACTATGAAAGAATACGGAAAGAGATTCTGAACTTTTGTATATTTCTTCACACCAATTACAGCAGCAAGCAGAGAGTATTATAGTGTTTACATCAGAATAAGACAAAGACACGAGAAAGTGGTGAGAGGAAGATTATAGAGAGAGAAGAAACAAATCTGCAGTGATAACAGAAAAATAAACCACACATTATTGAACCCGGTCTGAGATAGGCTTGGTTTAACATCAACGATGATCGTCGTTTTACACCTTAAATTGAATTCTCTTCTAAAAAACAGTCTCATCTTCTAGTCCGAGGTCAAACAGACAAGTCTAGGGCTGTCCAACTTTTAACTGGAGATTGACCTAATTCTGAATGAAGGGCCAGTCTTCGATTTTTATTCAATAAGTCGACCATTACATAGTTAGTGACTGGATCCTAATATACTTATATACTTGCATTGACGTATTGGGGAAGTTGTAAAATGGGTTTGCATTGACATACATCTCCACTGTCGCGGCTTAGTTTAGAAATTTAAAATTATTTTGGATTAGTTTATGGGCCTGTCAATGGTAAGTCCAATGGCTAACACCGTAGTCAAAAGTCCACAAACTAGATTTTACACCATCATTTTTATTCATCCGAGACAAGGTTGTAAGTGATCATAGTCTAGATCAAAACCCATTGGATCATGTCTTTCTTTGCCCGCCTACATGAGTGTCAAAAACAAGTTATGTTTACTAGGGGTGGGAATTGGTTCGATTCGAATAGAATAATTGAACAGAATCTAACAATTTGATTTGGTTTGGTTTGGTGAAAGGAAAAAATCGACTTTATAACCGAACTGATTAGAACTGAATCTTCGGTTCGGTTAACGGTTTTAATAAAGACAAACCGACTAAAACCAAACTGAACCAAAATTAACCTAACTACACGGTTTCTTTGTATAAAGAATAAACCAAACCCATTCTGCATAAGACCAAACCCAATCTTAATGACAGAAATTGAGAATTCTGTAATTTGATTTCGACGAGCGAAGTGCGACTGGCGGGTGACTGCGACGAGCAAGGTGCGATTGGAGACTGCGATCGAGCGACTGTAAGTGTGACAGCCACGAACCGGATCCCGATCGGAACCCGAGAACCGAGCCGTCACTCCGGGTCATTTGCAGAAAACGGTGACTAATTTTTTTTTTTGAACATAAACAGAACAGACAGCGTTACTGGAACAACTTATGGAAGCCAACTGAACTTTTAAAACTTTTAACGGAAAACAGAACCGAATGACAGAAAAATGCACTGGCAATGCAAACTCTAAAAGAGCATAGCTTTACCGAGGGGAGAAACTACAGTGAGTAACAGAGTATCAATAACAGCAGAAAACAGAGAATGAAGTTGGAAGGCATAGGCAGAAATCTGGCGGAAGACTTAGTTTTAAAAGAAGCAGAATACTGTTGGGCTGTAGATGAAATTAAACCGAAATGATGCTCTGAAATCGGAAGAAGTAAACAGAGGGTGACGTCAGCCGGAAGAGGAGATGAAGTCAGCCGGAAGAAGTAGACAGCAGCTGAGATCGGATAAGGTGATGACGTCAGCCGGAAGATGGATGACGTCAACCGGAAGATGCAAGCATTAAACGTAATCGTCAGAAGAAAACGAACTGAATACGAGTAAAAACTGGGCGGAAGATATAGGCAGAAATCATCGTATGACGTCATCGGAAGAGATGATGACGTCATCGGCAGAGATAGGCAGTAAGCGTAATTGGAATATATGATGACATCATCAGAAGATGTGATGACGTCATCGGCAGGTAAAGGCAGTAAACGTAATCGGAATGTGTGATGATGTCATCGGAAGATGTGATGATGTCATCGGAAGATAAAGTTAGCAATTTGAATCAGAAGATGAAGACCTAAGATAGAAACACTGTTTGGCGGTAGATGCAGGCAAAATTCCTACCGGTAGATGTAATCAGAAGACATAGCTTTAAAGGCAGAATTTACAACTTTTGACAGGAAAGCATACAGACAGAGGGCATAAAAACAGAAGACTTAAACGTCTCAGATTCTCAAACCACATCAAAACATGGTTCTCGAGCACAACAGAAGGCATGCAGGTTTCAGACCTTCATTACAAATGACAGATTTCAAGAAAACAAACTGCATGGATAGCTCTAAAATTCGAGACCATCCATGCATGACCTGAAAAGGGAGAACCCAAACAGTTCCAGAATGTTTTCAAAACATTTCAAGACATTAATACAGAATATTTCAGGAGACAACTACCAACTGTCAACAGAGATTTAAAACTTGTCCATCAGGACTTATACATTATATATATATATATATCCAACAGAATTTCCTACAGAGTTTTTAAAACAAAACACAGAACCTTAACAGAGTTTTAAGACAAACACAACAGAATTTCCAGAAGAGTTTACAGATGTGAACTTTACTTTAAAAACTAAGACTTAAACCTCGGGACAGAAAATTATGTCTAACTGCAGCAACCACCCCGAGAGCTCGAGCCACCAGCCACCTAGTCATCAGATTGAGGCACAAAGTCCTCATTTTCAGGTTCAGTACCTACATCAGGGAGTTCACCTATGAGTCTAAAACTCAGTAAGAACATAATACCGATGCAGTGATGCAAAATGCTATGCATGCAGTTTTCAGAATACAGTGGCAGAACAGAACTTTACATTACAGTGGCAGAGAGGTATAAGTAGGGCTTATAGGGGAACTGGCAAACAGAGGATGCACTATCAGGCACAGCAGTTTTCAGAATCCCAGGGAGGGATAAAACCAGAGGGCCAGTCCCCGTCCCGCACTTAACCGGTATATTACAGACAGTCAGATTTTATCTTTCTTAGTTTCAAACCGTGTACAGAAAATAGTTTTGCATGAACTTTCAGTAAAACGTGTATGCATGAACTTTCACAGTGCTTAACTTGAAACAACAGTTAACAGGATAATACAACAGAATCTAGAGAGAAAACAGATAACTCAGAACTTAACTCAAACTTTCTCTACCCGAAACCTCCCGACAGAAGAAAAACCTAGAGTCTTCGTGATGTAGGGCCTTAAGGGCCAACCTACGGATATGAACTTACCTATTGCTGTAGAGTTGATAGTCATGGACGTCTCAGAAATGCTCGAACCTGTACATGCACGTTCAGAAAATAAACAAGCTGCAAATGCTAACAAATAAGTTAGAAGAATTTCTTTCAAATTCATTCAAACTTTTAGAAAACAAACCGGTGTGTTTTCATCCAAGAACAGTGAGTTTTCTCCAAATACCATAACCCTCAACTTCAGTAAAAACTCACATTACACTTGTCCAAACTTGTTAGCAACAAAAGAGGCTTACCTTAGCGGAGAAATAGAAAGGAACCGAGGAGATCGAAGTAACTTCGACGATTGTTTTGTCGACAGGAAGGGAGAATGTCGAGAAGAGAAATAGAGAGAGAGCAGAGCGGAGAAGTGAAGAGGGTTTCACGCAAGAGGGAGAACTTAGCTTCTTCACCAAGTCGCCAGATGTCACTCAACCCTTGGCTATTGATGACTCTTATTTTAGAGTCATTTTATGCAAACTTTACATAAGAAAACTTGTATGAATTGAGTGATTGCAATAATAAATTGGTATGAATTTAATACAATGGCTATTTAATCTTGCAGCATTAGTGTTTTGATTCAATTTAATATATTTATGTAGATTTTCCATCAAAAGTAGATTTTTCTCTTTAATTTGAATTTCACAGTTTCGTATTTGAATGTAATGTTATTAGAGGGAGAATAAAATTCAAAAGCTGAAGATCATGGAGAGAGAGGAATCAAATCACGTAAATTGAGGAAATTAGTTGCTGATTATGGAGAGAGAAATTGTTGGAATTATGGAAGACGTGGATTTGGAATTAATAGCGGAAGATGTGATAAAAAAAAGGGCAGCAAAAGACAAAAGCACCGGTAGAAGCAGAAAACGACAAAAGTAGCAATGGATATAATAAGCTGGGCAGCTGGGCAGCGGAAGACTAGAAGCAGCTGGGCAGCGGAAGATTAGAAGGAGCTGGGCAGCGGAAGACTAAAAGGAAAAAAATAAAAGATGGTCACTGGGCAGCGGAAGAAGCTGAAAGAAGAAGAGAGAAGGTGGCATTTGGGCAGTGGATGACTTGAAGAATGGGCAGCAGAAAAAGACAAAACTTGGGCAGTGGAAGAAGAATAAAACAAAGCAACGGTGGAAGTGAAAGAAGAAATAAAAGTTGGGCAGCTGGGCAGCGGTAGATATACAAAAGGGCAACACTAAAAGACAAAATAAACTTAATAGAGTAACCTACGGAGAGAGAGAAATCCATGCTGGAAAGCTAAAACAAAAGGAAAACAATTAAATCTAATGGAGATTGGAGAGAGAAAGAGAAGATTGCATGGAGAATTAAAAGAGATATTTCTTTTGAAGAAAAGAAATTCTGGTGTAGAGGCTGGCGGCAGAGAACTCACAATTTGGAGAAGACCAGCGACGCAGATCCTTGAAGACTCTCCTTCTCCTACTATTTTTATTATTCTTCTATGAACACAATTGATTTTTGTTTTATTTTAATTATGTCTCGTAGCTAAACTTTTTAATCTTGGTTAGGACGATAGTATTCGTTACGGTATTTTGCTACGATTTTGATTTTGTTTATGCAATTTTCTATTGAACAATTATTTGTGATGCTTATTGATAAGTCAGATCATATCGATAGATAGGTTGACGATTCATGTTTATATTATATCGATAGATAGATATAAATTTTAGATGCACGAATAATTAATCGAATTAAATTGTTACAACGTAGTTAACATTAATTTGATTGGCGATAAGAATAGCACCTATCGAAAAATTCAATATTAGTTACATTCTTTCAAGGTAGAAAGAAATTCTAATTTGAATTTACCTAGGCAATTCGAAAGAATCCTAGAAATCAATTTTATTCTTGCTTTTTTTTTAGATAATGCTGCAAGCATTACCAGAGCATCAGTAGCAGAATCATCGTAACGAAGAAAATCGATCCTAGCCAAGGCCTTCTTTTATCATTTTTACCTCGTTTAATCTTGCTTCATTTTATTGCATCATTATTCATATTTTATTTCTAATTATTATCAGTAATTTAATATTTTTATAAGATTTTTATAGCGATTAATTCAATTAACAATATCCTCGTGGGATCGATACTTTACTTACTCTATTACTTTGTTAGCGACACGTGCACTTGCGTGTAAGTGTGTAAAATCACTAACAGCTATCTCCCACCAACCTTAATTTCTCCCTAATTTACCCTTCCATGCATTTTAAACTTAGTGTTTAGTTTAGTTACACAATAGTTTGGTTCTCTCCCCACTAAATGCTCCAACATTTTACAATAAAATAATTTCTGTATTTATGACAATATAAATCCATACAACAATTCAACAGATTAATACATGGCAAAAATGTCTGGTGTTACAGTAAGGGCTGTTGAAATTTGTTGCATTCAGCTACGCGTTAGTAGAGTCTGTTGTGGTTTGCTGAGTCGGAGCAAGCTCATTTTTTATTTCTGTTTTGGCGGTTTGGCTAATCTTTCGCTGGTGTGGTTTTTTGTATGGATGGATTTTGATTTTTTTTTTTTTTTGTTTGGTCAGGAAGTGGGTCGCCGGGCTTGTTGTGAGAGAGCTAATATCGGCAGAAGAATATTCTCAATATTTCTCTCACAAGCCGTTTACAGCGAAAGGATAAACAAAAAAAAAGGACAAAACAGAACAATATAAACGAAAAGGAAAGTTTCAGACAATTCACTCCACGCCGCACTCTCGCATTCTCTGATGTTTTTAAGGACTCTTTCTCTAACGGTTTGAATGCGTCAGCCTGCATGGACACGTCAGCAGCTCATATTCCATGCACGTGGGTTTGGGCTCGCTTGTGTTGGCTGTGGCTACACCAAGTCGCCAGCTGTGTAACCCGACCAGACCCGAGCTGCCATGACAGTCCACCCACTCAGAATGACCTTGTCCCCAAGGTCAGAATGCGGGATACTGAGCCATAACGATATCCGAATCGAGCCATGTAGCATCGAAAACTAGCCGATTTTGCCATTGAATTAGCCACTGCGCAACTGGAAAATTACTGCGTTTAACAATGCGAGTCTGAAGGAGGCAGTGCGGAACATGGGAAATGCTGTCGTCGTAGACGTCGGAAGGAAGAGTTGAGGAAGACAGTGCCTGACTGCCGAGTTTCTTCTTCAATAAGGAAACATGGAAAACTGGATGGATACGAGTTCCGGCAGGTAGAGCCAGTTTATAAGCAACCCGGCCAATCCGTTCCAGAATCAGAAAAGGGCCAAAGTACTTCGGGGCCAGTTTGTGCGATGGTCGAGTGACAACCGACTGTTGACGGTACGGTTGAAGCTTGAGGAAAACCCAGTCAGAAGGTTCAAAACACCGTTCTGTGCGATTTCGATCCGAATACAATTTCATGCGGCTCTGGGCCTGAGAGATATTTTCTCTGAGTAGAGAATTCATTGCGTGGCGATTGCGTAGGAATTCATCCGCGGCAGCAGAAGGAAATTGGAGATATGGTCTCAACGCCAGCCGAGGAGGTGGCAGTCCGTACAGAGCTTCAAACGGGGTTATTTTAATGGCGGATTGGATCGTGGTATTGTACCACCACTCTGCCAAAGGAAGCCATTGAAGCCAGACAGATAGCTTTTGGAATGTCATGCAGCGAAGATACATTTCTAAGCATTGGTTCAGACGTTCGGTCTGGCCATCGGACTCTGGGTGATAAGCTGTGGAAGTATCAAGCGTGGCGCCGAGGGAAGAGAAAACTGACTGCCAGAAAGAAGACAGAAAAATCGGGTCTCTATCTGAAATCATGGATTGAGGAATACCGTGCAGTTTGAAGATGTTGTCCAGAAAAAGATTTGCAACCTGGACAACAGTGAAAGGGTGGCGGAGAGCAAGAAAATGGGCATACTTAGTCAGGCGATCCACCACCACCAATATGCAGTTGGAATGAAGTGCACATGTTCGTGCTTGCAACGTTGGCAAGTATCGCAATATTGAACGTGGTTCTGGATGTCGGTAGTGAGACCAGGCCACCAGAATAAAGATTTGGCCCGATGAAGGGTAGCTTGGATGCCGGAGTGTCCCCCCTCCGCTGAGTTGTGCAAAGTTTTGAGAACCTTGGAACGAATGGCATTCCCTTTGCCTAGAACCAACTTGCCCTTGAAACGAATAATCCCATTGACTACATAAAAGGAAGGGTCGTGGGATGGGTCAATAGAAAGTTTGGTGAGGAGCGTTGCTGCCCAATCATCCCTGTCGTAGCTAGAGAGAACCTCCTGCATCCACCGAGGAGAGTTTAGGGAGGTGACGTGGCAAGAAGAACTGTTCGGAGGTGGAGTAGGGGGTGCCCGTGAGAGGGCGTCAGCCACCACGTTGTGTCTCCCTTCCTTGAATTTTATGTGATAATCCAGCCCCAGCAATTTGGATAACCACTTCTGTTGCAGCGGGGTGGTAATTCGTTGCTCGAGGAGGTATTTTAATGACTGGGGGTCGGTCTGAATAACAAAAGAGTTACCTTCTAAATAATGCTGCCAAAGTTGAACAGCTGAAACCAAGGCCAGGAGATCTTTTTCGTAAATAGACAGTCTCATGTTCTTGGAGTTAAACGACTTGCTCATGAAAGCAATCGCTTGGCGGTTCTGCATCAACACTGCTCCCATTCCTCCATGGCAAGCATCGGTTTGGATGATAAATGGTTGGGAAAAGTTGGGTAACGTGAGTACTGGGGGTGAACTCATTGCTGTTTTAAGGGTGTAGAAAGCCTCCTCTGCCCTGTGATCCCAGACGAAAGCATCATTCTTCAGTAAAGATGTGAGGGCCTTTGCCAAAATACCATAATTGCGAATGAATTTCCTGTAGTATCCTGTGAGACCCAAGAAACCCCGTAGCTGCTTAATATTAGTGGGAGGGGACCAGTTGATCATGGCAGCAATTTTAGCCGGGTTGGCTTGAACCCCTGCTTTAGAAATAATATGGCCAAGATAGCCGATTTCAGACTGGCCAAAAGTGCACTTAGACTCCTTCGCGACGAGCTGATGATCCCTCAACGTTCCCAGCACCGTAGACAGGTGGGAACAGTGAGACTCCACCGTCGGGCTGTTTACCAAAATGTCGTCAAAAAAAACCAAAACAAATTTGCGTAGATACGGTTGAAAAACAGTGTTCATTAGTGCCTGAAAAGTTGCCGGGGCATTGGTAAGCCCGAACGGCATGACCCAGAACTCGTACAGCCCTTGGTGAGTCTTGAAGGCCGTCTTATGGCAATCATCCTCCTTCACCCAAATCTGGTGATAACCAGCATGCAAATCAATTTTCGAGAACACCGTTGAACCGTGAAGCTCATCCAGCAGCTCGTCGATAATAGGCATTGGAAATTTGTCTTTAATCATAAGAGCATTCAGCTGCCCGTAGTCTACACAAAACTGCCACTGTCCATCATTATTCTTTACTAAAAGCACAGTCGAGGCGAAAGGGCTATTGCTGGGGATGATAATGCCCTCCTGTAGCATGTCGTGGACCAGCTTTTCGATCTCAGCCTTCTGCGAAAAAGGGCATCGGTATGGTGCCAACCTGAAAGGCTTGGCATCGGGTTTAAGCGGGATCTGGTGGTCGTGGCTCCTTGCAGAAGGTAAGCCCGACCGGGGAGAAAAAATGTCCGAGAAAGTTCGAACGATGGCTCGAATACAGCTCGGTACTTTCTGTTCAGAGATAGGTTCCTGGAGGCTGAGTTGGGCGATAAATCCACTGAAATGGTCTACCCAGCAAGTGCTTATGGCTTTTGGGTTGGATACCGTGTGAGAAAAGGATGGGTTGGCATAGGGAATGGTGGTTGGGCTTCCCTTATATTGGATCAACAGCTGAGCATTGGGCGGGTCAAAAGCCACCAGGCTGTGGGCCGAGATCCAGTCAATACCCAGAATCATATCGCAGCCACCAAAACGTAGAGTTCGCAATGGAAAAGTGAAGGAAAGACCTGACATACTCCATGATACTGGATCCGACAGTTCCCTGCTTTCCAGTTTGTCCCCGTTGGCCACCGTAACTTGGGCAGATTTCCCGGCCATTGACGTTAACCGAAAATGAGATGCTAGCCACTCGTCGACAAAGCTATTAGTGCTTCCGTTGTCTATAAGAATGGAAATGGGTTGCTGTCCCAAACGTCCCGAAATTCGTACTGTGGAATTTGTGGTTTGGCCAGAAAGAGCGTGGAGGGAAACTTCAAGTGGCTCGTTTACCTGGGTGACCTCCAGTTGCTCCTCCCCAGAAGAGTCGTCAGTCGCTTCTTCGATCGGATCCACGATGAGTGTGTTAAGCGCCCGATTTTGGCAGACATGCCCGGCGACATACTTCTCGTCGCACTTAAAACAGAGACCTAACTTGCGTTTGAGCTGTAGATCTGTTTGGGGCCCCTTCGGAAATTGGGTGGGTGGCTTGGTGACATCAGTATTCAGGTCGCCATGGATGCGAATGTTAGGAACCTTCGGTGTCTCGGACCAACAGGACGCAGAGGAAAAACGTGGGCCCTTTGCGGTTTTTAACGCCGATTCTTGTAAAACTGCCACCTCAATGGCTTGCTCCAACGTCTCCGATCGAGCAATGTGAACCATGGCACGCACTTCTTCCTTCAGGCCACTAGCGAAACCAGAAACCCAAAATGAGTCTGGCATATGTGGTAGCAGTGTCTGAGCTTGAGCTTTGAGCTCCTCAAATTTCTCTAAATAGTCTTGAACGGAGCCTGTTTGTCGCACTTTATACAGAGCCTCTATAGTGTCCTCTCCGAGTTTCGTGGAAAAACGTTTACAGAGAGCTGTGGAAAATTGTTGCCAGTTAGGCCTTGGTCTGTTTGCCACCCATCCATGATACCATGCGTCAACCTTATCACCCAAAAAGAGTTCAGCCATTTCCATCTTCTGAATATCACTCAGGTGATGAAGCTCAAAGTATTTGTCCGCCTTTCAAATCCATTCCAACGGGTTGTCCCCGTGAAAGTTTGTAATTTCAGCTTTGGGAATCGTGGAAGCTAGTGGGAGCCAAAATGAAGGTGTTCATCCATTGCCAATGAGGGTGAATATGGTGGAAGACGAGGAATGGGGTCCACCCTGCTCGGTGGTGGCAGTGGTTGCAGATGAGGCGGAATCCAGGTATTAGAACCTGATGGAGCGACGGGTTCACTTCCTATAGGTCTTTTCAACAACGCTTCTCTCTGCCTAACATTGCTCGGCCCTGCCTCCGAAATGAGAGGGGAGTGACGCACGGGTTGGATACCTGGCGTTCTGGGTTACTTGCCAAGGTTTGTAGCTCCCGCCGGTCCTGTTCCCAGCTCCGACTTAGATTGTGACATCTTGGTCAGCAACGCCAACATCTCTCCTTGAGTTGTTTGTAGATCCAGAAAATTTTGGTCGGAGGTGTTCACCTTCGACGTGATACCAGTGACTGCATTCCTCAGATCTTGAATATTTTGGTTGGAGGAGTTTACCTTCGTCGCAATGCTGTTTAGAGCATTTTTCAGCTCCTGGAAGCCGTCGGTGAGCTTACGCAGACTTTCTTCATTCGATTTTGCCCACGTCTCGCCCATATCCTCCGATCGTGGTTGTCTCTGATACCACTGTTGTGAGAGAGCTAATATCGGCAAAAGAATATTCTCAATATTTCTCTCACAAGCCGTTTACAGCGAAAGGATAAACAAAAAAAAAGGACAAAACAGAAAAATATAAACGAAAAGGAAAGTTTCAGACAATTCACTCCACGTCGCACTCTCGCATTCTCTGATGTTTTTAAGGACTCTTTCTCTAATGGTTTGAATGCGTCAGCCTGCATGGACACGTCAGCAGCTCATATTCCATGCACGTGGGTTTGGGCTCGCTTGTGTTGGCTGTGGCTACGCCTCTTCTTGGTGGCCCAGTTGTGTAACCCGACCAGACCCGAGCTGCCATGACAGGGCTTTCATTTCTCGGTTGGCTTTGACTCACAGTGAGGTTTGACACATTCAGGGAATTTATCTTTCCTCCTTGTTGTTGTGTTGTTTTGTTGGTTCCTCTTTTCTCTCTCGGTGAGGTTTTGTTCTTAATGAATAGATCTTTGTTCTTGAGGTTAAAATGTTGAATTCATGGTACATTTTACCTAGGGGTAGGCAAACCTGAAACCAACCCGAGGAACCGAACCGACCCGAGGGTTCGGTTTGGGTTAGGTTCGGGTCCAAGAGGGTTCGTTTGTGTGCGGGTCGGGCTCACCAATTTGTGTTCGGGTTCGGTTCGGGTGGAAGGCAAACCCGAACCAAACCGAAAAACCGAAGGTAAATAACAAATTAGGGTGTTGGGGAGTCCGCAATCGGCATTCGGCAATCGGCATTCGGCATTTCGGTTTAGGGCAAAAACCAAAACCTCCAGCCAGCCTAAAATCCTCGGTGCTCCAACGGCTCCGGCAGCGACAGAACACCTCGACCCTCGTCCTCGCTCAACTCCTCCAGCCAGCCTCGACCCTCGTCGGAAAACTATGGTAAGGATGTAGTTGCAATGTGTTTGTAGTAGGGATAATTTGGGAAAAATGTTTAAATTGAGTTGAATAGCTATGAAATTCATTTGAATCCAATTCCTCCATGACTTTGAATGTAAATCTAATGGAAGCAATGTGAGTTGAAAGGGTTCTTGTATTGTTACCAAGGATTTTCACAGGAGGCAGTATCAATTAATCATTCTATCTGAACCTTCTTTACACGCTGCTGATCTTATCATTGCAATTAGTCATTCTATTTGCGTCTAGACTTAGTGTCAGCCTAGCCAAATGACTCGCGACCTATCCAGACCTATCTTTGTGAAGGTGGGTTGGCTTGCAGACCGACCTTTTGAGGGAATAAATGAAGAATGCCGCTACATTTTAAAGAAAAATGCTGCGGTGTTCTTGAAAATTCAACCTATTTTTTAGCCGCTACAGTTTTCCTATCCTCTCAATTTTGCACACATATTCTAAAACTCGTCTTCAACCTATTTTGCACCGTGCAGCATCTTTCAAATCTAAATTTTACAACAAAATTTAGGGTTTCTTCTCATTATGATTATTGATTTCAAATTGTTGTTAATTTTGCAGCTCCCTGGCGTGGCCCTGCTCCCTCGTTGCTTTCGGTCTTGCTCTCTGTGCTCCAGCCTTCAGCCTCCAATCCAACAAATCAGACCTGTATGTCAGTATGTGTAATGTGTTTATAATTTTTTATTTATGTACTAGTAAAAATTAGGGCTGTGGGAGACTCTTCGAAAATGTTGATCGAGAGCATTGTTTGCTGTTTAAAATTATAAGGTGTTTATTTATGTAATTGTTGCTTGCTGTGAGTATGACTATTGATTGTGACATATTTGTGATATTTGATATAGAATTACTGAATTAAAGTATAGAAATTTGTGATAGTTGCTATAGAATTGTTTGAATTTGTTTCGTTAATTGAATGATGAATATGATTGTTGTTAATTGTTTTTTAGGATGGAAACTAATGTGAATGATAGTAATCTGAAGAAAAGAAGTAGATCCAATGCTTGGGATAACTTCACTTTGGATGAAAATTGTGATGAAAATGCACCTAAAGCTAGTTGTAACCACTGTGGTCAGTCATATGCATGTCATTCTGTACGAAATGGTACTTCAAATATGACCAGACATTTAAAGGTGTGTAAAAAGTATTTGTCAAAATTGGATGTCAAACAAACAACATTGCCTTTTTTAAAGAAGGAAAGTGGGAGGACAATGTTCTAAAGTAGCAACATTTACTCAGGTAGGGGGCGTAAAGTGATTGCTAGCATGCTAATTAAGGATGAATTGCCTATGAGAATGGTTGAATGGGAAGGATTTAAAGAATGTCTTCAATATTTTCAAAGTTCTTTTGTTATGCCTTCTCGTAGAACAGTAGCAAGAGATATTGAAGCTATATACAACAATGAAAAAAGACAGTTGAAAGAATTTATTAGTAGAAAAAGTCAAAGAGTGAGTTTAACTACTGATACTTGGACTTCAAATCAAAATATCAATTATATGGTTGTGACTGGTCATTTTATTGATGGTGATTGGAAGTTGCATAAAAAAATTTTGAATTTTGTTCAAATAGAAAATCACAAAGGTGAAACCATTGGAAAATTACTTGAAGACTGTTTGCTGGGCTGGGGCATTGAGAATGTTTTGACCATTACTGTTGATGATGCATCATCTAATGATATTGCAATTTCTTGTTTGATCAAAACTTTGCGTAATTGACAGAGTTCGGTTGTTTTAGATGGAGAATTTATTCATGTTAGATGTTTTGCGCACATTTTAAATTTGATTGTTAATGATGGGTTGAAGGAACATCAACATTCAATTAGCAGGGTACGAAAAGCTGTCAAATATATCAAATCTTCCCCAAGAAGATTACAACATTTTAAGAATTGTGTTGACAGTTGCAAGATTGCATTTAAAGGAAATGTAACCCTGGATGTGTGCACTAGATGGAACTCTATGTATTTGATGCTAGATAATGCTGAGAAATATGAAAAGGCTTTTGAAAAAATGAGAGAATGTGACAGCAATTTCATATCAGACCTCGATGAAGAAGGGCTTCTTACAAGCGAAGATTGGACAAATATTCGAGTATTTTGCAAGTTTCTGAAGGTTTTTTATGACTCAACTAACACTGTTTCAGCTTCATTACATGTTACATCTAATTTGTATGTTAGTGAAGTATGTCAGTTAAAGATGATCATTCAACAACATGACATGGCTGACAATATGCTATTAAGGACAATGGCTTTAGGCATGCAGAATAAATTTGACAAGTATTGGGGCACTTATGAAAGGTTCAATATTCTTGTCTTCGTGGCGGTCCTTCTCGATCCAAGATGCAAGTCAAAACTATTAAAACATTATCTAAGCATCTTGTTTGGGACTGATAGAGCTGCAGAGCTTATGAACAAAGTGCACAATGTAATGGAAAGACTATATTTGGATTTCAAAGGTGATTCAAATGACGGATGTCTAACTTCAAGGGTTGAGATTCCAAAGGCAACTAATATTGCAACATTTACCTTCTTTGACAATTCTCTAGAGTTTGATACTTCTATTAATATGTCTGAAATTGATGAGTATATGACCGAGAAACTTGAAAAATACTCAGATAGTTTAGATATATTGACATGGTGGAAGTTGAATGGCCACAAATATCTGATTCTGAGCAAAATAGCCAAAGATGTTTTCGCCATTCCAATTTCGACCGTCGCTTCAGAGTCCGCATTCAGTTGTGGTGGTCATATTGTGGACTCATCGCGTACATCTTTATTACCAACGACGGTGGAAGCTATTATTTGCACTCAAAGTTGGATCCGTTCTAAGAGTCTAACTTTGTCTGACAGTGAGTATAAAACTATTGATGAAGGTATTTCATTTATTTTATATGAACTATTATATTGCAAATATTATTTTTATTCTTACTAGTCACTAGTTTCATATTATTGAATTTTTGTTATAGAAATTGATGCTTTAACTCAAAGGAATGAAGAAAAAGAGAAAGATAGAGTTATAGCTAAGGTACGATTAAGCAATTTGATCAATTTCTATTGATTTTGCATGAAGCTTTATCATTTTTGTTGTGCATTCTTAGAAAGCTGAGCTTAAGCCACCGGTTGTGTTTAAATGCCGACGTGGTCTTACTAATCGTTTCTATTTCTTCATTTTGTTAAAAGTGTTGAGAGATTACAAGCCACTTTGATGATCATTGGGACCTATTAAAATTCCGAGGAGAGATGTGGTTGTCCTTGGCCTTAGAGTATACATTCTAATGTTCAGTGGCTCTGCAAGTGGAGGGTCCCCAAATGTGGCTGTCCTTGGCCTTAGAAGTAAGCAGTGACCGATGGAATGAATGAAGAGACTCATGGCATACAAGGAATATGACGAGTCTGATCAATATAATTCAATTGTTTACTTAACTAAAGTACAGTACATGTATAGTAGCAAGCAAGTGAAAGTTTGTAGCGACCCTGACACTGTACCAAATTTTCCGTACATATTTTTTTTTTCTTATACTTTAAATAAACTCTAAGCGGAATTTAAAACCGAAATCTATGTTGTAAACCGTTTAAAACAAATTCCTTGATAACATAAAACAATTTAAAAACAATTATTTAAAACACTTAAAACCAATTAAAACAAACAAATAAAAGGGGAGGGCAAAACTGTCAAAGCCGTGACCAAAGGGGAGGGGCGATCGATCTCCTAATTCAGGAGATCGATCGCTGAAGCATCAACAGGAGGGGCGATCGATCGCCCCCTGTGCCAGCGTTCGATCGCTGCTTCAGAAACAGGGAGGGGCGATCAGTCGCCCCTCACCCCCGTGTCCAGTCGCCTAAATCCCTCGGCGATCGAAAGCCACCCTTCGACGATCGGTAGCCTCACCCTTTTGCCATCTAGAAATGTAAAAATACTCTCTGGAATCCGAAATTCCAGAGAGCAAAACACCAGCTTTCTCATACAATTTCACATCCCTGCATATCACACTTCTATACATTCTCATTCCCTCAACATTAAAGCACTGAAACATACATTTCACTCCGCCTATCATTAAAACCGACTCAAAATACTTGTAACACATAACCAAATTTCATAAAACAAACTGCGTTGATATGTTTAAAACTATACTTTCCAAGCAGCTTATAAAAACAGTTATAACAGATTTCAAAGTGTTTAAAACATCAAAATGTAACTCTATCAACTATCAGATCCAAACATCCTACAATGTTCTAACTATACAACCATTTGACCGACAATTCCCAAAAACCCTCAAAACATCTAACCATGAGTCCCACGGGTCAAAATACACCTCGACTGCGCCAACACACTCCCGCGACCATCCTCCGTCAACTGCATCACTCCTCAGGTGGAGGGATCTCATCCTCACCTATGTCGAAGTCACCTACACTATACAGACACACTATGAGATAAAAATCTCAGCAAGCTCTCATAAATGTAAATGCATGTTGTGCATATGAGTTTAGAAACCATGCAGCATTTTCTTTATCTTTACTTTGTGGGTGTCACCGAGATCTCAGCCCCCTAACCGGAGAGAGCACATCCAGCGGTCGGACTACTCTTTCCAGCTAGAGGAGGGGAGTACACGATTACAACGCGTACAACCTTGCCTGAGCCCCATCTCGCATGACCTATATCTTTAAAACATCTTGCGAAAATTAATTTTTTATGTTCTTTTAAAATATGTGATGCGTGAACAATTCGATATGACATAAAGTAAACATACATAATTCGTACCATCGAGACAATAAAGCAATTAAAAGTATAACCTATACAGAACTAATCCTAACTACCCAAACCAAAACAATTTAAACATACGCGTCACCAAAACTCCTCGAGACGACTTCGACGTACGGTGTAGGTCAATCGGCCAGAGAAAATCACGAGAACTTACCTCGTGTCCTTTGCAGCTCAAGCTCCGTCCACGAGCGTTGTTTGTCTGAGGCAAAACACAACATTCGCCGTTAAAACTAATTTAAGCTACTAAAGTCCAAATTAACAAAACCTTAACTAAAGAAAATTTTCTAAAGCTTTAATCCAATTCATCGAGCTATTCCATCGAGCAATACACGCTCGGCACCTCAAACCTAAATTACGAGTTTTTTCGAAAAACCCAAAAATTCTCAAATTTAACATTTCTCCTAAATCGTCTTAACTTCGTCTGATAACGTTTAATACGTTCATTATGTCCTTAAACACGACAAATCTATAAATTTTGAATTCTAATTTACGTTTTTAAACGAAACCTAAACGAAAACCCTAACTTTAAATCAACTCGAAAATTGAAAACTAACTCTCTATAACCATAGATTCATACCTAGGGTTGTGAGAGGAGGAGAAAACACGGAAGAAACGAGACGATCGGAGGACGAATCGGAGGTCGGAACGTTGAATCGCCGTCGGAGAACACAGAAGGCCGAGAGAAAAGAGAGAATGCTCTCTGGAGAACGATTTTCATAAATGAAAATCGTTTAAGGCATTTGCCTTTTTAATAAATTTAATTGCTTAATGACCGTTTTGCCCTTTGCACTTAATTATTTTTGTTTCGTCCTTCGTTTCGTTAATCGGCTAATTATTTGGTTTCACCCAATCTCCCTATTTCACCAATAAGTCCAACTTATTATTTGGGATTTATTAAAACTGTCCGCTCTCAAATCGGACCTCGTTTACTATTTTTACTAACACGTCCTTTATATTACGAGAAACGTAATTACTCGAAATATAGCATTATTACTCCGAAAATTCCCGCAAATTTCTTAAAATTCCAATTAATCGTTAGGATTCTAATAACGCTTTTTTTCGTAAAACGGACTTATTTTGACATATTTACAAAAATGTCATCATATAATATAATATTAATATCCCGTAAAACCGGGTATTACAAAGTTCCTCTGTTCCACTTACCTTTTCCTAATTCTCACTGATCATTCGCTTTCAGGTCTCTAATGATCTACAATTTTAATTGTATTTATTTCATGTTTACAAGTATGAACCGACTTGATCCGAACCGAACTTTTCGGTTCGGGTCTGTTTTAAGTTATTCAGGTTCGGGTTTGGAAATCGGAACCCGAAACCAAAAAGGTCGGTTGTGTTCGGTCCAAAACCGAACTGAACCGATGATTGACCACCCCTAATTTTACCCTTTTCTTTTCTTGTAAATTGAATCTTCTTCTTTCTGTTTTCATTTGCAGCAGTGACTTCGTATCATCTTTTTCGTTTCGAGTCATGCTTTTTGTTGTTTGCTTCACAAATGTTAGCTAGTGAATTATTTTTTAGTAGTGAGTAACAGGAATTCATTTTTACCTGGTTGGGGATTCATCTTTTCTTGGCAAGTATCTGGTCAGGTTCTAATTAGTTAGTCATCTTGGAACTGAGCCCGAACCTGTTAATAACTAAGGCCAAACCGAAAAAACCGACTATCGACTCAGGACTATTTGTTTTGTTCTGTCATCTTCGTTGTTCGCAAATCGCAATCGCAATCGCACTTCGCAGACTCGCCGTCTCTCGTCCTCGCCTGCTGTTGCCTCGCCGTCTCTCGCCCTCGCTTGCTGTTGCCTCTCTGTCTCTCGCCTGCTGTTGCCTCGCCGTCGCTCGCCATAATCTGTGTTTTTCCAGAATGTTGTGGTGAGTAGAAAAATTTGGGGTTTGTTTTTTCGGTTATGAGGATGAAATCCAACTATTTATGTATGAAAAACGTACCTATTTTGACGTTTATTAACAATATGCTCCGTTCCCTCTCAGATCTAGTGGTTTTCTTCCATTTACAGGGATTGTTTTTTGGTTCTGCTTAAATGGGGGTTTGCTTAAGCACCAGCATTAAAGCTGAAAGCCCATAAAATACAGGTACTCGTAGCTGCAAACTTCATTTCCATGGCGATTTTTTTATTCAAAAAGGTCATCCTCTCTCTCTCTCCCCTCTGCCCCACAGTTTTCCTTCAGATTTGGGTTATTTCTTACCAGATGGCTTTCTTGCTAAATTTGTTCTAAAAACTTGTCTTTTCAGTTGTGGAAGATACTGATTGTTGAGACCATAAGTTGTACTACCGATGAAATTTTCTTTTCCTTTTGAAAAAAAAAAAAACAAACAAACGGGAGACCAGAATTCTGGTCCGGTTCCGGAAAAAAATTTTTGACTTATTGGTCCAAATATTTGAAAATTGAATTTTAGTGGTTCGATCTTAATCTCTCCAAAAACCGGACCGACCCGGACCACGATCACCTAAATGGCTTCCTTCCCTCGGTTTTCCTTTTATTTCCCCCTCTCTCTACACCCGATCGGAGAAGAACGAATAATCCAACTGATTTTGAATTTCAGGCGAAGAACGAAGAATGATGGAGATTCCAGCTACCGCTTCGACATCTTGTCCTTCGTCTCCTCGCTGGAATCTCGAAAGGCCTTTCCTCACCGGTCGTTTTCATCAGGTTTTTCTCACTCTCTCTCTCTCTCTCTCTCTCTCTCTCTGTTTCTTCTTTATCTTCTCTTCGATCAATTAGACTACCATAAAGTTTTGGAGACTCCAGTTTTTTTTTCCGCTCGTTTTTTAAATTTTTTTGAAATGTGTACTTGCTGAAGCGCTTTGTTCCATTGCAAGTAGCAGAGCATTTTATTTCTTTCAATTCGTGCCTTGTTCATTTTATCTTCGACTAATTAGACTATGGCTGCTCAATGTGTTGGAGGTTTCAGTTCTTTTCTTCAATTTGTGTTTTAGTGTTTGGTGAAATTTCAGTTCCTTCACTTTGTTTTTTTAATTGTGGGCAAAATGTGTTCAAGCTGAAAACTTTTGTTCCATTGCAACAGATTTCCCAGTTTGAATTTGTCGAAGTAGTAGAACTTTTGCTTATTGAACTTTTGTTTTTCCATTTCTAATGCTTCCTAACTCAGTGTCCTTGGTACTTTTTAGGAAACAAAGGCTTCTCGTTTAGGCGAAGGAAAAGGGTATGCCAATGATGCCTTCAGGTATGGCTGTTTCATGATTTTGTGATTGGGTGTATATTTCACGTCAGAGATCTTATAATCAACAATTAATTCTTAGGATCTAAGACTTTATCTCCTTCATGTTTTCGTGTATGTAAGCAACATGAGATTGGATAACGCCATAGGCTGTTATGACACTGCTGTTCAGGTATGATCCTTACATCTAAGCATTCGAAAGGTTCAGTTGAAATCTTCACTTTGAATTTGTAAAATAGATAAAGAAAAAGATGAATTTATGCTACTCTATTAAATTGATCGAGAAAAAAAGTGTTATCTAAATTACATCTAACTTTCTAAACGTTTCTATGGCTGGAACTAGTCCTGACTCCGTCTATGAATTTAACTTGGTTGACAGTACTGCCTGTTAGGCAGGTTTGTTTTTAACTATATGTTTGTTTAAAATGTCTCTTAGGTCCCTAGATAGATTTTTTTGACTTGAAAAGTGCCAATTGATTTGAGTTCCGATGTGGTCGCTAGTTTTTGTGATGTGCTCAAGATTACCTGTGCAAAAGATTGTTTGTACTAGTAGTCATATGTATCATAGATATCCTTTTTTTTTTGCCCTTTGTATGCAGGAACTTATTGTGATAGATGATCTCCTTTCTGTATTGGTTGGCATTGAAGGACGCTATATTTCAATCAAGCGAGTTCGTGGAAAAGATGGCGAGGTTACTTGCCAGATTGATTCTTCTATGGATTTAGCGCTTCAGGTATGTTGTGAAGGATAAAGAAAATCTTTCTCAGTTTAATCCTTTTATTTCTAAGTTTATGGTTGAACTATTATTGACTGTTAAAGTAGTAGTATTATGATTTGTGCTGGGTTTCTTCATGTTCACGTCTACGTTTAAGGATTTTTTACTAACCCATCATGGGTCATTTATTTCTGCTATCTGATTTGAATATTTGCCTTATATTACTCTCCAAACTAATCAACGCAGGAACTAGTGAAAAGAATATTTCCTTTATGTGAGAGCTTTATCTTGATTAATCAGTTCGTGGAAAGAAGGTCTCAGTTCAAAGATGGCTTAGTTAATCACGCCTTTGCGGCGGCATTGAGAGCACTACTTTTAGTAAGTCCGTTTATCATCTTCCTATATGATTGCATCGTGCTGTCATTTTTTTGTTGTTGAAAATGAAGACCTAAATAGTTACATATTTTTACTGTTTCAAACTCTGTTTATTTTCAGGAAAAAGAAGGCAGCCTTTGTCTAGAAATAAAAACTTGTATTAAGCAAAATATGTAGTGTTGCAATAAAGAACCTTATGTTATCCTATGAGGGTAGTTATATTATCATCTGTAAAACTGAAAGTGTCAACATGTCATTCTTCTAAAATTTCATGGAGTTTTATTTTCCATCAAAAATGGAAATGCACTCATATTGACCATTTTCATGAGACGATCACTTCCATCCACAGCACCTTAGGGATTCTTTCATGTCTTGGTAATTCTGTAGGCATGCATAATGTTCAAAAGTCCCTAAATGACAATTTGTGATGCTTTTTGGTATTTTATCGTCTGAATTTCAGGAAATAATGTCTATTTATCCTCTAATTATTGTTTAACTTTCTTCTTCTTTGCCCGACCTACACGCTATGTTGAGATTAAACTACTGCTTTCAGGAGTCATCTCTTGCATTCATTAGTTGTTTGTTAGATTTTTTCCAGCAGGGGCTCTTTCCTTTTGTTATCTTGTACATTCTCTTCCTAAATACAATTCATTTCTTATTTAAAAAAGAAGTCATCTCTTGCATTAATAAGAAATAGTTGTATTTAAAATTTGGGAAGGGTCTTCCTGTATCTCCTTTTATTGAAACAAGTTTTTCTTTTTCTAGTTAGTACAGATTTTACAAGTTTTTATTTAATTTATGGATGTGCAGATATATAATTTTTGATGATTGGTTTTATTGAATGTCATTGTAGCTATTGAATTCTTTTATTATCAAGTAAAATTTTGAAATGAACATAACGAAGCTTGAGATTG
The DNA here is from genome assembly GCA_022432975.1 of Begonia masoniana. NCBI lineage: Eukaryota > Viridiplantae > Streptophyta > Magnoliopsida > Cucurbitales > Begoniaceae > Begonia > Begonia masoniana. Next base: position 14,992,680 of record CM039515.1, read on the forward strand.
TTGGAATTTTAGTTGATTTACGAAATATAGATCACTTTCACTTGAATTTCTGCTTTTCCTGTAAAGGTTCTTAGTTATGTTAATATATTCCTGTTAACTTGCCACCATCTTCTATGGTTTTTGACCATAGGATTACCAAGCTATGGTTGCCCAGCTTGAGCACCAGTTCCGACTTGGAAGACTATCCATACAAGGATTGTGGTTTTACTGTCAGGTTTGAGCTTCTCTAGATCTATGAAATCATTTCTATGTGCCATCAGTTATAACAATTTTTTTTGCCAATTCATCATTGCAGCCCATGATGGGGTCAATGCAAGCATTGTCTGCTGTAATACAAAAGGCTTTGGGTAATAATTATGCAGGTTCTGCAGTTCTTAATCTGTTGCTTGGCCAGGTGATTACTTATATCCAAGAACTTATCATCTTTTAATGTGGCTTCCATGGGCAGAAGATTTAAATGTTTCCAAGTTTCATTTATGTAGAATCACTCTTTCATTTCCAGTTATTATTATTTTTCCCAGGCTAAGGCTATGGCTGGTGATGGCTCCATAAGGTCTTTGCTCGAAAAAATGATAGAATGTTCAAGCAATGCTTATCTAACCATCCTAGAAAGGTACATTTTGCTAATCTTGTGTTATAAAAGGTAATAATGTATTGTATTAAGAGTATTTTAGGAAATATGCCTTTGTAGTTTTTAGTTTGAATTATAGATTAAATATAGGATGGGGAGTAAAAGAAAGAAGACGGTTGAATTATCCAAGGATTTTGATTTGGAATGAGGAGGATTGCAGAACCTCGAACAGGGAGGGATAGCAGACCCACAAATTTATGCTAAAGTATTGTATTTTACGCGTTTATAAATATATGAGCGTGTTGGTGTGTACTGTTATTGTGAATTTGATATTTATTGTATCAATTCCTATCATCCTGATGCTGTTAAGAATTAAGACTTTTTATTTTATTTGATTATTTTTAAACTTCTATCTTACTGACATTATGAAATTCAAGTAAAAGATGTGGAAATCAAAACGATTTTACAACATTATTAATTATCTCATATACTTAATTGTGTTGCCTTGTCGCTGCAAAAAAAGATAAACTAAATAGGGAAAACAATTCGCTTTCTGTAAAAGAACAAACACATACAAGTTAAGTGACGAATATCTTTCAGAATTGTTTGTGATAAAAATTGTCTTTTCAATCTATCCTAAAATTAGGGGAGCATATTGATATGTAGGTTCCTTTGATTGTTAAAACTTATAGTCGGAGTAAGAAGAGAGAAGAATAAAGAGAAATAGGCACTTAGTATGACTTGAATAATTCTAGTTGTAGCAGTTATTATCGTTAATAATTGTCTAAGGAAGTTTAAAAAAAGGGGAGTTAGTTGTAAGGGGTGTGAAAAATATGTGGGAAAGAAAAAGTTTGTGGAATAGTTTCTTGTGAATGTTATCTTTTGTAGTCTTTGTGAATAAAAGTAGAAGCAATTTTTTCTCATTTGAATTATTGTAGATTTTGGGAGTTATTGTATATATCTTTTTACTTAGTGATCTTCTTTCTATTCATCATTTTTCATTTTCTCACTTTTCAATCATACTCGTGATTTTTTTTGAGCAACTCACATTTAGTTTCTATTTTTGCTATTGAATTTGTTTAATAAATTTGGTAGTAGAGTTTTGAAGTTCATCTACCACTCTCCTTCACCATATGTGACATTGTTATTTTTCTCACTAAAATTTCAGGTGGGTCCATGAAGGAGTTATTGATGATCCTTATGGTGAATTTTTCATTGCGGAAAACAAATCTATCCAAAAAGTATGATATTTACACACGGTGAACTTTAATATGCAGAGAATTTCTTTTGGTCGGATGGTTAATATATTTGTATTTCAGGCAAAATGCAATTTAGATTATGATCTTGTAGACACTTCAATTTTTTTTTTTTTTCCAAACACTATAGACATTGATATTTTGTGATCAACAAGTATGCCACTACCGTTATTTAATATGTTAAATCTATAAATTTATTTTTATTTTAATTCTAATTCAAATTAATCTCATGTGTTATATTTTTCAAAAACAATGATTTCTCGATTGTCTATTTCGCACATTTGCTACAATTCTTCTAGATTCAATTAGAGAGTGGAACACATGATTTTCTGTTGGGTCTAGAAGTGAGTTAGAATTAGAAAGAAAGTCAGACATATACATTCCGTGTGAATGGATTGAAGAGATTAAATAATGACAATGGTATGTTTCTAATATCCAAAATGTTGATGTCTGTTTTATTAAAAAAAAAGTTTAAGATATCCTTTGTAAATGATTCATAAGTTTAGGGTCCAAATTGCATTTTACTTTTGTATTTTCATCAAATATTTTGCACTCTTGCTATATCTCTCTCAATAAAGTGTAGTAACCTTTTGTTTTTTTGGTTGATTTTGGGCACTTTAGTGGATTCCTTATCCACGTACCTTTTCTTTTAATACAAACTTCTGAGTTTTACAAGAAAAAATACCTTTTTTCCAGGAGAGCCTGTATCAGGATTACGATGCAAAGTATTGGAAACAACGGTACAGTCTCAAGGATGGCATTCCTAGCTTTCTGTCAACTACTGCTGAAACTATTTTGACAACCGGAAAATATTTAAATGTCATGAGAGAGTGTGGCCACAATGTTCAGGTTTTTTATTTCATTTATTTTCTATTTACTGTGCCTTTTAGATATTAAAATAACAACAATAAATAATAGAAGAATACTTGTCATCTATGTCATTTTGAATGTGCCCATATTAAAAATGTGTGTGCAGGTCCCTGTATCAGAAAATTCAAAATTAATGAGCTTCGGCTCAAATCATCAATATCTGGAGTGCATTAAAGCTGCTTATGATTTTGCTAGCAGTGAGCTTCTAAAACTCATCAAAGAAAAGGTTGATTATCATGCCTAGAAGTTTCCCTTGTTGCATTTAGTTTATCTTATCATGCTTGAAATGTTGCGATGCATGTAATTACATGAAAATAGTGGTAATTCTTCTGGTGGCTTACCATTTATTATCCTTTTAGTGTGATCTAATGGGGAAGTTGCGGTCGATAAAGCATTATCTTCTACTTGATCAGGTACCTGTGTATTTCCATCCTTTAATTTTTTTTTTTCGATGCTTTTTCCATGGATCTGAGAATTAAAATAGTTTTTCTGTTTTTTTTATAGAGAACAGAGAAAATATAAATAACTAGATTAAGATTCATACTAAAGGACTTTGCTGTGAGAATCCAACAAAAAAAAAATGGTGACCGAAACTCTGAGGTTAATAATCCAGCTTGGTGCACATATTTAGGTTCAAACACCCATACTAAGAAGATTTAAATATAAAAAACCAACCATTTAATAACCGCGTATTGATGTGGAATGGAGAGGACATGAAATATTTCATTACAGAGATTGAACAAGGCTAAAAAGAGGAATCTATACCAAATACTTCTCTGAAATGGAAACAAGTCCTGCAATCTCTGTAATTCCAATTTCTAGCATTGCTACATTACAATTGCATCTCGTTTTTTTTGAAAAACTGTGTGGATCAATATTGACTCTGATAGACAAAAGCTAGTTGTTGAGAACAATATACGAAATGGGAATTTTGGTTATGTTTAGCTGAATTGGCATTATTACTTGTCCAAAGTTTGTTATTTTGTAGTGGAGTGTGTTAGCAAAATGGGGGTTAGAGAGAGTTATAGAAGGAAGAGAACGTTGCAAGGAGGGGGGTATGATTAATGATATTTCTAGAGAATAGTATTCAGCATTAGGAATGGGAGTCCTCGATCTTGAGGGTGTTTTCCTGAGCTTGTGGAGTAAGGTTTTCCAATACAAGCATGACTGTTTGTTCTTGTGATTAAATAGAGATTCTTGTTCAATTTCTACCATCGTGTTATTTTTTGAAATGGGTTCATATGTCTATGATAGGGATTGCCACATCGTTGATAGTCTCACAAAGAAAACTAAATTAAACACAAGTGCATTCAACACAGTTTATTCATAAAACAAAAATTACCCAAAGCAAGCATAAATTCGAGAGTATGCTCTTTCTACTCATACCAAACTAGAAATTCTCAAAAAATAACCGTAAAAATTTCTTTCATTTCGTCCACAATTTATTCTTTAATTCAAACTAGAATCTATTAATAACATATTATTTTAATTAGCATTAATACAATATATTATTTTTCTCTAAGAAAGTAATTTTGGGTCTTTCCTTCCTAACAGTATATCACTGAACTATCCTAAATTCATTTTGTAGTGGAACATCAAATGTGATATCATCTTTAGTACCTTCATTTTTCAATTTTAAGCTACCTGGTGGAGATAAATGTAGAAAAACTAATAAATAAATATTTTAGAGGGATCTAAATGGAAGCAGTTGTGTTTGAATAAAGGTGAAGGGATCTCATCATTGTTTTTTTTTTTTTAAGGTCTCTTTGGTTCGTTTCCATAGGTTGAATTCCTAATCCTCCACTATTGCGTAATTTTATTCAATATACTTGTTTCTTATATAAAAAAAAAAAAAAGATGAAGTCTCTTGGCTTTGTTGATTATAATTATTTCTCCTATATTGTCAGCAAGGGTACACATTCTATCAAGCATTACTTGACTGGCACCACAAAAAATTATAATGTGACTCGATCACTGTGGATAAAAATTGATGCAGGACATATAAATTAGTTAGAGAAGGCAAGAACAAGAATTGTTTGTTCGGAGTCATCCATGCTTCTAGATTTGTGCAAGATACTACATAACAACTTTTGACTACTGTTATGGCTGTTATGGCTGTTTTGTCCTGTTATAGTCATTTCGAAGTTCATCTCTCTAACTACTGCTTTGCTGTTATGGATGTTTTTTTGTAAATTACCATGTTACACAACTTCAGGGTGATTTCTTGGTTCATTTTATGGATATTGCTCGAGAAGAACTAACAAAGAAGCTCGATGAGATTTCAGAGGAGAAGTTACAGGTTTGGTATTAACTTCTTTCCTGTGTCTTTGTGAGTAGGTTTTATTGCTGTCATTTCTTTGACGCTATCATAAATTGTTTTTGTATAAGATATCTCTTAAGTATATGATGACAAGATTTAAAGATGAGCATTGTTGTTTGATTAGTCTTTACTAGACCTTGCTCTGCGAAGCACAGCAGCTGCTGCAGATCCTTGTCACGAGGATTTAACATGCTGTGTGGTAAGAAATTACTCCTCGCTGCATTAAATGGCTATGATAGGAATGAAAATGCGTAATTTTGGGTTTCATCAATTTTGACTTTCAGGAAAGATTGTCTCTGCCTAAAGCTTACGTAGACTCAAGGTTCCAATTGATAGCAGGATGAATCTTGATAATGGTGATCTAGAGGAACCATTAAACATCAATGGGCTGGAAACCTTTTCTTTAAGTTATAAGGTACTGTCAACTTGTTAAACAGGACTGTGTTTTGTTTTATCTCCACTGTTTTTAAATGACCTGGAAATATGGATACCCCTTGAAGTGATATAGGAGTGAAACTGAATGAAGTTTTGTATTTCTATGATTTTTCCTTGCTATATTTTTTTATGAACTTATGTTACCTCCTGATTCTATTATAATTATTGTATAAGAATCTATGTTACTGTACAGAAATGTACTAAATGACCAATGTCGTAGTGTCTATATTTGTGCAATGATAGAACATTATATTTCAAATTCAGTTCATACATCAATTTAGAGGCTTCATTTTTGGTATATCAAGTTTTAGCTTTGATAAAAATACAAATCCATTTACTTTCTTGTGTTCAAATATTTGTGCAGGTTAGATGGCCATTATCTATTGTTATATCAAGAAAAGCACTAGCAAAATACCAGATAATTTTCCGCTTTCTTTTCCACTGTAAACATGTGGAAAGGCAGCTTTGTGGGGCATGGCAAGTTCATCAAGTAAGAATAAGATGGTTTAATGAATGCAGTCATGTAACCCCGCTCTTTTAAAATCTATTAATTTTTTCCACTGTATATACAGGGAGTTCGTTCTCTTAAAATGCGCGGTACTTCCATCCCAAGATCATCCCTACTTTGCCGTAGTATGCTTAAGTTTATCAATAGCCTTTTACACTATCTGACATTTGAGGCAGGTTCTTACTTTGAAATAGCTCGAGCCTGTCTATACCCTTATTGCATGTTTTGCTGCTTGTCTTTTTTCATTAGTCATTTCTAGTTGGATCATATTATCTCAGATAAGTTCATGTACCCTGTAATCTCCCCCATCTACCGTGCTTGGATGCCCTTTTGCCTTTCAACTCTATATTATTAAAATATCAAGGGCGAACCTTCTTTTGTGTTTTAGGTATCGAACCAAACTGGCATGCAATGCATAACAGACTCCAGACTGCAAAAAGCATAGACGAGGTCTGTTTTCTTTGTCAGCCTGTTTTAGTGGATTTTGGCTATATGTAATTGGGAGGGGGCGGTTGTTTTTGTATGTTGGTTTAGTATATATCTTATGAAACCCATTTTTAACAGGTTATCCAACATCACGATTTCTTCCTTGATAAGTGTCTGAGAGAATGTTTGCTTCTTTTGCCAGAATTGCTTAAGGTTAGTTCTGAATGTATTTACTTGAATTGATTTTCTTACAGTTATTTATATTAGTTTGCATGTAGGAGCGCATGTCTTTATATATGTACTTTAGGAGATCTATAAATGTGAAAAATGTTTTGGATTTTCTTCAATTTGTTAGGCTGTAGGTAATTCTGGTATTTTTTTTCTAATTTTAATTCAGAAACATTCTGGTCGAATAAAGTAATCAAGTATATCCCATGAACTTCAATGAAAATAGAATAGACCTAGGCAATGCACTGTTCTGCCTCCTTCCTCCTCAATGATAGAAATTAGAACAACTACCCCCTCTTTTTTCTTTCCTTTTCCTGTTTCTTGTCCAGCTGTAAAGAGCTTGATCTTTGAAAAAAAGGACGCTGGTTTTCTCTATTTTATTAACGAGTTTCCTAAATACAGAAGGTGGAGAGGTTGAAGGTATTGTGTTTGCACTATGAAGCAGCAAATCAGGGCTAATGTGTCATCAAATTGATATACAAAGGCGCGAAGACGATATCTGA
>CM039515.1:14999896-15126860 GCA_022432975.1 Begonia masoniana
TTCAGAGAATTTTATGCCCTGGAGAAGGAGTGGTAGTTTGATTGCAAGTCATTTAGTTCAAACTCGAAAACTATCCAAAAGATTCACTGTAAAAAGCCGATTCTGTTCACATGGAGAACATTTCCTCGTAGACAAACATGTTGGAGCAAATAACACTTCGTGTGAAAATGACAAGTAACGTGCTTTGTAAACTTAATTTAGGATCGAGACCTGTGTTATCCTCTGAATGGGGCTTTGATCGGGTGAACGGTGGCGGTAAAAAGACTTTCCGGCGAGAAGAAAAAGATATCCGAGAAAGGCGGACAACGTTATGATGAAGAATCCCCAAAACCACTTGACGTAGACGCTAACATAAACAATGGCTGTCACTCCAACGGAGGCTCCGAGGGTGACGCTAAGCAAGAGCCAATTGAAGTAGCTAGCCAGAGCCTTGGCCTCTTTCGGATCCCTCTGGTCGAACTGGTCGGCCCCGAGGGCCGGGAGCGCCCCCTTTACTCCGCCGGCCCCAAGCGCCAACATCCACAACGACGCGTAGAATGCGAACGCTACTTGACCCGTCACACAATTCATCGTGCAGTCTGGCTTCGGTTGTAGGTCGTGAGAATATGCTTGAACTGTCATAGTTACCAATGCCTGTAATCAACATTAAAAATGTCATATCAATAGTATGTAACATATTATTGTGTCGGATGACACTTTCCAAACATAAGATACCAAAACTTCGAGTGTCCCGAAAAGGAGGCACGTGTTGAGTCGAGTGAGGTAAGTGTCGGAGATGAAGCCACCGACGAGAGAGAGTAGAAAAGTGGAGCCCATGAAGTTTGTGAGTGTGTTGGCAGCAGTGGCCAGATCAAAACGCATCACTTTAGTAAAGTATACCACCAAGCTCACCGCGTTGGCTACAAATCCCATATTCTCAAATGCTAGTAACCCTACGCAGCAAAAACAAATAAATAAAAATAATCAAAAATTTAAAAATAATATTTTATTTATTATTTAAATTAGGGATAATTATTTTTTCTGAATTTCCTCGTATTTTAAAATTTTATTTATTTATTTTTATCTTTTTCTACTATCAAAAATAAAAACTCTCTTGCTTACCAAAAATAAACGCACAAGCCCGGAATCCTCCCTTCCTCTCGCTCCATGACTTCGAGCAAGTTTCGACACATGTTTCGGTATTTTCACCATCCGCACCCTTTGTACATAAAAGATTTAAACATCAAACATGAAATTAAGATTAGACTACGTTAAAGAATTTTCGAATCAAACTAATTAGTTCGAAGATGATCAAATCATCCAAAACATTTAGTAGAAACCACACAAATTTTTTGAAAAAAATAACAAAACGAGCATTTGAAAATCAAAACGACCACCAATCTCCAACTACGTTCACACAATTTTCTACCAATAAAAAAACACGGCCCAAAATTCGAGCGTACCATTTTGTGTGGAGCAAAGAGTGTAGGTGTATTGTCAAACTCAGTGTCTTAAAACTGTATTTATATATATATATATATATATAGATCAAGTTTGAATCTAGTGTGTAACGTTTATAAGCTTTAGATTAATCGCCTTAGCTCATCTTGATTGCCAGTTTGTTCGACCTATTCGAGGAACATATTATTATATGTAAGTGCCAACAACTAGAATACAAACTCTATTATAATTAATGAACTCTTTCTCTTGAAATCTAAAGGTTTTTACGTTAAATTTGATATTTTCTGTCAGATTTTTATGCCGTGTGCGATATTTCTGTTTGATTAACTACAAAGAAAGAGTAAGTTCGTGATTCTTGTTTGGCTTTGCTTTCAGGAAGAATATCTCCTTAGCTAAGACATAAAAATTCAAATATCTTAATATTAAAATGGCAGTAACAACAATTACATATTTGATTGCATATAGCATATACTCCATAAATTTAAAAAAGTACTAATATATTTACCATGCCTCATATTTTCCTCGTTTTTGACAAACATTGATTAATAAAATTAGTTAAAATAAGACATTAATTACATCAATCAATATTTGACACGAAAGAATAAAGTGTAGTAACAGAGCGTAAACATAACATTATTCAATTTAGAGTAAAATCCATTTTTTTGGACTCAACTATCAGATGAGTGCAAAAAATAGATTAAACTTTGATTTTGTGCGAAAAATGGCTCAAAGTTTACGAAATGGACAAAAACTAGCTTTGCGACAAACCGTATACCCTCTGCGGGGAGTGATATAAAGAGAACAGGTTGCCACGTGCGGAGAACGGCTACCCGTCTCCACGAGGGGGCATTTCAGAGGGTGAAGACCCGCGTGCACGTGCGCCTCACATTCGCAGGGGGTCTTCACCCTCTGAAATGCCCCCTCGGAAAAACGGATTGCCGTTCTCCGCACACGGCAACCCGTTCTCCCCGAGGGGGCATTTTAGATGGTGAAGACCCCCCGCGAACGTGAGACGCACGTGCACGCGAGGGTCTTCACCTCACAAGTGCCCGTGACGGAGAACGGTTTGCCGTTCTCCTGATGCGGCAACTCGTCCTCCATCAAACCTATGATCAATTATTTGCTAGATGGATCACGGGTTGAACTGCTAAGAACGGCAACCCATTCTCCTGATGCGGCAAACCGTCCTCCATCAAACCCGTGATAAATTATTGGCTGGATCACAGGTTGAATTGCTGAGAACAGCAACCCGTTCTATGAGAACAGGTTGCCGTTCTCCAGGCCTATTTAAAGGCCCTCTCCCCTCCTTTTCTCGTACCACCTCCCACTCTTCTCTTTTCTTCTCGATCTCTCTAACGCTTCTCAAATATTATCTTGCTTTCGAGAATTTTTAGGTACTAGCGACGACAATGGATGATATTTCAATTCGAGCGACTGATTCAGACGAGACAGCAAGCTTTGATGTCGATATCAATTGGTATGCTTACGCCACTCCTACTTATGGCGAGCTTAGAGCATTCGATCATGTAGGTGGAGACGAAGAAATAGAGGTGCGGTCAACCTCCAGAACTCTTGACGAGGAGCTTCGAACACCGGCCGGGTCGGATGTTGATGAGGGGGAAAGCGGACCGGTACGTGAAAAAATCTCATTGAGTTTTTATTTGGAGAAAAAATATAGTTATATACAAGAAATTAAAGCTAAAATACGCGACTATGCGTTGCAAAATGGTTATGGCATCAAATTCCCTCAATGCGACAAACGACGACTGACGGCTAAATGCGTAGAGGTTGTGCATGGCGACTGCATGCGTCGCGGATGCAAGACGAGGAAACTTATCAAATAAAGAGTTTTATCGATTCTCACAGTTGTGCGAGGGTAGTTGAGAATTCAAACGCTCGAGCAAAATATATTGCAGATCATTATCTTGACAGGTTTAAAATTCAACCTACGTGAAAAATCTCTTCCATCATCGAGACAGTCAGGAAGGATTTTGTTGTCAACATTACGTCCAATATTGCAAAAAGAGCAAGAAGTATAGCTCGAACACGTAACGAAGGCAGCGGCGATGAACAATACAAGCAAGTCTGGTCGTACGCAGCTGAAATTTATAGATCAAATCCGGCTAGTTTGTTATACATACATGTTTACAAGGTGAACTCTGACACGTGGTCATGTCAAAGAAGCGTGCAAGGCAGGATTGTTACAGTTTGGTAGACCTATTATCTTTTTGGACGGTTGTCATCTGAAAGGGTCGTATCCTGGACAATTACTCACAGCTGTGAGTATTGATGACAACGATAGAATATATCCCGTTGCGGTTGTCAATGTTGAAAGAGAGTCCGAGGACACATGGACGTGGTTTTTACAACACCTGAAGTGAGACATGAACCTTGGCGAGGGAGACGGATGGACATTTATTTCTGATCGACAAAAGGTATAATACATTTCTAATTGTGATTCTTACATTTAATTTAATTAATTTGTTTTTCTTGGAAATTTTAGGGGTTGTTGAATGCCGTAGAAAAAGAATTTAAAGATTTTGATCAGCGCTTCTGCCACCGGCATATGTACGCAAACTTCAAATCTCTGTTTCGGGGCAGAGCATACCGAGATGCGATGTGGAGTGCGGCCATGACACCGACAAAGTATCATTTCAATCACGAAATGAGCAAATTATTTCAGCTTAGCCCAGATGCCCACGCATGGCTACGAGCAGAAGAACCTAAATATTGGGCTTCTCATGCCTTCTCTTGGGTCCCCAAGTGCGAAATGGGTCTGAATAATTTAAGCGAGTTATTCAATGCACTTCTACTGCCTACGAGGGACAAGCCGATCTTGACCATGTTCGAGCTGATTCGAAAGTGTATGATGACTCGCATCGTCAAAAAATTTGAGAAGTTGGCCCAATCAACTGACCTCATGTGTCCCAAGATCAAGGATAAGCTTCACAAGGTAGGAATGACAGCTTAACATTGGAGTGCTCAGCCTGCGATAGATGCACAATTTGAGGTGAGTAACAGCTACGAACAATACACAGTTGACATGAATACGAGTATGTGCAACTGCACCAGGTGGATGCGTACTGGAATTCCGTGTGTTCATACCATTCAATGCATCCGGTTCATGAGAATGGCACTGGAAAATTATGTGCATCCATTCTACCACCGGGTGACCTACCTACAAATGTACTCACAGTTTATACGACCCGTGAGCGGCAATCAAATGTGGCCTGTAGTGACAGATGTGAAGCAACTCATCCCGCCAAGAAGATATCGCCAACCTGGTAGGCCAAAGAAGACAAGAGTGCGGGATGTCGACGAGCCATCGAGTTCGACAATAAGTAGGCAGAACTCGAAGATGACGTGTAATATATGTCGGCAGAAGGGGCACAATAGTCGCACTTGTCATCACTAGGGATCCACTTCAGAAGCTGCTACTGAAGACACGTTTATGGGATTCAACACAGCTGAAGGGACGCAGGAATCTGCGACACGCGGCCGACGCAGAAATAATTGACTGTTATTAATTATGTTGCAAGTGACCGTTACGATTATGTTTATATCATTCTATTTTTTTTCCTTTTATTTATGTGATATAAAAAAAAAATTAAGACAAACAAATTGAAAAATAATAAAGGATTTATTAATAATTAATTTAATTTAATTTAATTATGTAAGCAATAAATAATTTATTAATAGATAATTAAATTAATTAATTAAATTGAAAAAAAATTGACAAAATTTCGTTTGTTTTATGACTCCCTCATAGCTATCTTCAAACAATTTCTGCATATTCAGATTGCAAATATATACCCAACAGCCAAATCCAATATACAAATAATCTAAACTAAACTAAACTACATAACAATAATCAACTAAAGAGTAAATTACAAGAAACTAAAATAAAGAGTACATTACAAGAAAATCAACTAAAGAGTATATTACAATAAATATACAACATAAACTAAACTACGGTAAGGGTGGGGGATCATCGCCCTCATCACCACCTCTATGCCAACGCTCGAATGAGTTTTCAAGCCGCAATTGGGACAATCTGATCAACTCCTGCCTTTCCTGCAGGATATCCCACCTCTGATCTTACCTGTCCTGCATCGTATCCATCCTATGATGCAGATTCTGACTCATCTCGACAAGACAGTTATCTATCCTATCAAACCTCTACTCCCACATACTAGCAGCGTGGGGGTACAATGGCGGCGCAGTGGCGTACTCGGTGTATGGTGTTGACTTAAATAGAGTTTAAGTCAAATATGTTTTTGATGATTACGATTAACATGAAATATATGAACTGATGATTATGATTAATATGAAATACATAATTGGATTATTGTGTTTATTGCATTTATCTGGAAATGCCCTTTGAAAGGGTATTATGTTTCTGACGTTTTTTGGTTAAGTGTTAGTAGTCCGAAGTCTTTCGTTCACATTGAAAGACAGACACATTCGTCCAAACGTAGAACAGTGTACTCGTCCAAAGTACTCGTTAGACACAATCGTCCGAAGTTATAAGTCAGACGCAGTCGTCCAAAGTTACGACAGATGCAGTCGTCCAAAGTTAAGACAGACGCAGTCGTCCAAAGTGAAGACAGACGTAATTGTTCAAAGTATTCGTCCGACACGTAATCGTCCAAAGTATTCGTCCGACGAGTAAGTGTCCATAATGTACGAGCAAGTGTTCAAAGATAGGACAACGAATTGATACGAAGCATTCGTCCAAACTCATTCGTCCAAAGGGGGAACGTCCAAAGTCTTAACAACGCTGAATTTAAGACCGCAAGTGATAGCGACTCCAGATCTCAACGGCTATTTTTCTACGTACGGATGCTCTCCAACGTAGTCTCTACGTAGTACGACGACAAATTATTCCCCCCCATTCTTATTTCCTCGCTCAAAATCTTGGGTTGCCATAGTTTCAGTCAATCAAAAACTCTCTTCTTCTCCTCTCTTTCTACCAAATTCTGGGAGTTATGAAACGAATTATCAAACAGAGTGCGCAAACAAATAGATGGGTAGCACTAGCTGATAAAGAGGAGAAACAACAAACAGGCAAATGGATTTCGCAATTTGGACAGGAAATTGAGTTCTGTTCTATCCTGATTCTCAGTCGGTTATATATATTGTAAATGCAAAGATATTGCAAATATGTTGGCATTGATTTTTTTGCATATTATATTTATGGAGATAATATTTTATTCTAATATTTTTCAAAGTGATATTTTATTTCTTAGTAATCAAGAAATATTATATTTAGATTATTGATGGATGCATATTGAAGATCATGAAGATTCTGTGAAAAAGAAAAATAAGGAAACAAGTTATTAGAAAAATAATTGAAAAATCTAAAGGCACTTGCTTTTTGGTAAACTTTGTTTTGGTAAGCCGATTTGATGAAAATTTGTTGAAATATTCTAGGCTTCGATATCACATGAATAATGGGATGCTTTCCTAAGTTTTTGGATCTTTATCCAAGTTGTTGGAGGAACTTTCCTAAAGTGTCACGCGAGGTGTCACTCAACCGCTTTTGAGATATTGTGTTTCCTTATTTCATGCAGAGTTATATCTAATTTGGTAACTGAACTGAATCGAAGATATGGATGCTACCAATGATATTTAAAGCTTTCATTTATGTGAAAGCTTACGACGGAAGTTTGATTTTCACGAGAGAAGTTTTCTTCACTTTGCAAGCCGTCGCTTTTCATTCTTTCCTTACGCTTCTGCGTATGGGTCTGTGATTATTTTACACACTCTACTTATGTTATGGATTTCATCATTTTATTGAGTGTGTTGAGTTATTGCGTCCGAAGGCAACGCACTGGTGTTCCAGACGGTGTCATAGGAGGCAATCTTCTGATTCTTCATTGAAGCTCAGTCTTGGGAGGAGGCTGCATCGGAACTCAGGAGGAGTTCTGTTTATTGACAAGGGAAGCTTGTCTTTTTTATCGTGGGCAAGGGGATCTTACCATAATACAGATTCCGGGAAGAGTCATCTACCACAAGGGGATCTAGTTGGTTTCTAGATCTCGGGAGAGATCGATCTAAAGTCGAGGGGAGCTCGCAAAAATAGTTTCCTTGAGGAAGTTAGCTAGAGGCAGCGACAAAGATAAGAAGAAGTCTTTATTTGTATAAGTCCTATTGTCTTGTAACTTTGTGAACTCAAAGAAATGTTTTTATATCTAGGCGTGGCCCCGCAGACGTAGGCTGGTTGCCGAACTGCGTTACCAACCTCCTGTGTCATTTATTTTTGCATATTTATATTGTCCATCATTGCATTAATTATCGGTGTCACATGAAGCACCTTGTGTGACATCGCATAACTAAACTTAATCTTTCAATTGGTATCAGAGCTGGTCGCTTTTGTTTCTTAAGCGGGATCAGCGGGACAAGATTATAGTTCGTGTGCGATGGACTCTATGAAAGGAAGGAGGTTCTACAATGCGTCCGCCATTGTTGGATGGAAGTAATTATGCTTATTGGAAAGCAAGGATAAAGGCATTCATTAAAGCTATTGACGAGAAGGCTTGGAGATCTATTTTAACAGGTTGGAATCACCCTATGGACACCGATGCAGAAGATATTATATCTCCAAAACCCGAAGAAAATTGGACCGTAAATAAAGATGCTTTGGCACACAGCAATTCAAAGGCTCTAAATGCTATCTTTAATGGCATGGATCCAATTCAGTTTAGACTCATCTTCACATGCGAATCGACAAAAAGGGCATGGAAAATTCTTCAAACCTATCAGAGCCCTCGGGTTTTAAAAACGGTTCTGTAGACTGCACGACTGCGCAGCTACTACGCGGACATCTTTCATCAACTGTAAGTACATTTATTTTAGTTTTCTTTTGATTTCTTAGAATTGTTGTTCTTCAATTTTTTTAGGATTTCAAAAATAGTTCGCGAAGATAACAATAGAGATGCAAGAAACGACATCATAGACCTATTGAGGGATATTATTACCCAGCAGTCCCAGCACTTAGACCGACAAGCGCAACATATAGATAGGCAAACTCGACAGATCGAGATATTGACAAACCGGGAAAGCCCAAGGACCCAAGGAGTGGTCACTCCCAATAATCGTGGTACGAAGAGGATAGGCAGGGAGGAAACCAAACAAAGCCGACACAAGCGCGTACAAGGAACTTCTCAGAAACCTCTGTGTCCCGAATGCTAGAAGGAGCACTATGGTGATTGTAGATTGGGCACAGATAAGTGCTTTTGATGTAGTGTGATTGGCTACTATGTCAAGGATTGCCTGAGGTCGGGCAGGGGCCAATCGGGTAGGGACCAGAAAAATGCTACATCAAATATGCTTGCCCTGACTGGAGAAGAGGAAACTGCCCAACCTTCAGCTGTTTCAGGTAGAGTTTTGTCTTAACAGTTAATGAGGTTAAAACATTAGAGTGAAGATGTAGAATAGAATAAGAATTTGATTATAACAATTGCACGATAGACTAAAGTAGGAGTTGGGTAAGAAGGGTTCCTAGGTGAGCTTCAACGAGAAGACTGTAGGTTGAATTCAGGACGACATAGACCTTATGGAAAGAGAGTTATGCAGTAATAGGAATAGTCCGACTTAACCATAGGAGGTTGTACACTTAGAGTTTAGTTACTGTTAGAGGGATACTTGTATACCCTAGATCCATGAGAAGATGGATGTATCTAAACTAAAACCCCATCCAAGAACTCAACTTAGCTTTATTGTTGAGAAGATAAGGGAGCGGCTATTATAGCTGTAGTTTTGGAGGACGTAGTAGACCAATACAAGTCGTGGACGTAAGATCTGAACGACTCCGTAGGGGTGTTCTTACCTACCAATATTGATGAAGAAAATAAAGAGATGTTCTAAATTATTAGAAAACAAAAGGGGTAAGATTTTAGAAATTGAGGAGATGTGGATTAAGGATGTAAACTTATCTACAACAAGTTTGCTAACAAGAAGATTGTTGGATAAATCGTTGCAAGGGAATAAAATAGAATATTTAGAACCCTGGCTAGGAGAAACGAAAGAGGGTAGACCATTTAGTAACTTCGAAGGGATCCTAGTGAGATATTGGGAATAAGTGCAGGGGGTCGTTGGATTAAACGAAGGGTTAAGATTGGAAGTCTAGTATAGTGTTTTAAAGTCGGGTGATTTGTGAAATTCACGACTTATTGAATAAGGAGAACGGGGAATTACTCAAGAGCCATTTAAGTACACTTAGAATCCAGCCTAAGTTGGAAGAGTCTTGAAGGTTTGACTTATATTTGACAAGTCGATGCCAATGAATACATAAATGACTTAAGGTTAGAATTAGTAATTGAAGCGAACCAATAGCGAAACCTAAGGACTTGACAGTACATAGAGTTAATAAGGACTTAAGTTGGACAAATGAGTGTAATGTAGGTAATATGAGAATTTCAGTTAAGAACCTAACATGGAAGCTCGTAGAGGTACTTAGAAGAGAATGCGATGTTTATAGGATTTTATTCATAAAGGAACGAGGATTTTAAGAGAGTAGCAACGTTAGCACCAGTTGGACTTGTTGAAACCTTGAGGTATTTTGATGATTTAGTTTGCAAGGTATAGCAATGGGAACCTAGTTGAGAAGCCTACACTGAAATAGTCGCCAACAATTAGCGAGTTGTTCAAGAAGACATGTGACCAAAGAGTACTAGAGATAAAATAGTTTATAAGGGATGATTACCAGAGAAAATGTAGAAATTTGAATTCGCATGCATTCCGACTACGGATAGAGTCGATGAATTTAAGCAGAAGTTTGGGTTATAGCCCAGGAGTTGGTAGAGATCTTATGATATTGATCTAGCTGATGTTAGGAAGTTTAAGTATAGCTATGATTTAAGAAAATAGATAAGGAAAAGCGTCAATTCAGGGCCTTGTGGTAAGTTTTGACCGATGAAACCTAAAAATAGGACCAAATTAGACGAGTTAGAAGGTTTAACCTATGAGTGATTGAGTGAAGATCAACGCATGCGTGAATTATTTAGGTGCATGGATATGCAATATGGTTATTCGAATTGGAGACTTCAGAATCTTATAGCATGCGATGCATAATTTGATGTGTTTTTAGCCAAATCAAAAATAGCGAATGCAGTTAGGGGCTAATGATGCATCATCGAGTTCAGGAGCTTGGGTTTAGAACCATAGAGGTTGACCCTAAGTATAGATAGAACCAAAGTTCAAAAAAAAAGGGGGAAATTCAAAATCTTTGTGAGATGGAAGGGAGGCTCGAAAGGAATCGAGTGGTTGTAAGCCGAAGTATAAGACTGCAAGACGTAAGACAATAATAATAGGGACTTTAAGCTAAGTCAAATTTTGAGGACAAAATTTTAATTAAGGTGAATGGAATGTAACACCCGGTTCTTCGGGTTTTCAGATTTTTGCTAAATAATGGCATTTTTGTAAATATAGTGAATTTAGCCCACGTTGTGAGCGGGAAGTCTTATTGAAACTTTAAGAATAAATTGAAGTGTCTGGAGGAATAATGGAGTTTTTAGAGATATAACGTCGATTTTACGAGTTTTAAATATTTCTCGTAATATGAAGGGTATTTTAGTAAATATAGTAAACTAAGTTCGTTTTGCAAACGGAAAGTTTTATTAGAACCCTGGTAGCTAATTACGAGGTTTAGAGAAATGAGGAAATTTTAGAGTGTAACGTTTGGAATTTCGATATTCCGCTCGTTAAGGTTATTTTCGTAAAAATAGTAAATTAAGCTCGTTTTACGAACAGGAAGTTTCGTTATAACCCTAGAGATAAATTGGAATATTTGGAGGAATAAGGAGATTTTAAAAAATTCAAATCGATAGGCAAATAGACGAAATAGGCAAATATTGTGACGAGTGGTAAACTTGTAATTATGGAAATCAGTTTTTTTAATAACAAAAAAACACAAACCCCTTCTCTCTTCTTCTTCATTTTCACGTAGGGCACCAGAGAGGGGTTTCATTTTGGGCGATTCTTCCTCCTCCCTCTCCGTTCTCACGCTCGGCCACCGATTCGTCTCCCAAGCGTCGATTTTCTCTTCCATTCCTTTCTACCATCAAACCCTAGGTATGTTTCGAGTATTATCCTCGTGTTTGTTTGCCATTTCTAGGGTCGATATTAGTTAGGGTTTGAGTTAGGTTTTTGAAGAAATATATCGTTTAGTTTAGAAATTGTTAAGTTCTACGAAATTGATGGTCTTAACGATAAATTTATGATGGGTTTTATAAACCTACAAAAATTTTGAACACTTCTCTGATTTTCTTTATATTTGGAGATTTAATCATGTTATTTCGTGATTTAATGGATTGGAGTCGAGAAATAGGGAGATGGGTGCTTAGTTAGTTATGCAAGTATAGAAAAATCGGTTTTGTTAATCGACAAGAACATAACAGTTTCGGTTTTCTTGAGATCTGACCTAGCTCTTGAATTTAATTTGTTAAATAGCTTGTATCAGTGGATAGGGGACTCTTAGAGGAGTCCATAGCAACTTGAACCACTTGATTTCATTAAGAATTGATTAAGTTATGGATTTTTGAAGTTATTGTGCAAAAACTGAAAAATTTCAGCAACTAGTTCGGTTTTTGATTTTCTGTCGCTAACTGAGTTAGTGTTTTTAGCAAATAGACTCCACCATGTTAAACTAGACGTTTTAAGGATTCTATAGTATGTTGAATCATCGAATTCGGGCGAGTATACGAAAAGTTATGAATTTTCAAAGTTTAAGTAAGATAGTAAAGCGAAATTTCGGGCAGGTCACTGTTCTGATGCATTTTGACCATCTTTCCGATTTTGTCTTGCAAAACTGTTTTTGTGGGTTAAATTAGATACTTTAAGAATGCCGTGGCCTTTGAAATCAAGCCGTTTCGACAATTGTAGAGGAAATTATAATTTTTCGATTGGTTCATGTTTTGAGCTAGAATCTGAGTTTTTGTGATTCAAGGCAATTGATTGACTTGTGCTGGTTTGAAATACTTCGTTTAAAATGCCACACATGTTTATGTTCTTGTTAGATTAGATGGCTTGGACTTGTTGATGTTTGGTTCAAAAGCTAATTGCGTTGGGATGTTTCAATTGGAGTATTGTCATTGTGTATTGACTGTTAAATTGCATGTGTTAGCCCTCTATTGGTAATATTCAGAATTTAATTGTAGTTGCTTTGTTTCGAATATATTGGACTAGTTATAATTGTAATCCAAAGGTGTAGCACCCGGTTCTATTGAACCAAAAATTTAATCTATCATTAATAATGAACTTTTATAGAAGGGTTGGGGAGAGTTATTAATTAGGTTAATAAATGATCAGGCGAGGGCATGATGGTAATTAGAATTTTACATAGTGGATAACATATTTAAGGAAAAGTCCAGTGAGAGTAGCCGCTACTATCCCCTATTTTCCTCTTTTGGTGTTCAGCTCGAGCAGTAGAACTCTCGAAGCGATTCCCTCGCCCGATTCTCCTTCAGCTTAGGTAAGTCTTGTTTTCTTGCATTTTAGCGATTAGTTTACTGAGAGAATTCAATGTGAAGATTTCGAGGTTTCTGTGATTGAGGGTGGGTTCAGGTTCTTGGTGATAAATGGGAATGCACGGGTAGTAGAGTTTCAAATCGATTTCCTCAAACATATTATTGATTTTTGGTAAGGTTTAGTAAGGATTGGATTAACGTACTGTCATGACCTTAGGTGAGCGAGTTTTGGAGCAGTTGTAACCGAGCATTTCCAGGAGAGCCAGGTAAGTAAAGTATGCATGTGCCTTCGGGCCTACATCACAAAACAGTAGGGTTGTGCATTTTGTGAACGATTTTGTATGTCATGCATCATGTTTTTGAAAGACTACGAAAATGAATTTCCATGTAAGAATGGTAAGGTATGAACTGAATGTGACAGACAAACTATTAAGGGAACTAATCCGCCCCTTAATCGAGTAGAGGATGTATGACATTGGGAGAATTGATCCCACTCCCAAGGGAACCATGGGATCAGATCAGCTATTAAGGGAATTCATCCGCCCCTTAATCGAATAGAGGATGTATGACATTGAACGTATGTGTATGCAACTGAGATGAGAAAGTAGAAATTGCATGTTTAGGAATTTATGTTTCAGCAATTCGTTTCATTACTGCTTTACTTACTTAGCATTAGGCTAATAGATGAGTTTTGTGATGTAGGTGTTGAGGATACTACAGGTGAATTCTCTGAGTTCACTGAGGGATAGGCTGGTTGGAGGAGCACATTCATGTTTCGGCCTGGTAAACTGATGAGGCGGGTTAACTGGTGTCAGTAATCTGAAAGTTTAGTTGACAGTGTTTCAATTTAAATTGTTGAGTTTCATGACAGAAGTGATTCTAATGTTTTGAATACGTTTTTGAGTTCCTTTTTTTTGTTAATAGTGTCTGTAGGGATTTAATGTTGGCACTCACTGAATTTTTAGTAATGTAATGGTTTGAAATGTTTTTGAATGGTTTCAGTGAAGTGAGTAAATTCTTTTCTGTAGGTTAAGTTGTTGTTCTGTTGTCTATCGGAAGCTGTAGGTTTAAGTCTATCGGATGATGTCTCAGTAAACTCATCGGCAGATGCGTGCTGACGTCATCGGAAGGTGTAGGTTTAAGTCTATCGGATGATGTCTCAGTAAACTCATCGGCAGATGCGTGCTGACGTCATGGGAAGGTGTAGGTTTAAGTTTATCGGATGATGTCTCAGTAAACTCATCGGCAGATGCGTGCTGGCGTCATCGGAAGGTGTAGGTTTAAGTCTATCGGATGATGTCTCAGTAAACTCATCGGCAGATGCGTGCTGACGTCATCGAAAGGTGTAGGTTTAAGTCTATCGGATGATGTCTCAGTAAACTCATCGGCAGATGCGTGCTGACATCATCGGAAGGTGTAGGTTTAAGTCTATCGGATGATGTCTCAGTAAACTCATCGGCAGATGCGTGCTGACGTGTAATACCCAGCTTGTACGGATTTCGGATATAATATATTATATTGTTATTTTATTATATAATGGTATTTTTGGTAAATATGTCAAATCAGGTCCGTTTCACGAAAAAAAGTGTCACTACGATCCTAACGATTAATAGGAATTTTAAGAAAATTATGGGAATTTTCGGAGATTAAACACTATATTCCGAGTAAATACACTTCTCGTAATGTAAAAGACGTTCTCGTAAAAATAGTAAACGAGGTCTGAATTGCGAACAGACAGTTTTAATAAATCTCAGATAAAAAGTTGGACTTATTAGCGAAATATGGAAATTTGGAAAAGTCGAATCGTTGGACGATTAACGAACCGAATGACGAAACTTATATAAAAATCAAAGAAGGGCATTTTAGTAATTTTCAATGTAAATATTATAAAATAGCTTAAAAACCTTTTCTCCTTCATTTT
Source organism: Begonia masoniana (assembly GCA_022432975.1). NCBI lineage: Eukaryota > Viridiplantae > Streptophyta > Magnoliopsida > Cucurbitales > Begoniaceae > Begonia > Begonia masoniana. Next base: position 15,014,726 of record CM039515.1, read on the forward strand.
GTTTCTCTTCTGCGAATTCCAGAGAACGAATTCTCTCTTTCTCCCTTGCGATCTCCCTCTGGCCGCCGTCATCTCCTCCCGTTCCGACCTCCGTTCGTTCCGTTTCCTTCACGTTTTCTCCTCCAATCGACGTTCTAGGTATGGATCTATAGTTTTAGAACGTTTATTTCGAGTTTTTCGGAGTTATACGTTTAGGGTTTTCATTAGGTTTTCGATTAAAAACGTGAATTAGGGTTCGTAATTAATAGGTTAGCCGTGATTAAGTATATATTGCATGTATTTGACGTTATTGGACGAAGTTAAATCAATTTGTGAAAATGTTAAAAATTGTGAAATTTCGGGTTTTCGGAAAAACACATAAATCGAGAATTGAGGTGTCGAGTGTGTATTTGCTCGATGAAATAGCTCGATGAATGTGATTAAAGACTTTAGGAAGTTCTTTAGTTAAGGTTTTGACAATTTGGACGTTTATTAACTTAAACTCGTTTTAACGTCAAATCCTTGTAAATTGCTTAGGTGAACAGCACTCGTGGACGGAGCTTGAGCTGCTTTGGACACGAGGTAAGTTCTCGTGATCTTCTCTGGCCGATTGGCCTACACCGTACGTCGAATGTCGTCTCGAGGAGTTTTGGAGATGATTTTTGTTTAATTGTACTTGGTTTGGGTAGCTAGGTTTTAGGGGTTTATAGTTTACGCTTTACAGTCTTGATGGTACATGTTATTGTTTGTTTACTTTAAGATATTGAACTGTTCACGGATCACTTGTTTTAAAAAAAAGCATGAAAATGAACTTCCGCACAGAGTTTTAAAGATAACGTAAAGCATAGCATTGGCCGAAAGGCGTATTGGCCGAAAGGCGTATTGGTCACGCGAGGTGGGGCTCAGGCACGGCTGTACGTGTTGTAAGCGTGCACCCCCCGCTTCTAGCTGGAAAGAGTAGTCCGCCCGCTGGATGAGCTCTCTCTGGTTAGAGTGATAGGATCTCGGTGACACCTATTGTGCATTGCATCGTAAAGAAAATATACATGATTAATGAACTCATTTGCACAGCATGCATTGCATTTACGAGTCTTACTGGGATTTCATCTCATAGTGTATTGTATGGTGTAGGTGACCTAGACATCGAGGCAGGTGAGGACGATGTCCCTCCTCCTGAGGCTTGAGTCCAGTTGACGAAGGATGACTGCGGTGGTGTGCTGGCGCAGTTGATGCTTAACCGACCCGTGGGGGAGTATGTATAGATTTTGGGATTATTGGGACATTTTGGGCTGATGTTTATATAGAAATTATAGGATGTTTGGTATTGGTAGTTGATAGGTTACGTTTTAACACTTTCAAACGTTTTGGAACTGTTTTGGGTGATTTTAAAACAGGTAGGTTTGTTTAGATTTTAAACATATCCATGCAGTTCGGTTTCATGAAAATGTACATGGTTTTAAATACGTTTTGAGTCGGTTTTTAGCGATAGACGAAGTGAAGTGTATGGTTGAATTGTATGTTAGTGATAATTATGTGCAGGGTGTATTTTGCTCTCTGGAATTCGGATTCCAGAGAGTAGATAGGTTGTTTTTCCCTCTGAAAATTCCAGAGAGCACTTGTAAAATAAAAAAAACAGAGAAGAAGAGAAAACATAAGGTGTGGCGAATGATCGCATGAGGAGCGATCGCTGCATAGCAGCTGCAACAACTGCAGCGATCAGTCACTGCAAAGCTGCAGCGACTGGTCGCCGCACGCTGCTCCTCATGCAGCGATCAGTCGCTGCCCCCTTTTTGTCACGGGCTGACAGTTTTGCCCTCCCATTTTAATTAAAGTTTTGTTTAATTGTTTTATAGTTTTAAATTGTTTTATTAAATAGTTTTATGTTTGTTTTAAATGGTTTTAAACCTAGATTTCAATTCCGATTTCGATTCTGGTTTCTATATCGGTTTAGGTTCCGCCTAGAGTTTAGTTAAAGATATTAGGGTAAAAAAAAATAATATTATAGTATGGAAATACGGGTACAGTATTAGGGTCGCTACATGACGTCATCGGAAGGTGTAGGTTTAAGTCTATCGGATGATGTCCTAGTAAACTCATCGGCAGATGCGTGCTGACGTCATCGGAAGGTGTAGAGAGTATTTTGTCGTTTAGTCACCGGTGGATGTAGAACAAAGTCGATCGGATGAAGGAAATCATCTGGTTGACGTCATTGGAAGATGTAGAGTGCATTTTGTCGTTTTGCCACCAGATGATGTCTTCCATTTTCTGCTTCAGCCCCTTTTTGTTGACTTTGTTCAGCGGGCGATGCGTTTGACTTTTGAAACTTATGAAGTGTTTTGCGATTTAATCCTTTATTTCTTTTGCCGATTATTCCCCAAAATTCTAACGGAGTATTCAAGCATTGTACAATAGTTCTGTTTAATTCTATTTTTACTTAGATGATTTCTGCTGCAAGTATTTTTTTTAAAAAAAGAATAATATTACAGTTGAAATTTTTAGTCATGCATGGGCATGGTGTGACGAACCAGGTTCAGATAACTCGGGGCGTTACAAAAGGTTGTTGTTATAAATGGAGATATTGATTTTGAAGTTGATGTGCTTTAGGTGTCCGGTTACAAAAAGAGATTCATCAAGTTAAATTGATTTGTTAAGGACGCGAGGTAAGTTTCTGTGACTTGTTTGGCCGTCTTGGCCTACACCATAAGAATTGTATTGATCGAGGAAATTTGGAGACGCTTGCGTGTTTTGGGTAAATAGAACGGGTAGTTAGTTTTAGAATTGGTTAGGTTGTTAATTGTTAAGTTTATTGTTTGTATGCTTTTATTCGTTTCTGTTTCGTTCACGGCATGTTATCTGTTCACGCATCATTGTTTCCAAAAAGGCATGAAAAATGAATTTCTATGCACGTTTTTACAAAACGAACGAAAAGGTAATGAATGTAATGATGGTCACGTCGGTGGCGGTGGTTCAGACATGGCTGTTGGATGAAGCATGTCTTCCCCCCGGTTAGATACGAGGGGCTATCCAATTGCCGGATGTGCCGCTCCTATCTTGTGAGAGAGAAGCCCCGGTGACGTAAATGAAATGAAATGATTAGCGAAAAGGTAGGAAGCATGATTTATGAACTGTACATGCATAGCATTAGCATTCACGTGCATTCACTTAGATTTACTGAGCCTCTAGCTCACGTGTTTAATTCTATGGTGTAGGTGATTTCGAGACAGGTGAGGAAGACGTCCCTCCGCCTGAAGTATGAGCACGTTGAAGGAGGACGGCCCGTGGAAGTGTGCTGGCAGTCGGGGCGTGATTTTGACCCGTGGGGACGTAGGTAATGTTTTGGGATTTGATAAATAAAGAATAGGAGAAATGTATAGTTGACATTTTAGGATGCTTGGATTTGGATAGAATTTTGTAGAGTTTTCGATGTTTTCAAACAGTGGGGAATGTCAAACTTTTAAACGGAACCACGCGGTTCATTTTTACGAAGTCTGGTTATATTTTAAATGTGTTTTGAGGCGGTGAACGGGTAATTGATAGCGTGTGCAATGTATGTGTGTGATAATGTTATTGTGTAGAAGTGTGTTTTGTGAAATGTAATGGTGTGTGTTGTGTGTGTGAGTGTGGTGTGCATTGCGTGAAAGAAACGAAGGAGGAAGGAGAGAAGAAGAAAGAAAGGAAGCAGGGAGCTGTGCTCTCTGGAAAAATTCCAGAGAGCATGAGATCGATCGCCTCTTGGGGCGATCGATCGCCCCTTCTTGCCTAGCGATCGCCTGTGTGGTGATCGCTAGGCGATGAGCGTGATCGCCGAAGGGCGATCGCTCGCCAGGAGTGATCGCCGCTGGGCGATCGATCGCCCCCTGTTCTGTTTGTTTCGCTAGCCGAACGTAGATAATAAGTTTTTAATTGTTTTCTTTTAGTTTTTAATTATTTTAATTAATGGTTTTAAGTTTATTTCAGATGATTTTCAAAGTAGTTTTCAAACGTCGTTAACAATTTCAATTCCGATTTTAAAAGTTTTATTTCCGCTCGAACGTAAGATTTAAAGTTTGTACGTATTAAATGAAAAAATTTGTACAGAAAATTTAGGGTACGGGTAAGGGTCGTTACAAAACCACCTATGAAGGAACATCTACGGTAAAGTTGTCCAAAATGCAAATGTTAACCACTCGATTTGAGAATCTAAAGATGCAGGAAGATGAGACTATTGGCGAGTTCAACGCCAAATTATGTGACATAGCAAATGAAGAGTTCGCTCTCGGTGAGATGTTTTTCGAAGAAAAACTTGTAAGAAAAACTTTAAGGTCTTTGCTACAACGATTTGCCTATAAAGTCACTGCCATAGAAGGAACCAAAGATGTCTCTAAAATAAAGCTAGAAGAGTTGATGAGATCTCTTAGAACTTTCGAGATGAATCTTGGAGGAGACATCGAAATAAAGAAGGCAAAGGGAGTTGCTTTAAAAACAGAGGTACAGAATTACAACGAGCATGACGAAGATGACTTGGAGGAATCTCTAGCCCTGCCATCAAAGAATTTCAGCAGAGTTATGAAGAGATTTGAAAGAAAAACTCGCGGTGTTAATCAGGGTGTCACAAACTTCAAAAATGGTTCTTCAAGCAACAAGAAGCACGGAGAAGAAACTTATGTATCTGATCAACCATTCAAGAACAAAGGCATTCAGTGCAGAGAGTGTGAAGATTTCAGGCATATACAAGCAGAATGTGCTAATACCTTAAAGAAAAAGAAAAATTCTCTGAATGCAACCTGGAGTGAGGATGAGTCAGAGAAGGAAGATGAATTTCAGAGCAACCATGTGGCACTTATTGGAAAGGCAGAACGTGAAGAAAACGGTGGTGTTACACACGGTGTCACAGACAGTTTTTCCAATAGTAGTGATGAAGACGAAGAACCAGTTACAGAAGAAGATCTTATTGGAGAATACAAGTTTCTGCATGAGAAATGGACCGGGCTTGTTAAAGTAAATCAGCTTCTACACATTTAGATTAGAAATTTGAAAGATGAGAAGAATGATCTTCAAAATGCTATTGATGATTTGAAGACCAAGCTGAAAACGAGTCAGGATGAAGTTAATGATTTAACCAATAAGATAAGTTTCATGAAAAAGAATGTCAAAATGCTGAATTCGGGTTCGTCTAAACTGGATGATATTCTAAACGTCAGCAAATCAAGTGCAAATCGATCTGGATTGGGGTTCAAAGGTGAAAGTTCTGTTTCACAGACGATAGCTGTAAAGGAAAATCACTCGGTGATGAAATTCGTAAGGGAAAGCTCGGTGTCACAGCTAGTTTCAGACAAGGGATTTGATTACAAAGGAAAGCAAGTTGCAAACAGAATGCCAAGAACTTACAGAAAATCACATTCATATAACTTCTATCATGCCTCAAGCAGTAAAGGTAACAAATATGTTTCTGTATGTCATTATTGCCAACGCCGTGGTCATATTCGCCCTAAATGCTTCACTTATCTTGCGGACCTAAGACTAGGTACTGTTAGAAATGCTTCTTCTTACAGATTCCCTTATCAGAAATGGGTGATGAAATCAAGTTTAAAGTGTAATGTTACACATCTTTCACTAAAGGCAATTGAAACCAATGCATGGTATTTTGATAGTGGATGTTCTAGACATATGACAGGTGAAGAGAAATATTTGAAAGATATTATACCCAAATCCGTGGGAAAAGTAACATTCGGCAACGGTGTCTCAATGGATGTCATTGGAAGGGGAAAGTTGAATGTTCCTGGTTTACCAAAGTTGAGTAATCTTTTATTGGTAAATGGTCTGAAATCTAATCTAATCAGTATTAGCTTGCTTTGTGATCAAGAATTGAATGTACAATTCACAAGAGAAAAATATGTGGTGTCCGATCAAAACAACAAGTGTGTTATTGAAGGAGTTAGATCATTCGACAATTGCTATATTATTTCTTCCTTGTCTACCTGCCTTCGGTCGAGTATGGAAGACACTATTCTATAACATAGAAAGTTGGGACATGTTAATTTCAGAATGCTTGAAAAGCTTATTTCGAAAGGTGCTGTCCGGGGAATTCCTGTATTAAAGTTTGATGAAGACAAATTATGTGGACCATGTCAAATCGAAAAGCAAACCAAGGTGTCACACCCGATGTCCCAGTCATCCACAACTACCCGGGTACTTGAATTACTTCACATGGATCTAATGGGGCCAATGCCTGTTGAAAATATTGGAGGAAAACGGTATGTCTTCGTTACTGTTGATGATTTCTCACGCTACACATGGGTGGAATTTCTTAGAGAAAAATCCGACACTTTTAGAGCCTTCAAATTAATGTGTACTCGGCTCCAACGTGAAAAAAGATTGTGTTATCTTGAAGATTATTCAAATTCGCAGTGACCATGGAAGAGAATTTGAAAATTCTGAATTCTCGGATTTCTGTAAACACCTAGGGATTGCTCATGAATTCTCGGCACCTAAGACTCCTCAACAAAACGGGATCGTTGAAAGGAAGAACCGTACATTGGCTGAAATGATTCAAGGAATGCTACATGAAAGGGATGTTCCACAAAAGTTCTGGGCTAAAGCTATGAGCACTGCTTGCTATACCCTAAATCGTGTGTATCTCCGTGGCAAAACTTCTATGACACCCTATGAGATATGGAAAGGTAAAACTCCGAATCTCAATTATTTTCATCTGTTTGGCAGCATCTGTTTTGTGTTGAATGACAAGGAACACTGGAGGAAACTTAATCCTAAGAGTGATAAGGCTATCTTTCTTGGTTATGCTACAAATAGCCGTGCTTGTCGAGTTTACAACAAAAGAACTCGAACTGTTATCGAATCTGCAAACGTAAAAGTAGATGGTGTCTCAGGCGGTGTCACAGATCAAACAGAGACAGTTGATGAAGTAGAAGTGTCTACCTTACAGAACAGGCCACCGTCTACACGTGTTCAGAAGAATCATCCTGCAGATGAGGTTATTGGAAGTTTGAATGATGGTATACGAACCAGAGATAAGCCGAGGGTAACTTATCGAGAAACGATTCAAATGGTATGCTTTACATCAACGATATAGCCCAAAAATGTGAAAGAAGCATTACTAGCTGAATACTAGATAGAAGCTATGCAAGAAGAACTCAGCCAATTCTCTCGCAATCAAGTTTGGGATTTAGTACCGTGTCCTCCTGATGTGAATGTTATTGTTACTAAGTGGATCTTCAAGAACAAGAGTGATGAGCATGGCAACATCACTCGTAACAAAGCTCGACTAGTTGCTCAAGGGTATTCTCAGATTGAAGGTATAGATTTTGATGAAACATTTGCTCCGGTTGCTCGTCTTGAATCTATTCGGCTTTTATTGTCTATTGCTTGTGTTATGCGGTTCAAGCTATATCAAATGGATGTGAAGAGTGCTTTCCTCAATGGGTTTCTTAATGAAGAAGTTTATGTAACACCCGGCATTTTTGGCTGTATAAATTATCCCTTGAGTTATGGAATGAGATTAAATTGTCATTAATGTTATAAATATTTTATTGAAATTGTGGGACGTTTTGTGGAGAAAGAGGATGTCGAGAAAATCGAACTGACGAACCAAATAACAAATCGATTAGAAAACCAAATCGACGGAGTTCATGTTGAATTGAATAATGGCATAAAAACCAAACTAATGTGTAACTAAACAAAACCATTAGTTAGAGATGCATGGAGGGGCAGTTTGGGAAGGAATTAAGGTTGGTGGGAGGGAGCCAATGGTTGGATGCCAAATGTCCAAAACTTGCTGAGAAACCTACCTCTTATCTTCTCCTCTGCGTAAACCTCCCTATTCTTCCTCTCCTCTCTGTTTCTCTCTTCTAGGCGACCAACGGCGATTTTAACCTCAACCTTTTTCCTGTTTTCTCCATTTTTCTCAACCTAAGGTAATCTTCTAAGCTAGTTAGTAAGTATGGACAAGTTAAACATTAGTTTTCTTGAAGTTTTAGGGTTAATGTCCGATCGTGCATGATGTAGATCCGTGGATCGCAGAGGTAACACGAACAAAGCTTGCAACTTCACGGACAACAGGTAAGTTCATGCATAGGTTTGGCTCTTAAGAACCTACATCACGGAGATACTTGGTTTTTCATTTCTGTCGGGTTATTGTCGGGTAAGTCATAGGTTATGTTCTGAGTTATCTGTGTTTTGCTTTATGTCTGTTGTGTTATTTATGTCGCCTGTTTGTATTAAGTTTAAGCATTGTAAATGCTCATACATACACGTTTTTCCCCGAAAGTCATGCAAATATTTTCTGCACACGGTTTGAAGTTAAGAAAGATAAAACCTGACATGCCAAGAGGCTAAATTAATTAAAAATCCAATAAATGCCAAAACTTTATTTATTCTCCTTACTTATTTACGTGCTCTCTTGTGTAGGTAATGAATTATTGGAGGACGGTGCATGAGAAGCTAGTTCAACGAATTTGGAGTTCACATGGAAGCAAAGCTCGAAATGTAATGAAGAAAATCCTCGAGCACTAGCTGGACTAGCAAAAGCCGGAATTTGTCTTCTGGATATCAAGTTTTATAATTTTCCTTTATTTTATTTTTTTCCTTTTGGAAAACTCTTAGCCATTAGTCATTTTCATTGACACATTTGGAGGCCCACTTGGGGACATCACTTGACACATTTGGAGGCCCACTTGGGGACATCACTTGACACATTTGGAGGCCCACTTGGGGACATCACTTGACACATTTGGAGGCCCACTTGGGGACATCACTTGACACATTTGGAGGCCCACTTGGGGACATCACTTGACACATTTGGAGGCCCACTTGGGGACATCACTTGACACATTTGGAGGCCCACTTGGGGACATCACTTGACACATTTGGAGGCCCACTTGGGGACATCACTTGACACATTTGGAGGCCCACTTGGGGACATCACTTGACACATTTGGAGGCCCACTTGGGGACATCACTTGACACATTTGGAGGCCCACTTGGGGACATCACTTGACACATTTGGAGGCCCACTTGGGGACATCACTTGACACATTTGGAGGCCCACTTGGGGACATCACTTGACACATTTGGAGGCCCACTTGGGGACATCACTTGACACATTTGGAGGCCCACTTGGGGACATCACTTGACACATTTGGAGGCCCACTTGGGGACATCACTTGACACATTTGGAGGCCCACTTGGGGACATCACTTGACACATTTGGAGGCCCACTTGGGGACATCACTTGACACATTTGGAGGCCCACTTGGGGACATCACTTGACACATTTGGAGGCCCACTTGGGGACATCACTTGACACATTTGGAGGCCCACTTGGGGACATCACTTGACACATTTGGAGGCCCACTTGGGGACATCACTTGACACATTTGGAGGCCCACTTGGGGACATCACTTGACACATTTGGAGGCCCACTTGGGGACATCACTTGACACATTTGGAGGCCCACTTGGGGACATCACTTGACACATTTGGAGGCCCACTTGGGGACATCACTTGACACATTTGGAGGCCCACTTGGGGACATCACTTGACACATTTGGAGGCCCACTTGGGGACATCACTTGACACATTTGGAGGCCCACTTGGGGACATCACTTGACACATTTGGAGGCCCACTTGGGGACATCACTTGACACATTTGGAGGCCCACTTGGGGACATCACTTGACACATTTGGAGGCCCACTTGGGGACATCACTTGACACATTTGGAGGCCCACTTGGGGACATCACTTGACACATTTGGAGGCCCACTTGGGGACATCACTTGACACATTTGGAGGCCCACTTGGGGACATCACTTGACACATTTGGAGGCCCACTTGGGGACATCACTTGACACATTTGGAGGCCCACTTGGGGACATCACTTGACACATTTGGAGGCCCACTTGGGGACATCACTTGACACATTTGGAGGCCCACTTGGGGACATCACTTGACACATTTGGAGGCCCACTTGGGGACATCACTTGACACATTTGGAGGCCCACTTGGGGACATCACTTGACACATTTGGAGGCCCACTTGGGGACATCACTTGACACATTTGGAGGCCCACTTGGGGACATCACTTGACACATTTGGAGGCCCACTTGGGGACATCACTTGACCCACTTGGGGACATCACTTGGCACATTTGGAGGCCCACTTGGGGACATCACTTGACACATTTGGAGGCGTCACTTGGAGGCATCACATTTGGCCAATTCTTTTGAAGATACTTAGGCCCATAGTGTTTCAACCCAAGGGAGGCCCAAACTTGGATTTTAACCTTGCAAGGACAAGAGATAGTGGCCTCATGGATTGATGATGTGGCAAGATTCCCTCTATTGATCTATTTAGGCATGACATTCATCTCCTCCCTAGAATTGTGCTTGTTTGCCTTGATCTTGGCCATCCATCCTTTTTTCATCCTAGGGCCACCATTCATTTATCTTTATGGAAACCCTAACCATCCACCTTAGGATTGCCTATTTAAGCATAGCATTGGTGCATGTATTGGAACTTTTGCCAAATTTATAAAACTACTATTTCCCTATCCAAAGAGGTTATCCTTTGGTGTTTTTCCTTGGATCCTTGAACCAAGTGAAGTATCCATTGCTAGCCTACCTTGGGTTGCTAGGTTAGCTCTTAACATTTTCCTCGCCTTCTCCATTGGGAGTCGGAGTTGAGGAAGAAAACTTAGGCCCTAGGTGGTCGGTTTTCTTCCGGGAAGATCGTTCGTTCAAAGAGCCTAACGTAGGATAGCTCTTTGAACCTGCCAAAGGTATTTCCATTTACTTCTTGCCATCACTTTCACACACTTGAACACTCTTATTTTCGGCCACACTTCACACACACAAATCACTTTTATTTTATCGCATTTATTTTCCTTCATCTCAAACTCCATTTCTTCACCTTTTCACACACATTTTCACACCTTTATTTCTTCTATTTTTATTGCATATCATCCCCTTAATATTCGGCCATATCACACACTATCACCATATCATTTATTTAGCACTTGCATCTCCATTTTCCATCTTTTATTTTCAGTTTCCATACACACATTCACCCGAGCACATTTTGCATATTTTGTGGATTTCACACGGACCCTTTTCTAAGGGCCACCATGTCAAGTGGTATCAGAGAGTAAGGTGCTTCCCTTATGCGTTTTTGGTTGCATTTGACGTTAGTCAAAATATAGCACGAAACTAGGAAAGCCGCTCTTTGTTTCTAGCATAATATTTGGATCTATTTTGTGCTAATTTTGTGCTATGCTTGACATGATATTTGCTGCCATTTTTATTGACATTTAATAGCTTAATATATTAAGATAAAATATGGTATGCATTGATGGAAAGAATCGGCCAAGATAAGTACCAAAAATCTCCTCGGTTTGATTTGTTGTCATCTCGGTTTTTCTTGTGATTTTAGCTCGGTTTTGCATACTTCTTTGCCTCGGTTTTGCTAGCATGTGTTACTATATTTGAATCTTGATTTGCATCTAAATATTTGTCAAATAACTATAGATAAAATCTGAATATATTGATGCATGAAATCGACCCTACACTAATATTATAAAATCGATTTATGCTCATTATATCTCATTGGTTTTTCATGCTTGCTTCTCCTCGGTTTTTCTTGTTTTAATGTTATGTTTGTTTCTACTTCTAAGCACTTAGAATTATCTTTTGCATTATCTATTAAATGATATCACTTTAGTATGAAAATCGAAATTGCAAAAAAAAAATTGACAAATACAAGTGTTTAAAATCGGTTTACATGTTAGATTACGTTCGGTTTTTCTAACACTTCTTGCTTCGGATTTCATACTAATTTGCTGGATGTTTGCACTTGAATTTAACTTATAATTCATCTAATATATGTTGTTATTTGAATTGCACAAATTTGATTTACAAGGATTACGTAATAGCAAGTTAAAAATCAGCTATATTGAATATTATGCACATAAAAAATTCTGCTCTATATAATTTGAAAATTTCAGCACGTTATCTTTGATTAATTTGTGTTTAAGTGTTATTACGTGCTGTTTTTGGGAGTTATTAAGTTTATATTAATATTATCTTGAGTGAATCTAGCTTAAAGTTGTGAACTTTGTTAATTTTTGGTTGGATTTGTGGTGATATATAACATATTGCAAAATTGATGTTTCAAGGAGTTTATTAAGTGTTTGTTGAAAGTCCTAAGTTGTTTTTATTTCTTCAAAATTTAAATATTAAGTGTGAGCATGATTTTTATTAATTATTGTCTTAGCTAGAGAATTATTCCTTAGTGCCTAAAATTCATCTAAGACATTAAAAATAAATAATCACCTCACTAACCTAGGATGAATCAACTTAGACAAGAATTTGAACTTGGAATTTAAATTAAAATACTTAACAATGACTAATAGAAGTGGATTTTCACCACATAATCAAGAACCAAACATTTCCCCATTTAGTGGTCTCAATGGTAGGGATGAATATTCTTTTTGGGTTGAAAGGGTAGAAAAGAGATTTGCTTATGAGTATTATTGTGACAGGGCAAAAGTTAAGTTAGCTTCTAAGAGTTTAACCAAGGATGCTAAATCTTTGTGGGAAAGATTTATAGCAAAGAGAAGAAGAAATAAGGAAGAAGACTTGATTTTTTGGACAATAATGAAGAGGTTATTAGAAAAGGAATTTGCCCCAAAACTACAAAAGCAAGAGCCCGATTTTGGGAACAAAATCTTTAAGGAGGATCACCCTAGGAATTATCCTAACTCCAAATTTAAGAATCAAAATAGTCGTGAATATCCCTCCACTCATGGAAGAATTTAAGGGATAAAATGGGATTAAGGACTAGGATTAATCAACCACCAATCCTACCTCCCAAACCAATCGTGGATAGGTATTTAAGACGGCTAGATGAGGGCATACACGGACTTGAAATGACAAGACACCTTTTGGAGAAGTGGACACAAGAAACTTCAAGGAAACTTACGAATTCTCCAATCACCCTTAGACCACCACCTACTATGCCCCAAAAGATTAATGAACTCAATAAAGAATTCTTAAGCAACATTGAAGAGCAAGAAACTTTAGAAAAGACACCAAGGTCAAGTGACATCAAGTGGCATCATAATCCTCTTTATGCCAAAGAACCCGCCGCCCAAACCTCAAATTTACCCTTCCTTAATTTAAATGACCTTTGGGTAGAAATGGTGGAAGAAGAAAAGATATCTTGCCATTTGAAAGAAGAGTCAACATGACAACAAGAAAAGAGGGAGTTAATTGAAGAGAGTATTTTTGGAATTTCTAATATGATCATTGGTCTACCCCACTCCCTTTCGAATGTTAAAAGAATAAACCCTCTTCCCCACCCATGCCTAAAGAAGTTAGCCTATTTCTTAGTTCATTCATATTGTACTATTTTGGACCATAATAGGACTAGGCAAAACAAGAAAAAATGTACGCCCAATGGACGCAACAAAAGCCATAGTTTGCAATTGGGTAAATTAGCAAAACCACTAGCCTCACTTCATGACTATCACAAATTCTACCATCGGACGAGAGTCAAAGAAACCGTTTATTTGGTATTAACAAGCTCACTAACCTCCGGCTATTTGAACACTTGGACTTTGAGGACTAGTGGGAGCCAAACACCTCACAAGGTTTGTTTAGATGTTGAGCTTGTACCCATGGTCTTAGAGATAGAAAGATTAACTCATTGGTCAAAGGAGTATCTCGTGCCATCACCTTTGGAATTCGAATACTTTGGAAATTTTCACTTCACTCCTGAGCAATCGCCCTCCAAAGTACCTCATGAATTCAATCTTAATACCTTTTCTAAAGAACTTTGTGAAAAGATCACCCAACCACCCAAAATTTGGAAATTGTGTCAAGAACACTATTGGTGGTTAAAGGGATTTCAACTCCATACCCTATTGGCAGACTACACCTTCTTCATCATCAAATACAAGCATTTAGAGAGTCTAGTTGAGATCCCTGTCCCAAGTTTTGGAGGAGACAACTTCGGGAAGAAGTCAACTAATGGATTTGAGGTCAAATCCTCAAATCACCCTGAGAAGATGACATGTCAAGAGGCTCAATTAATTGAAAATCAGATAAAGGCCAAAACTTTATTTATTCTCCTTACTTATTACGTGCTCTCTTGTGTAGGTAACGGACTATTGGAGGACTGTGAATGAGAAGCTAGTTCAACGAATTTGGAGTTCACATGGAAGCAAAGCTCGAAATGTAATGAAGAAAATCCTCGAGCACCAGCTGGACTAGCAGAAGCCGGAATTTGTCTTCCAGAGATCAAGTTTTGTAATTTTCCTTTATTTTATTTTTATTTTTTTCTTTTGGCAAACTCTTAGCCATTAGTCATTTTCGTACTTTAGTATTTTACTTAGGCTTAGTCACATATTGGTGGCTTGGTTGGGATCCATTACTTGACCCATTATTTGGCTCATTATTTGGAGGCATTTGGAGGCCCACTTGGGGACATCACTTGGCACATTTGGAGGTACCACTTGGAGGCATCACATTTGGCCCATTCTTTTGAAGATACTTCCCATAGTGTTTCAACCCAAGGGAGGCCCAAACTTGGATTTTAACCTTGCAAGGACAAGAGATAGTGGCCTCATGGATTGATGATGTGGCAAGATTCCCTCTATTGATCTATTTAGGCATGACATTCATCTCCTCCCTAGGATTTGTGCTTGTTTGCCTTGATCTTGGACATCCATCCTTTTTCATCCTAGGGCCACCATTCATTCATTCTTATGGAAACCCTAACCATCCACCTTAGGATTGCCTATTTAAGCATAGCATTGGTGCATGTATTAGAACTTTTGCCAAATTTATAAAACTACTATTTCCCTATCCAAGGAGGTTATCCTTTGGTGTTTTTCCTTGGATCCTTGAACCAAGTGGAGTAGCCCTCCATTGCTAGCCTAGCTTGGGTTGCTAGGTTAGCTCTTAACATTTCCCTCGCCTCCTCCATTGGGAGTCGGAGTTGAGGAAGAAAACCTAGGCCCTAGGTGGTCGGTTTTCCTCCGGGAAGATCGTTCGTTCAAAGAGCCTAACGTAAGATAGCTCTTTGAACCAGCCAAAGGTATTTCCATTTACTTCTTGCCATCACTTTCACACACTTGAAAACTCTTATTTTTGGCCACACTTCACACACACAAATCACTTTTATTTTATCGCATTTATTTTCCTTCATCTCCATCTCCATTTCTTCACCTTTTCACACACATTTTCACATCTTTATTTCTTCTATTTTTATTGCATATCATCCCCCTAATATTCGGCCATAGCACACACTATCACCATATCATTTATTTAGCACTTGCATCTCTATTTTCCATTTTTTATTTTCAGTTTCCATACACACATTCACCCGAGCACATTTTGCATATTTTGTGGGTTTCACACTGACCCTTTTCTAAGGGCCACCGTGTCAAAACCTGTAATGTAATGTTTGGTTAAGTGTGGGACGGGGAATGGCCCCCTACTCTGACTGCTGTAATGTGCCTAAAAGTGCACCCCCTGCTGTGCCAGTTCCTCTATATGCTCCACTTATACCCCCCTGACAGATAAAAGTAATGTACTGCAATGTCACTGTATTTCGAAAGTTCATGCATAGCATATGCATCACTGCATTTTAACATGTTCTTACTGAGCTTTAGGCTCATAGTTGAACTCCCTGATGTACGTACGGACCCCGTGGATGAAGATTTTGTGCCTCAGGCCGACGAATAGGTGGTTGGTGGCACTAGCTTTCGGGGGTGGTTGCGGTAGCCAGACACATTTTTGACCCGAGAGAGTGAAGTTTAAAAGTGAAGGTCGTGTGTGTAGACTTTGTGTTTATGTTTTTAAAACGGTGTATAGACTCTGTGTAAATATTTTTTTAAAACCTCTATATTTGACAGTTGTAAATATATTTTGAAGTATTCTAGAACTTCTTGGAGTTCTTCTTTTAGGTTCTGCATGGATTGTCTTGAGTTTTAGAGCTATTCATGTAGTTTGTTTTCTTGAAACTCCTGTCATGTTTTTCTAAACTTCTGACGTGTTTTCTGGTATGTGTTAAAATTATGTTTTGAATCGGGTTTCTGGAGTTTTGATGTTTTTGTGTCAAATGAAGTAAGTCGTCAAACAGAGGGGTAGCCGATCGATCGGCGGAACAAATGTTATGTCTTCAAGTCTTCAAGTCTTCCTTTTGTAAAACAGTCGTCCACGCCTTCTGTAAAAGAGTTGTTCATTTTGTTCTGTGAACAGTCGTCCACGCTGTTCTTTAAAACAGTCGTCCATGCTGCTCTTTGAAAATAGTCGTCCACGCTGTTCCTTAAAACAGTAGTCCAGTTCTGCAGGTGTCCACAGTACTCGCCCGTCGAGTAATTGTTTCAAGTATTTGACTAAGTGTTAGTCGTCCATTCTGTCTTTCAATTCTGTCGTCCATTCTGTTGTCTATTTTAAACGTCCACGTCTTCTGTTTGTCCACAGCTTCTGTTTGTACACAGATTCTGTCTTTGATTTTAAACGTCCACGGACTTCTGTTGTCTGCAGTTTTTGTCTTTTAATTCAAACGTCCACGGCTTTTGTTTGTCCACAGATCCTATCTTTGATTTTAAACGTCCACGGCTTTTGTTTGTCCACAGATTCTGTCTTTGATTTTAAACGTCCACGGCTTCTGTTTTTCCACCGTAAGTCTTCCACGGCATAACTTCTAGTTTCTATTTCCCATTTTATCAAGTCTTCCCCTGCATGTATGTCATCCATTCTGTTTTCTTTTCTAAAACATCCAAAGTATTCTGTCACCCTGTTTTTCTTCTGCCATGTATTTCTGTAATCTGATTTCAATATGTCTTCGCCTTCTGTCTCCCTGTTTTTCTTCTGCTATTTATTTTTGAAGTTCGACTTCTAATATGTTTTCCAATCTAAATTTCCAGAGAAGGTTTTCCATGCCTTCTGTCTTCCGGGTTTTCTTCTGCCATTTATAACTGTCATCCATATTTTTATATGTCTTCCTGTTTTCTTCTGTTATTCACTGTAGTCTTCTAGTCTTCAATTCCAGAGAGAGTTTTCTCCGTGTAAAGTTTTAAAAGTTAAAAAAAAAATAGTCCACGTGTTAAAATGTCCGGAGTGACGGCTCCTCAACCCCGATCGAGTTTGGGGATCGTAACAGTTTATGTTGCTCAACCAAAGGGTTTTGAAGACGCTCATCATCCTGAGTATGTTTATAAATTGAAAAAGGAGTTATATGGGCTTAAACAAGCCCCTCGTGCGTGGTATGAACGACTCACGCAATATTTATTAATTAAGGGATATGAGCGAGGGGGAGTAGATAAAACCCTTTTCGTCCGCCATGCCAAAGGTCAGTTCCTACTTGCTCAAGTTTATGTTGATGATATAGTGTTTGGCTCGGTGTCACAGGTGATTGTGGATGAGTTTGTAGCTCAAATGACCGGAGAATTCGAGATGAGTATAGTAGGAGAACTCACTTATTTTCTTAGACTTCAAATTCAGCAAGAAACGAATGGTATTTTTATCTCTCAAGCCAAATATGCCAAGAATTTATTGAAAAAATTTAAGCTCGAGAATGCACGCCCGAGTAGAACACCCTTTGAGACACATGAGAAACTCTCCAAAGATGAGAAAGGAATTGCTGTTGATCCATGATTATATAGAAGCATGATTGGAAGTCTATTATATCTAACCGCCAGCCGACCAGATATTTGTTATAGCGTGGGTTTATGCGCTTGATTTCAAGCAAATCCGAAGGAGTCACATCTAGTGTCAGTCAAACGGATTCTCAAATATGTTAGCGGAACAACAGACTATGGTATATGGTATTCATTCGACTCTAATGCAAATCTGGTGGGTTATTGTGATGCTGACTAGGCAAGAAGTTCTGATGATTGAAAAAGCACTTCGGGTGGATGTTTTTATGTTGGACACAACTTGGTGTCATGGTTTAGCAAGAAGCAAAATTCTATTTCTCTGTCTACTGCCGAGGCAGAATATATTGCAGCAGGTAGCAACTGTACTCAGCTTCTTTGGATGAAACAAATGATGAAAGACTATGGTGTCACACAGGGTGTCATGACCCTCTACTGCGATAATTTGAGTGCTATGAATATTTATAAAAATCTTGTTCAGCATTCTCGGACCAAGCATATTGATATACGACATCATTTTATTCGATCTCTGGTGGAGGACAAAATTATTAATTTGGAGCATATGGTGACCAAAAAATAAATTGTCGATATTTTTACCAAAGCTTTGGATGGTGTGAGATTTGAAGAATTGAGGTCTGCCTTAGGCCTATGTGTTATGTGAAGAGGTTCTTCTGTGTTGTAAGTTTTTTTTTATTTGCTTTCATAATAATAAAAAAAAGGGAAAAGAAAAAGAAAAAGAAGGGATTTCTTTTATTGCTAATATTTCTTTTGAGATTTTTGGTCTGTAACTTCCTGCATGACACAAGGGGTTCTATGAAGCTTTCAGCAATTTTTATGAAAATTTGGAGTTAATCTCAAATATATTGATAGAGGTTTTTTTTTATGGGATTTGATCATAGCTATAGCCTTGGGTTTATTTCCCAACTTATTTGAAGACCTTAGATTTATTTTCCAAAATTTTTGGGAAGTATGAGATATTTTGTGGAATTATGGATTTATTTTCCAATATTGAGTGAGTATTTTATGATTTATTTTCATAAACTCAATCGACTAGTTTCTATCCATCTCTCTCCAACAGTTCAAGGGATATTTGTTCGAGTTCTTCCCTATTGTGATCAACACACATCTGTGCTGCCACTAGGTTGATTCTGTGAAGTTTTCTCCAAATTTTATCAAGATAATTACTGATGTCACTGGTAGTGTCAGACGTGTGTGGCCCTGTGGTAAAGTTTTTTCTACCTTGCAACTTACTGTCAAGTATGCTATCCTGCATAAGATTGCTATGAGAAACTGTTCTCTTACTAATCTGAGAATTGATTGTGAATCATGCCGATTGCAAGAATAAACAGTCAGCTCTACTGTTTCATTGTTTGAATTATGATATTCTGTTTTCTCAACAAGCTGTGATTTGGATAAAAGGTTGTTGATAAGGATAAGAAGAAGATTAGGAACAGCTACAAGCTTCTGGCAGGTGATCAGGTTAATGTTTTGGATGGTGTTCCTGAGGGTGTTCCAGCTCTCGACAATGTTTCTAATTCTGACAATGCTTCTGATTCTGTATTGTTATCTCGTTTCATCAAGGTACTTGAAAATGAGATGAAATTTTTGAATGATCAGTAAATGGTAATTGAAAATAGAAAATGAAAAGATAGTAGTTATTGGATGCTTGATAACCTTGTTGAAAAAATGTCTGCTAAGAAAACTGTTGATAACATTTTCGAGAGAAAGAAAGTTGCTAATGTGAAGGAATAGGTTAAGAAGACCAAAATTGTTGAAAAGTCAGGAGTTTCAATTAATGTCACTGAAGTAGTAGAGGAGGAAGCTCAAGTATTTCATGTCGAAGGAGAATCTGTCCAAGGAAAATAATACTAGCAAGCTATTACCAACAACTACAATCGGGTTGGTCTTTCTTCTGAAGATATTTCTACTTAATGATGGATTTCTTAATTCTAAAATGTTCTCTTGTTTCTGGATATTTCATCTATGGATACTCTGCCTGCATCTGGATATTATATTTTTCGTGATATTGGTTATCTCCCCATGGTGAGGCTGGTGTTTATAGTGATTATGCTACTTTTATAGTGGTAGTTATTCTCTTATATTTATTTTTGTGTTTTTTCTGGCAAAAATGGGGAGTATGTTGGATAGTATGCTCTGTTACAATATCTTGATATGATGTTGATTGAAGTTCTATTTGTGATGTATATTGAAGCTACTATATAGGGGGAGCTAATTCAGGGGGAGTTATTAAAATTATTGGAATTATTGATTTTGCCAAAAAATGCCAAAGGTCAATGCAAAGATATTGTAAATATGTTGGCATTGATTTTTTGACATATTATATTTATGGAGATAATATTTTATTCCAATATTTTTCAAAGTGATATTTTATTGGTAATCAAGAAATATTATATTCAGATTATTGATGGATGCATACTGAAGATCATGAAGATTCTGTAAAAGAGAAAAATAAGGAAACAAGTTATTAGGAAAGTAATTGAAAAATCTAAAGGCACTTGCTTTTTGGTAAACTTTGTTTTGGTAAGTCGATTTGATGAAGATTTGTTGAAATATTCTAGGCTTCGATATCACATAAATAATGGAATGTTTTCTAAAGTTTTTGGATCTTTATCCAAGTTGTTGGAGGAACTTTCATAAAGTGTCACGCGAGGTGTCACTCAACCGCTTTTGAGATATTGTGTTTCCTTATTTCATGCGGAGTTATATCTAATTTGGTAACTGAACTGAATCGAATTTATGGATGCTACCAATGATAGTTAAAGCTTTCGTTTCTGTGAAAACTTACGACGGAAGTTTGATTTTCACGAGAGAAGTTTTCTTCACTTTGCGAGCTGTCGCTTTTCTTTCTTTCCCTACGCTTCTGTGTATGAGTCCGTGATTATTTTACACACTCTATTTATGCTGTGGATTTCATCGTTTTATTGAGTGTGTTGAGTTATTGCGTCCGAAGGTAACGCACTGGTGTTCCAGACGGTGTCATATGAGGCAATTTTCTGATTCTTCATTGAAGCTCAGTCTCAGGAGGAGGCTGCATCAGAACTCAGGAGGAGTTCTGTTTATTGACAAGGGGAGCTTGTCTTTTTTATCGTGGGCAAGGGGATCTTGGCATAACACGGATTCCGGGAGGAGTCATCTACCACAAGGGGATCTTGTTGGTTTCTAGATCTCGGGAGAAATTGATCTAAAGTCGAGGGGAGCTCGCAAAAATAGTTTCCTTGGGGAAGTTAGCTAGAGGCGGCGACAAAGATAAGAGGGAGTCTTTATTTTTATAAGTCTGATTGTCTTGTAACTTTGTGAACTCAAAGAAATATTTTTATATCTGGGCGTGGCCCCGCAGACGTAAGCTGGTTCCGAACTACGTTACCAACTAGGGGTGTGCAAAACCGGTTTCGGTTCGGTTTTGGGAGGAACCGAAACCAAACCGAAACTGTTTTTGAAGCATACCAAAGCCGAACCTAAACCGAACCGAAACTTTCAGTTAGGTTTCGGTTCGGTTTCGATTTTACAACATATTTTTCAAAAAATAAAAAAAATATTTTTCCATATAAACTGTCATGTGTTACTTTTCCATATATTCCTAATTTATATGGAAAAATATTCTATAACGTAGTAGAATACTTTTCCCTTGTAATTTAAGCCTATAAAACAGGTTATATAAAGCTAGAGAATTAGTAGCCAACAAATTTACTGCAAATTTTTTTTTTTTTTTTTAGAAAAAATCATTTCAGAGGAATGGAAAAATGGCACTAAAAGATAATTTCTCAAATGCTAAATGAAGTGGTGCAAATACATACAAGTGACAAATAGAAAATCAAAAAGCATAGCAGTACTTCTCTCAACATTAATAACGCCAGACATAAGAAGATAAATGAAGTAGAAAAGTAATACAGTCAAAAAGTTGATGTGAAGCTAGAGAATTAGTAGCCAACAAATTTACTTCAAAATCAAATAGAATATTCGCTCCAAGCCTTCAACTATTCCACCAATATTGGAAGAATATCTTCTTCTCCATTAGTTGATGTGAAATCTACAAAATATAATTGATAAATCAATTACATAAGATGAATTAGAATTTAGAAGTATGAAACGAAAAGAAAACAAATATATAAAATAAAACAGTACATACCTTGTTCAATTTCATCAATATTTGTCACTGAAGAATTAAAGGTTGTAGATTGATGTTTTGCCGTCCAAATCCAACTTTGAGTGCAAATAAGTGCCTCGATAGTCTTTGGGGACAAAGAACTATGAAATGAATCGAGCACACGTCCTCCGTTACTAAAGGCTGATTCTGAAGCAACTGTTGAAATGGGGATAACTAATACATCCCTTGCTATTTTACTCAATAGTGGAAATTTCAAGGAATTCACTTTTCACCATACTAGAATATCAATTTTATCTGAAAACTTTGTTAATCGTTCAGATAAATATTGATGAACTTCAGTCTGATTAATTGAATCTTCATCCTCATCTTGATCATTAAAAAACATCTCATGCACCTTATTCTGGGTTGAAGTACTACTTTGTCTCGTTACGGTAGAAGTCGTTCTAACCATCATACTAGAATTGTCTTCTGAAGTATCAAAATCAGATTTATAATGGAGATATAATCTTTCCATCACAATTTCTACTTGTCTCACTAAATCATTTGCCTTGTCACTATCAAACAACATGGTGAGACAATGTTTCAAAAACTTCATTTTATATCTAGGGTCTAGTACAATTGCTACACACATCAACATATTGAATTTATCACAACTCCCCCAATATTTGTCAAACTTTCTTTGCATGTCAATAGTCATTCTTCTCAACAATAGATTATCACACTCAGAGTGCTCATGGATAATCATTTTTAAATTACACACTTCACTAATATAAATATTGGAGGTGACATGTGAGGAGGCCGAAACGGAAATAGTTGTATAGTAAAAGATCTTCAAAAACTTGACAAGCTCTCTAATATTAGCCCAGTCTTCTATTGTGGGTGGTCTTTCACTTTCCCCGCCCAAATCAAGAAAATAATGACTATCACTTTCAATTAACTTTGCAAAAGCTCTTTCATACTTTTCGGCGCTTTCTAACATTAAATATGTAGAATTCCATCTAGTAGGTACGTCAAGACAAACATTACTTTTGCAAGTGATCTTTACATTTTCAACACAATTTTTAAATTGTTGTAGCTTTGCAGGAGAAGATCGAACATATTTCACCATTCTACGAACTCTTGCAATAGACTCTTGATGATCTTTTAAACCATCACACACAATCAAATTTGAAATATGTGCAAAACATCTCACATGCATGTGTTCTCCATTCAAAACTAATCCATTCCAATTTCTAATACTTTTGACCAAATACGAAATTGCAACTTCATTTGATAAAGCATTGTCAACTGTAATCGTCAAAACATTTTCAATTCTCCATTCAAACAAACATCTTTCTATTTCTTTACCAATCGTTTCGCCTTTATGATTCGAAATCAAGCAAAAATTGATAATTCTCTTAGTCAATATCCAATCACTATCAATGTAATGAGCAGTTAATACCATGTAATTCAAATTTTGCACAGAAGTCCATGTATCTGTAGTCAAGCATACTCGTTGAGATGTATTTCTAAAATAATCTTTCAATTTCAATTTTTCTTTCTCATAAATACTCATAATATCTCGTCCAATGGTAGTTCTAGAAGGTATTGAAAACTTAGGTTGAACATATTGCGAATATGTTCTAAAACCCTCTCCTTCAACGAATTTCAAAGGCAATTCATCAACAATAATTATCTTTGCAAGCAATTCTCGACAAGTTTCAAGACTAAAACAAGTTACACTCGATTCCCCTCCCATATTCTGAAAGCTTAATGTCTTTTGCTTCCTATCAACATGTAACACCCGACATTTTGCCTATGTAATAATTCCCCGAATATGTAAGCGGAATTTCTCCGATATTAATGCAATGATTATTTTTAATAAAATTGTCGATGTGATTAATCGAACGAGGGTGATTCGTGAGACCGAATCGATTAACTAAATAATGTTTTAGTTAAAAACCAATGGAAGGGCAAATTAGGAAGAAATTAAGGTTGGTGGGAGAAATCAAATGGATGATTGACACTTGGCAAACTTGTGGAAGAAGACAAGCCATGTATCCCATTTCCTTCTCTTCCTCCTACGTGAGACATTTCCTTCTCTGCTCTCTCTCATTTTCCTCTCTGCTTCTCTCTTTCGGTTGAAGAAAACCAACGCAAGGAGTTTCTTCCTTCTCTGATTTTTTTTCCTCCTGCTTTTCGGTCTAAGGTAATCATCTTAGATAGAAAACGATTTTAGTTTATTTATTTGCTAGTTTCGTGATGTTTAGGGTTAATGTCCGTTTATGCATGCTATAGGTTCGTGAACCACAGTGCTCGTGCTTTCGAGCTTGTTGCATTTCGGACCATAGGTAAGTTCATACGTATAGGTTTGGCCCTTAAGGCCCTACAATACGGAGGTACTAGGTTTTATGTTGTCGGGATTTCTGTTGGGTAGTTAAGCCAAGGTTATGTTTTAAGTTAAGTGTGTTCTGTTTTATATTCTGCTTATTATTCTGTTGTCTGTCTATGAATGTTCATGCATACACGTTCTTCTCTGAAAGTCATGAAAAGGTTTTCTGCACACGGTTTGAAGTTAAGTAAGATAAAACCTGTAATGTAATGTATGGTTAAGTGTGGACGAGGACTGGCATCCTGTCATGTACTCCTGTTATGTCCTGTTGTGGCATGTACTCCTGTTGCGCCAGCTTCTCTTCCCACTTATACCTTCCTGTCCAGTGAAATGTAATGTAATGTTCATGTATTTGAAAAAGATTCATGCATAGCACGTTCATCACTCTGCATTGTATGTTCTTGCTGAGCTCTAGGCTCATAGTTGAACTCCCTGTTGTAGGTACGGATCCTCCAGATGAGGAGCTTGAGCCTCAAACTGAAGAGTTGATGTAGTTGGCGGGAGGAGCTCACGGGATGGTTACCGCAGTCAGACAAAAGTTAATCCTGTGAAAAATGTATTTTTGAAAGTTATTTCCAGTCCTGTACAGTTTTTTTTTTGAAATCTTAAAACGATGTAAGATTCTGTGTTGAAATTTGAAAACTCCTGTCTGGTGAAACTTTGAAAATGTATATCAGGTTCTGTACAGTTTTCTAGATTTTTAAAACAATGCATAGGTATTGTGTTTATGTTTACCTTTTTAAAACCTCTGTCTCAGTTGATGGTGTATTTTGAAATATTCTGGAACTGTTTGGAATCTTTTCCTTTTAGGGTGTGCATGGATTGTCTCGAGTTTTTGAGCTATCCATGCCGTTTGTTTTTCTCGAATCTCTGTCATGTTGTCAAGTATGTTGTTTTAAAACTATGTTTTGAATCGGGTTTTAGTAGTCCGCCCAGTTATATGCCTTAGTCATCCGCCCCAGTCAATTCTGTCATCCGCCCAGTTATATGCCTTAGTCATCCGCCCAGTTATATGCCTTAGTCATCCGCCCCAGTCAATTCTGTCATCCGCCCAGTTATATGCCTTAGTCATCCGCCCCAGTCAATTCTGTCATCCGCCCAGTTATATGCCTTAGTCATCCGCCCCAGTCAATTCTGTCATCCGCCCCAGTCAAAGTCAATTTAGTCATCCGCCCCAGTCAATTCTGTCATCCGCCCAGTTATATGCCTTAGTCATCCGCCCCAGTCAAAGTCAATTTAGTCATCCGCCCAGTTATATGCCTTAGTCATCCGCCCCAGTCATCCGCCCAGTTATATGCCTTAGTCATCCGCCCAGTTATATGCCTTAGTCATCCGCCCCAGTCAATTCTGTCATCCGCCCAGTTATATGCCTTAGTCATCCGCCCAGTTATATGCCTTAGTCATCCGCCCAGTTATATGCCTTAGTCATCCGCCCAGTTATATGCCTTAGTCATCCGCCCCAGTCATCCGCCCCAGTCATCCGCCCAGTTATATGCCTTAGTCATCCGCCCAGTTATATGCCTTAGTCATCCGCCCAGTTATATGCCTTAGTCATCCGCCCCAGTCATCCGCCCCAGTCATCCGCCCCAGTCAAAGTCAATTTAGTCATCCGCCCAGTTATATGCCTTAGTCATCCGCCCAGTTATATGCCTTAGTCATCCGCCCCAGTCAAAGTCAATTTAGTCATCCGCCCCAGTCAAAGTCAATTTAGTCATCCGCCCCAGTCAAAGTCAATTTAGTCATCCGCCCCAGTCAATTCTGTCATCCGCCCAGTTATATGCCTTAGTCATCCGCCCAGTTATATGCCTTAGTCATCCGCCCCAGTCAATTCTGTCATCCGCCCCAGTCAATTCTGTCATCCGCCCAGTTATATGCCTTAGTCATCCGCCCAGTTATATGCCTTAGTCATCCGCCCCAGTCAAAGTCAATTTAGTCATCCGCCCCAGTCAATTCTGTCATCCGCCCAGTTATATGCCTTAGTCATCCGCCCAGTTATATGCCTTAGTCATCCGCCCCAGTCAATTCTGTCATCCGCCCAGTTATATGCCTTAGTCATCCGCCCCAGTCAATTCTGTCATCCGCCCCAGTCATCCGCCCCAGTCAATTCTGTCATCCGCCCCAGTCAATTCTGTCATCCGCCCAGTTATATGCCTTAGTCATCCGCCCAGTTATATGCCTTAGTCATCCGCCCCAGTCAAAGTCAATTTAGTCATCCGCCCAGTTATATGCCTTAGTCATCCGCCCAGTTATATGCCTTAGTCATCCGCCCCAGTCAATTCTGTCATCCGCCCCAGTCAATTCTGTCATCCGCCCAGTTATATGCCTTAGTCATCCGCCCAGTTATATGCCTTAGTCATCCGCCCAGTTATATGCCTTAGTCATCCGCCCCAGTCAAAGTCAATTTAGTCATCCGCCCCAGTCAAAGTCATTCCAGTCAAAGTCAATTTAGTCATCTGCCCCAGTCATCCGCCCAGTTATATGCCTTAGTCATCCGCCCCAGTCAATTCTGTCATCCGCCCCAGTTAATTCTGTCATCCGCCCCAGTCAAAGTCAATTTAGTCATCCGCCCCAGTCATCCACCCAGTTATATGCCTTAGTCATCCGCCCCAGTCAATTCTGTCATCCGCCCAGTTATATGCCTTAGTCATCCGCCCCAGTCAATTCTGTCATCCGCCCCAGTCAAAGTCAATTTAGTCATTCGCCCCAGTCATCCGCCCAGTTATATGCCTTAGTCATCCGCCCCAGTCATCCGCCCCAGTCAATTCTGTCCTCCGCCCCAGTCATCCACCTTTGTCATCTACTGTAAGTCTTCCACTGTATGATTTCCAGTTTATGTTTATTTATTTTACTTTTATTTTATTTTATGTCATCCTTTTTAAATGTCCGTGAGTTTTAAAAAGGTCGAAAAAAAAAATATAGTTGTCCCCGTTTTCTGTAAATGTCCCGGAGTGACGGCTCGGTTCTCGGATCCCGATAGGGTCCGGTTTCGGGCTGTCAAACAACACTTGCCAATAATTTGTTGCAATTAAGAATGTGTTTTTTCAAGTTTGTTGTCCCATTCTTAGATGGATGACATGCATATGACTGTGAGCAATGATTACATTTTGCTCTATGATTGCTACTATCAGAACTGTCAATCTTCGTAAAATGATTCCAAACTTCTGATTTTTTCCTTTTCGTTTGACTACGTGCAGAACCCTCTACACTATCATTAATGCTTTCCATCCTAAAACAAATTTAATCAATCAAAATCAACGACTACATCAAAATACTACACATGTTGCTCTAATCTAATGCTCTCAGTCATGATTGAACATCACAAAACAAACAAATAAAACACATAAATTGCTCTCGGTCACGCCCAAAGAGTCTCCCAAAACAGAAATATTAATAAAACAGCACATAACAAACAAAGAAATGAAATAAATTGCTCTCGGTCACGCCCAAAGAGTCTCCCAAAAAAGAAATATTAATAAAACAGCACATAACAAACAAAGAAATGAAATAAATTGCTCTCGGTCACGCCCGAAGAGTCTCCCAAAACAGAAACATTATGTAACTAACTAACTATACAGTGAAAAATCTAAATATTAATAAAACAAACATGACATTATGTCGTGTGTTCACAAACACGACAGAGAGCAAATTTGCTCTCTGTTGTGTG
The DNA here is from genome assembly GCA_022432975.1 of Begonia masoniana. Classification (NCBI taxonomy): domain Eukaryota; kingdom Viridiplantae; phylum Streptophyta; class Magnoliopsida; order Cucurbitales; family Begoniaceae; genus Begonia; species Begonia masoniana. The sequence continues at coordinate 15,042,519 of CM039515.1, forward strand.
TTCACAAACACGACAGTTGCTCTCTGCCGTGTAACACGGGGCAGAGAGCAAATTTGCTCTCTGTCATGTGTTCACAAACATGACAGAGAGCAAATTTGCTCTCTATCGTGTGTTCACAAATACGATAGAGAGCTGATTTTGCTCTCTGTCGTGTTTTGACAGAGAGCAAAAATTGTTTTTGCTCTCTGTGAACACACGACAGAGAGCAAACACACGACAGAGAGCAAATTTGCTCTTTGTCATGTTTGTTTACACTTCACAGTTCACAGAGAGCAAAATCAATGATTTTGCTCTCTGTCAAACACAAAATCAAGCAACGAATGAAACTATGAAAGAATAGAACATACCCGAATCGCCGGTGCTGCTGTGAGCTGTCGTCGGTACTGCTGTGAGCTGTCACCGCCTCGCCATCGCCGAATCGCCTTCGTCTCTGGAGGAGAGCTTCGGAGATGAAGATTGAAGAATGAAGACACCAGAAGCCCCAACGAAGACGATTTAGGGCTTCTGGTTTTTATTTTTTAATTTTTTTTTTTGTTTTTTAGTTAAGGTTCGGTTCGGTTCGGTTTTGACCGATTTTGACTGATCAAAACCGAAAACCGAACCTAAATCACCGGTTTTTATGAAATGCAACCGAACCGAACCGAGCCTATGCTCAAAACCGATCAAAACCGAACCTAAATCACCGGTTTTGGTTCGGTTCCTCGGTTCCGGTTCGGTTTGCACACCCCTATTACCAACCTCCTGTGTCATTTATTTCTGTATATTTATATTATCCATCATTGCATTAATTATCGGTGTCACACGAAGCACCTTGTGTGACATCGCATAAATAAACTTAATCTTTCATATATTTTAGGCGGTGATGTTCAAACTGATAGCATATTAGCATCTGCTAGCATTGACTTACAAATACCTGAAGTTACTGTTTAACCCTTTTATGCGCGGAATGAAAATCAACATCGCAATTGTTACCATCATAAAAGACATGTGGTCTTGAAAACTTTGGGCATAAAAAAAATAAGATAATTATAAAATAAAGATTATCGTTACTTTTACTCTCTTAAAAAAAATTATCGAGGTGCATGAAAACCAATGCAGGATAATTTAAAGTATAGGATCTTATACCGTATGTGTTTTTGAAAATCTATTTTATGCCCACTATTATTAATTTATTATAATCATATATTTTAATAATAATAGACATGAAGAAACATTGTGTCACGCTCCAAAAGAGACACAAGACATAACAGTGAATGACTCGATCTAAAAATCAGACCGAATTGTCTGATCCTTAATTTTTAACATTTAATCTAACAACAGAAGACTTAATAATTTAAATAAAAGCTAGTGCCCAAAATGATGATTTAACATGTCCAAAAAATGACATCCAAATATAATAGTATAAATTCAAATAAAATGTGCCAAGTAAAAATCTAAATAATTCAAGCTTACAATTCCCAATAAAATATAACATCTCAATAAAATAATAAATTTAAGAAAAGATAATAGTTTAGAATAAAATGAGTGCCGAGCCTACTACTGAGTCGATAATTGTGTATCCTCCTGATTCTATCTTGAAAGTGGTATTGTTAGAGGAGTTGACTAAACTAAATAGGGATATATTTTAATTTTAGTATTCATATTCAATTTAACAAATTAAAATTTGTAGAAAAATAGAAGCACTCACGGTCTCAGTGCATATCATTTCTTATGCAAATGAATGAAATTGGTGATACGAGGCAATCGCTAATGCCATATAAAAGACATTGATCATGTTTAGGATTTTGCGCTTAGAGATATTGATAACTCTTGAAAAAAAAACATAAAATTTGTCATCCGGTCACTAAACGACAAAACATAAAATTTGTCATCCGGTCACTAAACGACAAAACATAAAATTTGTCATCCGGTCACTAAACGACAAAACATAAAATTGTCATCCGGTCACTAAACGACAAAACATAAAATTTGTCATCCGGTCACTAAACGACAAAACATAAAATTTGTCATCCGGTCACTAAACGACAAAACATAAAATTTGTCATCCGGTCACTAAACGACAAAACATAAAATTGTCATCCGGTCACTAAACGACAAAACATAAAATTTGTCATCCGGTCACTAAACGACAAAACATAAAATTGTCATCCGGTCACTAAACGACAAAACATAAAATTGTCATCCGGTCGCTAAACGACAAAACATAAAATTTGTCATCCGGTCACTAAACGACAAAACATAAAATTTGTCATCCGGTCACTAAACGACAAAACATAAAATTTGTCATCCGGTCACTAAACGACAAAACATAAAATTTGTCATCCGGTCACTAAACGACAAAACATAAAATTTGTCATCCGGTCACTAAACGACAAAACATAAAATTTGTCATCCGGTCACTAAACGACAAAACATAAAATTTGTCATCCGGTCACTAAACGACAAAACATAAAATTTGTCATCCGGTCGCTAAACGACAAAACATAAAATTGTCATCCGGTCACTAAACGACAAAACATAAAATTTGTCATCCGGTCGCTAAACGACAAAACATAAAATTTGTCATCCGGTCACTAAACGACAAAACATAAAATTTGTCATCCGGTCACTAAACGACAAAACATAAAATTTGTCATCCGGTCACTAAACGACAAAACATAAAATTGTCATCCGGTCACTAAACGACAAAACATAAAATTTGTCATCCGGTCACTAAACGACAAAACATAAAATTTGTCATCCGGTCACTAAACGACAAAACATAAAATTTGTCATCCGGTCACTAAACGACAAAACATAAAATTTGTCATCCGGTCACTAAACGACAAAACATAAAATTTGTCATCCGGTCGCTAAACGACAAAACATAAAATTTGTCATCCGGTCACTAAACGACAAAACATAAAATTTGTCATCCGGTCGCTAAACGACAAAACATAAAATTTGTCATCCGGTCACTAAACGACAAAACATAAAATTTGTCATCCGGTCACTAAACGACAAAACATAAAATTTGTCATCCGGTCACTAAACGACAAAACATAAAATTGTCATCCGGTCACTAAACGACAAAACATAAAATTTGTCATCCGGTCGCTAAACGACAAAACATAAAATTTGTCATCCGGTCGCTAAACGACAAAACATAAAATTTGTCATCCGGTCACTAAACGACAAAACATAAAATTTGTCATCCGGTCACTAAACGACAAAACATAAAATTTGTCATCCGGTCACTAAACGACAAAACATAAAATTGTCATCCGGTCACTAAACGACAAAACATAAAATTTGTCATCCGGTCACTAAACGACAAAAGACATAAAAATTTGTCATCCGGTCGCTAAACGACAAAACATAAAATTTGTCATCCGGTCGCTAAAACGACAAAACATAAAATTTGTCATCCGGTCACTAAACGACAAAACATAAATTTGTCATCCGGTCACTAAGCGACAAAATATATCCTTCATCTAACCGGTGACGTCAGCTGGATGATCTCTCTCATCCGACCGACTTTACCCTACATCTACCGGTGACGTCAGCCGGATGATCCCTCTCATCCGGGCACTAGACGACAAACAAACACCTATATCATCCGACAAACAAAACACTCGACATCATCCGGTAGAAAAGAAACACAACACTATCCACAGAAAAGAATTTACTTACTTCCCAAAGACCATTTAGGAACGACTCAAGCCATAGCATTAATCAAATCCGATAAAAACCAACATTTAAAACTCAACAGACTGCTAAAATCGGTAAATTTCAAAACGTATTCAAAATGCTAAAATTCCTACTGTCATGAGAACTCAACATACTCAGACTGAATCCTTGACTACTAGTCCTCCACACTGACAGACATCAGTTAAACCGCCCCATCAGCTGCCAGAACATTGAATAGGTGCACTCCTCCAACCCGACTAGTCCTCAGTGAACTCAGTAAACACACCTGCTGTCACTTCTTCACCTACATCACAAAACTCATCTATTAGCCTAATGCTAAGTAAGTAATGCAGAAATGATATGAATTACTGAATCATAAACTCCTAAACATGCAGTTTCTACTTTCTCATCTCAGTTGTTCATTCATTGTTTCTGATACAGATCCCCCTGTGAAATTGGGAGTTGGATCAACTCTCCCAAAGTATATATATCCACTGACTCATTAAGGGGCGGATTAATTCCCTTAATAGTAAATCTGATTCACATGTTCAGATCCCCCTGTGAAATTGGAAGTTGGATCAGCTCTTCCAAAGTATATATATCCACTGTCTCATTAAGGGGCAGATTAATTCCCTTAACAGTAAATCTGCTTCACCATGCTGTTTCATCACATTCAATCCTCTCCATACCAATATGTATTCAAATTCATTTTCGTATACATTTTGAAAACATGATGCATGACATACAAACACATCCAAGTAAATACAAACCTAGCGTTTTGTGATGTAGGCCCGAAGGCACAAACAAACATTACTTACCTGGATCTCCTCGAATTGTCTGGGTAGCTAACCACTTCGGGTATTGCTCAACCTAAAACCGTAGACAGAGCATATATTAAATTTCCTCTAATCTTCATTCTAAACCACTATAAATCTAAGGGAAACTCTGGTCATTGAGCATTCTCGATTTCGACTTAAACCGAACTAACCCTCACTTACTGTATTCTCCAAAACCTCAATATCATCTCTCCCACCATCAATAGATACAATGTAGCTAGAAATAGAGGCAAAACTCACCAAGTTCGGAAGAAGTCGCTAGAGAAAGTCGAAGGGGGTCTCCTATCGTGCTCTGCTAGGCTGAGGAGCTGAGAATGGGGAGGAAATGGAATAAAACAGTGGCGGCTACTTCAATAATAGTTTCCTTAAATACGTTATCCACCTTTAGATTTCTAATTACCCTTATACCCTTGTCTAGTCATCCACTAACCCTACATTTAATATTGTCATTAGTTTTAAAAAAAAAGAATAGAGAAACGGTTTAACAGGACCGGGTATTACATAAATAAATAAAAGAATCATATTTTCTCACTTAATGCTATAACATCGCGTGTAGGTTGTAGCATTGAATTTGCATAAAGTATACATTTTTTTTATTTTTTTAAGGAAATGTTTATTAATCGTCATTTGTTGTGGATTTGTTGATAATGCAAGCAAATTTGAATACATAAAATATTTGAAATCTAAAAATTACAAAATGAAGATTCTAGATAAAGAGAAGAATGAGAAAACAAAAAGATTTATGGAGAAAAAAAAGGATCTAATCAAAATTAAACATTTTAATTAGCTAAGAAAAGAAAAAATCTTGGAAAGAGGATTATTTTTATAGTAGACAATTTTTGATGCAGAAGAGAGAGTCGAACATACGCCTAAGCACCGCACACCAGAGAGGAAAAGAAAGAAGGAGATTGGAGATAGAAAACAAAGTGACTCCCCTGTAACGACCCGACGGGTTCCCCCGTCCGAGCCGTGCAGTCTTCACCCAATAGGCCCAGGCACTGCCACGTGGCAGCCACATAGCTCAAGTGGTACCAGGGATGGTGAACCCATGGTTATGAAGCTTGGGAGCCTGGGTTCGAATCCCTAGAGAGGCAAAAACTCCAATCAAACCAGGTGGGGGGAGAAGATCGTGAGTACACGTGGCGGGTCTATGTGGCTGTCACGTGGCAGTGCCTGGGCCTGTTGGGCGAGGACTGCACGGCTCAGGCGGGAGAACCCGTTGGGTCGTTAGAGTAGTTCAAGTGGTACCAGGGATGGTAAATCCATGGTTATGAAACTTGGGAGCCTGGGTTCGAATTCCTGGGAAGGCAAAAACTCCCATCAAACCAGGTGGTGGGAGAAGATCGTGAGTATACGTGGCGGGCCTATGTGGCTGCCACGTGGCAGTGTCTGGGCTTGTTGGGTGAGGACTGCACGGCTCTGGCGGGGGAACCCGTCGGGTCGTTACATCCCCAGGTAAGGGTGAGCAAAAATTGGTCCGGTCCGGTTTTAAGGAAGATTGGAACCAAAATAATAAAATTCGGTTTTTAATTTTTAGGACCGGGACTGTTTTTATTTTTTTAAGGACCGGACTAGAACCGAACCCGAATTTTGGTTCCGGTTCTAATCTGGTTCTGGTTTTCCCACTTTTTTATAAAAAAAAAATGCTTATTCTTTTTTGTTTTTAAATCTAAAAAATGAACCATGTTAAATTGGACTGACATATCAATTTAGTTTCTGTTTTCTGTATCATATGTGATACAGAAAACAGAAACTAAACAAAACTAAAATTCTGAAATTTCTACACAGAACAAGCATTAAACATGCTTGGACACAAAAAGGCCAACAATTAATCAGCACAAGGAAAGAAAAAGAAAACAGGAAATTTGAGAACAAAAACATGTTTAACAAACATTCTGAATTGAAGCATAACACATTCTATCACAGTATCACATGCTAGACAACAAGACACTACAGTTCAGAAACAGAAAAAAAGCATAACAGAGACAACAAACAACAAAAGATGCTGAATCAAATGACTAAACCGAGAACACTAAACAAACATGCTGATGGGTGAAACACAAATGGGCATGTGACTACAAAACAGAACAGCAATGACCAAAAACAAAAACAAAGAATAATCAGAAAAATTAAACACACATCAGCTGACCCTCACGATTTAAAAACAAAAGCAACACTAACAAGAACAGAAAACAGAAATCGTAAGCAGAAACCAGACAACAGAATAGAATAACAACACAGAACCAGAGAAGAAACAAACAGAAAAACATTCTGAAAAATTTTAAAATTAGGTGCTCGGGCCTCGGAGATGGGAAGAATCATACCAAAACTTCAAAGCTCTCTCCTGTCTCTCGAGTTCTCTAAACCAGAGAATTCTTACCTCTAACTTATTATCCAAAACAGAGATTGAGTGGTTCGGCGTCGGCAAAGGTGACGGCGACGGCGAACTGCGACTGCGCGAGCAGCGAGAGACAGAGTCGAGCGATCTGATTTCTGAAGAGCTTCGAAGCGGTGATCTGAGCGAGCGAAGTGAGACTGAGAGGCAGGAGCAGAGCCTTAGGGCTTACTGCTTAAGGTAATAAATCCGGTTCTGGGATTTTTTCGGTTTTGCATCAGTAAATCTGAAAACCGAACCGCATTTTTCAGTTCTACTTAGAAAAAACCGAATTTTTATTATTTAATTGCAAAACAGACCAGAACTGGACCAATTTTTTGGTTCCAGTCCGATTCTTCGGTCCAATCCGATTTTTGCTCACCCCTATCCCCAGGTGAAAACCTAAAAGAGTATATACCAAACTCTGTTGTTGTAGCATCGCGCAACAACATCAAGACAAAAAAGAGTTTAATCATATTTTTTTTTCAGTTTTAAATATATGATGTCTATGATTATATATTCTACTTTTATGGGCTAAGTTTTGAATGACTAGGAGTAGAGAGTACCTAATTATGTAAATGCTATTTATTTTTGTTAAAGTTTGTTGTTTGAATAATTTAAATAATTCAATATGCTTTTGATGTTTATTTTATTCCATATGCACAAGACATGGATAAATATTTTGATTCTTATTATACGTAGCAGTAAATACATTAAGAACGTATATCTTACATTACATCACTTACAATGAATATTTAACAATTATTTTATAAAATAAAATAATTAATTAAAACGTTCAAAATAAATTTCTACTTCAAGTAGCCTATTCGAGTCCCAAGTCCAAAGAATCAAATTTTTAAATTTCATACTTCGCCCCTGACCAAAAATAGGATTATTAAATTTTTGGTTCAAAATTTCATCTATAAATACCCAATTATTCCCTTACAATATTCATATTTAATTGGATAATTTATTTGTAAAATTTGGGTTAAAATTACACCCAAAATCGGATCCAAAAAGAAGTTGGGCACAGTCTAAAAGAAATTGGCCAACAGCCCAAAATAGCCCAGTCTGCCATTAGGTAAGCGACCCAAAACGATTAAGGGTGGCCAACGAAATGGGTCAACTCTGTAGTCCAGAGACTACTGGACCAGTCTGGGTCAAAATCATGGCCCATTGACTTCACCGAACCGTGATCTAAAAAAAGGATTTGAATTATGGTCAGGTGAACCAGCCTGTTGTTCACCCATCGGCGATTCGCGAGGTAACCTCTCCGACCTCATGAATTTCCCTATAGCCGAGACTTTTCGGCCAGTTACCCAAAAAGAAATTTAGTGACAGAAACTAATTTCAATTTTAATTAACCCAACCATTTATCCAATAAGTGAACAAAAATATAGAAATTTTAGATTTTCCTTTGACGACCAAGACGACAACTCGGATCGGGTCCACCACTCCAAAGCAATTAACATCTACAACGATTTCTTTTCAAGATCAGTAATTCAGGCTAGAAAAGAGAGCCAGAAAATTGGGTTCTTCATCATACCAAAATTTTTTATTTTTCTCTCCTCCGAAACTTCCGACAGCAACCCCAAAATCCAAGCTTTCTCCCTTCCAAATTCACCCAGACAGTAAAATAATCCTCTTCCAACAAAGAAATCATTTAATAATTCGTTGTAACATTTTTAATATTCCAATTAAGTAAATATTTTTCAACTTCCTTATTCATCGTTATGGTTCGAAATCAAACAAAAATTCAATATCTTCTTTTGCACATGTCAATCTTGATCAATATAATGACATGCCACCACCATGTAATTTAAATTTTGAATAGAGGTCCATGTGTAAGTAGTCAAACATATCATCAGTGATGTTGTAAGAAAACACTCTATCAACTTAGTTCTTTCTTTCTAAAATATATTACGAATATCTCTTGCTACTGTTCTTCTAGATGACATAATAAACTTGAGATTGAGATACAGACAAAATGTCCTAAAACCAATTCTTCTACCACTTTCAGTGGCAATTCATCAAAGATAATTATCTTTACGAGAAATTTTCTATCAACTATTGTAGTAAATATGGGTATACTAGTATTCTTGTTTTCATTAGGTTTAAAAATCAAAGTTTTTTGCTTACTGTCTATATTTTGTAGAAACTTTTTGCATGCTTTAATATACTTTACTAAACTAGAAGTCTCATTTTTCGTCGAGTGTGCTACATAAATTTACCCATAATAATTACATTTAGCTGAATCGGTGCTTGGTACCCTACTGAAGTGAATCCAAGGTAGAGACTTAGTTCTTTTCGATTCCACATGCGAATTTTCACTATGAGGAGTATTTATCCTACCGTGGAACAAAAAACAATAAACATATAAACACATTAATTAACCTAAATTTATAAACAGATAAACTTTCTGAACAAGCAGCAACAACCAACAAACTATAACACCCGGTTTTACAGGATTTTAGAATTTTCGCTATAAAATGGCAATTTCGTAAATATAATGAATTAAGCTCGTTTTGTGAACGGAAAGTTTTAATAGAGCCCTATCAATAAATTGAAATTATTGGTCAAATATGGAAATTTGGAGAAAGCGGATCGATGAATCAATTAACGAAATCAGAGGAGGATTATTAAAAAATTGACTAAAGGGCAAAACGGTCATTTGATAAGTTAAATTTAAAACCAAAAAACACTCCCTCTCTTCAACACTTAAACGAATTCACTCCCTCTCCAATGACGATTTCTCCCTCTCCCTCACGCAATTCTCCTCTCCGGCAACGAACATTCCTCCTCAAGCGATCGACTCTTCACGTTTCTTCTCCCAAATCACTCCCTAGGTAAGGTTCTATGGTTTTGGAAGATTTATTTCCGGTTTTGGGGTTGTTAAACAGTTAGGATTTCGTTTAGGATTTTGCGAAATAGCTGGGTTATATTAGAAACGGCTAGGTTTACCCTATTTGTGATTTTGATGGACGTATTTGTGAGTATTGGATGTAGTTGGGCAATTTAAGGGTTGTTAATGCAAATTTTGGTGGTTGGAGGTTTTGAAAACTCTATTAATGGAGGTTGGTTGTTCTTGAGCGCGAATTACTCGACAAAATGCCTCAATGGGTTTAAATTAGAGTTTTAGGAAATCTCCTTTAGCTACAAAGTTTCGTTAGTCTTCAAAATTCGATTTCCTATGACCAGTTTTAATGACAATTGTTATGGATTTCTTTAGGTGAACAACGCTCGTGGATGGAGCTCGGTGCGCTAAGGACACGAGGTAAGTCTTCGTGACTCGTTTGACCGATTGGCCTACACCATAAGAGTAGTTGTTGATCGAGGTTTTGGTGAGTCTGGATGTCTTGAGGAGATAGGATGGGTAGTTAGGGCTTTTACGGTTATAGAATGCTCGTTCTAAATTTTATTTACTGTTTTGTGTTTATTATATGTTTATTGCATCGCTGATACTCATGCATCATTGTTTCCAAAGAGCATGAAAATGAATTTTGCATACGTTTTCATGAAAAAGAAATGACTAATGAAAAGATAAGAATGCATGTAAGCACGGACATGTCGGGGAGGTGGTTTAGACATGACTGTCCTATAGGTGAAGCATGTTTTCCCCTCGGGTAGATGGAAGGGGCTATTCAATCGTCGAATGTGCCATTTTCATCTACTGAGAGCGAACCCCCGGTGACATCCCGCCATGTAACTAAATGAATAAAAAGACTGCATGATTTCTAAATAGCATATGCATTGCATGCATTCTCATTTACGTAGACTTATTGAGCCTTTAGTTCATAGAATGTCTCTATGGTGTAGGTGATATTGAACAAGGTGAGGATGACGTTCCTCCACCTGATGAATGCACGTGTTGATGGAGAATGCTCATGGGAGTGCGCTAGCGTAATCGGTGCTATTTTAACCCGTGAGGGAAAGTTGTATAGGTATTTTGGATGCATTAGATTTAGATGACATTAGAATGGTATAGACGACTCATTTTAGGGTGTTTGGCAACTGGATTGATGAGGTATAGTGTTTTGATGATTGATAGTATTTTGTTGTGTTTTGGATATTTTAAAACTTGTAGGGATATGTTCAGTTTTTAAACGGATCCACGTAGTTTGTTTTTATGAAATTTGGCTACATTTTCTAATACGTTTCAAGTAGTTTTTTTGAGTGATTGATGAGATTGAGAAGTGCATTAGGGTAGAAGAGTTATAGTGTTTTATTGTAATTTGATGAAAAGGAAAATGGGATGGAAGAAAAATTGTAAAGTGTGTGTGTGCAGGGAGTTCAAAGAAAAAAAAAGGGGAAGGCAAGCTCTCTGGATTTCAAAATCCAGAGAGGTTGCCGATCGATCGCTAGGGAGGGCGATCGATCGGCATGAAGGATGGCAACTCTCTGGTTTTTCCAGAGAGTTAGTCGATCGATCGCCTGTAAAGGGGCGATCGATCGCCTCTTACAGGCTATGCTCTGGAAGAAATTTCAGAGCGGTAGCCGATCAATCGCCAAAAAGGGGCGATCGATCGGCTGTCTAAGGGCCGATCGATCGGCTGTCAAATGGCTGATCGATCGTCCCGTTTGTTTTCTTGCTTCGGACAGTTTTGTCCTTGGCTTTTGCACTGTGATTTCCTTCAGTTTAATGTATTATTTTATTCGAATGATTTTAAACAATTTCAACAATCCAAGACTTCGATTTTGAGGGTTAGAAGTCAAAATTTTAGGAGTGTTATAAAAAGAAAAATTTTATGGGAATTTTAAGGTATAGGAAATTGGGTTATTTTAAGGGTATAGAATAAGGGTCGCTACACAAACAACAGGCAAAAAACCCAAATTTATAAACCGATAAACTTCAACAACAAACAACATGCACAAATCCCAAATTTGTAAACAAATACACTTTAGTAACAGGCAACAACAAACAACAGGCACAGATTTACAAACACTCTCGGTACCATTTTCGGGAATTTCAAATTTTTTGGATTGTCAACGGTTAAGGTTTTTTTTTAATTTTTGATGAAATAAACGCACGAAATGAGGATTTTCAGCGCGAAAATACTGAAATCTGGTGAAATCGGTCGCTTTTTCTGATTTGGCTCGGTTTTGGGTGGTTTAAGCTCAGTTTTGGAAGATTTCGGCGAAATACCAGCCGTATCTGATAATTTGGGCAGCACAATGATGGAATCTAAAAATTTTGCGGAGAAAAAATGTCGGATTTCGATTTGAAAATCGTCAAAATGAGTCTCGACCAACGTTATACTAACGCAAAACGGGTTGCCGTTAGAGGGTAAACACCCCCTTGTATGCGTGCTAACGAGTACCCGTTGTGCATATACGGGTACCCGTGTGATGAACATTCATAGAACGGTTTGCTAGATGAAGAACACGACAACCCGTTCTTTGAATGACATTTGAGAGGGTGAATACTTCCTCGCACGTGATGGTCACGTTCATGCGGGAGGGTCCTTCACCTCACACGTGGTCCTTAACGGAGAACGGTTTGTCGTTCTCTGTACGCGGCAAACAGTTCTTCGTTAAGTGTTGTGGGTCAAGCCATAAATAAGCTCCTGCAATGGCTTAAAAGGGGATCGTTAGCTACTCAGGTGCTCGGTCAAACCGAGTGACCTCAAGAACCGAAAGCCAAAATGAACGAATTACAGAACAATCAGAAAAATGTTGGTGAGATTAGTGTCGTGCGAGTGAAGTGTGTGTAGAATGAAAGGGCGTGGTCCAGTTGATTCAACAAGGCTTGCACAACCTCAAGTCGGCCGAACAACTAAAAGCTTAGTGCCGGCGAAACATTTTCCAGAGAAAGACGTCGACTAGAGGAACCGGTTCTGTCCACCTCCTTCTGGTTTCCAGCCCTCGATAGGGAGGAGAGGAGGATGGTGCTAGAGTTCAACAACAACCTTGGGTTGTTGAACTAGGAGGCTATCTCCTGTTCGGCAAAGCCGAAGCTCACCTGTTGGCGAAAATGCCTTCTCTGTTTCTCTCTTAGGGAAACGGTCTACTTGTTCTCATTAACTGAACCAAAAATTACAAACACCAATTGCGATGATATATAATACCTAGTGGCTGGAGAGGTGTTCAAAAATGGCCGAGAACCGTTGAAGGCGCGGGAAGAAGAAGCAGAGCAGCCGAGATTCCTCTGTCGCTAGGGTTTCAAGGGTAGCCCTGCTTCCATGTCAGCTCGCCGGTTTCCTTGCAAGGAAGCTTCTCCGACACGAAGGCAGCGACGATTCGGGCCAAAAACGGAAGTGGTCCCCTCCATCTTCGAGTGCAATCGCCGAATGTTCACCGCGGTTCTCTTGCTTTCCCTTTCGCAAATGTCTGGTTCACAAAATGAAGCTTCACTCGGTTCTCTTCAAAAGCAGCAGCGGCCCGGTTCTTAAAGTAGCAAGTGGTCCGGTTCTTCAATGCACAGCAAATTGGTTTTCTTCATTAACCCACTCCTTTGGTTCTCAAGCCAATTAAAACCAAACCAAGCCACATCTATCCTACCAAGCATCTAGCCCTAAATGACTAACATGCATGCTTATATAAAATCTTAACAAAAAGGCCAATGTTTGCCCATTAAGTTTTAAAATAAAAATACATAAAAATCAATGCTCGGGAAGACAAATTCCCATATGAGCTTCGGGTTCTCCAAACCTTGTCTCCCAAGCAATGACGTGCTTCGGTTGCTCTGGATCTTGAGCTTCCATCTCCCACTTTACATTGGTGAGTACGCCTTCCAATTCGGTATAAGAAATGTCACCTGCAAAAGAGAAAAGTGTGTAAGTACATAAATTAGATAAAGCATGTGAATGTACCTGTGATCGTGTGATGGGCCTACGGGGCACAACATCCTCCCCAGGTTGTTGAGGATTTGTCCTCAAATCTGATAAGTCGGGCCCATCAAGGCCATCTTCCTCGCTTTTGTATGGGGATAAGTCCTGGACGTTAAAAGTTGCTGATACGCCATATTCTCCAGGTAGCTCTATCTTGTAGGCATTGTTATTAATTTTCTCCAAAACTCTAAAAGGTCCATCTGCTCGAGGAAGAAGCTTTGACCTTCTTTGATCGGGAAACCTTTCCTTACGTAGATGTAACCAAACTAAGTCTCCTTCCTTAAAAATAACTTCTTTACGTCCTTTGTTTACTTGTTTGGCTACAGCACTATTCCTTTTCTCGATGGCTTTTCGAACATTCTCGTGTAATTTCTTAATACGTTCAGCCTTGTCTGCTCCTGATGGATTAGCTAAGTCTTTGAATGGTAGGGGTATAAGGTCCAACGGTGTAGAGGGATTAAACCCATAGGCAACCTCAAAGGGCGATTGCTGAGTAAGGGAATGAAGGCTGCGATTGTAGGCAAATTCTAAGCCAGGAAGGACGATGTCCCAGTTGGTTAGTTTTTTTCCTACAATACTGCGTAAGAGGGTGCCTAAGGTTCTCTTAACGACTTCCGTTTGACCATCTGTTTGGGGATGGAAGGATGTGCTGAAACACAACCTGGTCCCCAACCTTCTCCATAAGGTGGTCCAAAAGGCGCTAAAAAATTTAGTGTCCCTATCTGACACTATTGAATGTGGAATTCCATGTAGGCGAACGATTTCCTTAAAGTACAGGTCAGCTATCATGAAGGAATCATCCGTTTTGGCACAAGGAATGAAATGGGCCATCTTGGAAAAACGATCCACAACTACCATAATAGAGTCCTTACTTCGGGCAGTTCGGGGTAGTCCTATAATGAAATCCATACTAACGTCGGTCCATGGGTGTGATGGGACTGGCAGAGGCATATATAAACCTTGAGGGAGAAGTCTACTCTTGGCTTTCTTGCAAACCACACATGTTTCCACGAGTCGGTGTACATCTTTTATCATGCAGGGCCAATAGAAATTCTCCTTGAGCATGTCCAAGGTCTTCTTCTCTCCGAAATGGCTTACCAAGCCTCCACAATGCGCTTCTTTCACGAGACATCGTCTTAGACTTCCTTGGGGAATACATAATTTTTCCACTTTTACCAAATAGCCATCCATGAGACGGTATTCTCCTGTGGCCTTTTCTATGCACTTAGCGTAGTAGGTTCCAAAATCTGGGTCGGTTTCATAATTCTCTTTGACCCACTCAAAACCGAAGAACCTAGTTCCTAATTCCGTAAGGAGAATGCGTTTTCTTGAAAGCGCATCGGCCACGATATTGTTTTCTCCCTTTAAATATTTCAAGGTGTAGGGGAACCTTTCCAAGAACTCCACCCATTTAGCATGCCTCTTATTCAACTTATGTTGACTCTTGATGTGTCCGAGCGATTGGTGGTCGGTGTTTATAACAAATTCTCGAGGTAGGAGGTAATGTTGCCAATGCTCCAATGCTCTAATAACCGCATAAAACTCTTTATCATAGGTTGAATAATTGAGGGTAGCTCCTTTCAGCTTTTCGCTAAAATATGCAACGGGTTTTCCCTCTTGCATAAGTACCGCACCTATACCAACCCCAGAGGCATCACTCTTTACCTCAAATACTTGATTGAAATTGGGGAGTGCAAGTACAGGCGAATGACACAACTTGTCCTTGATCAACTCAAAGCTCCTTTGACAATTCAGGGTCCAAGTAAACTCCTTCCCTTTTTTGGTACAATCCGTGAGCGGTGAAACTATCGAGCTGAAATCTTGTATAAACCTCCTATAAAAGGAAGCTAGGCCATGGAAACTACGAACTTCGGTGACTGAATTTGGTGTAGGCCAATCCTTGATAGCCTTAATTTTGTCCTCATCAGCTTCCATGCCGTCCTTCGAGATGATAAATCCTAAGAAGTACACATTGTCTTGTCCAAATGAACACTTGCTCAAGTTCCCAAATAACTTGGCTTTTCTAAGGGTTTGAAACAGGGTACTAAGGTGGCTAAGGTGTTGTGGAAGGTCCGCGCTATACACCAAAATGTCATCGAAGTAAACAACGATGAACTTTCCCAGATACTCTTTAAGCACATGGTGCATGAGCCTCATGAATGTACTTGGCGTGTTGGTTAATCCGAAGGGCATCACTATCCATTCGAAAAGGCCGTATTTAGTCTTGAAGGCCGTCTTCCATTCGTCACCTTCCTTCATTCTTATTTGATGATAGCCACTTTTGAGGTCTATTTTGGAAAAGATGGCGGCTTCGCTGAGCTCATCTAACATGTCTTCGAGCCTAGGTATGGGAAACCTATATTTTACTGTGATCTGGTTCACGGCTCGGCTATCAATACACATTCTCATAGTGCCGTCTTTCTTGGGTACCAGTAGAGATGGTACGGCACAGGGACTCATGGACTCTCGTATATACCCCTTACCCAATAGTTCTTGTACTTGTTCTTGCAACTTTTTAGTCTCTTCGGGGTTCATCCGATAGGCGGGTCGGTTAGGTAAAACCGCACCAGGCTGGAGATCAATCTGATGTTCAATAACACGTAAAGGTGGTAATCCTT
Source organism: Begonia masoniana (assembly GCA_022432975.1). Classification (NCBI taxonomy): domain Eukaryota; kingdom Viridiplantae; phylum Streptophyta; class Magnoliopsida; order Cucurbitales; family Begoniaceae; genus Begonia; species Begonia masoniana. The sequence goes on from CM039515.1 coordinate 15,058,843, forward strand.
GGGGTAACTCCTCCGGGAAGACGTCGTGGAATTGGTGGAGCAAGTTCTTAACAGGTGTAGGTATTTCTCCTAGCTCCATAACACTGTCACGAAAGAGTATCAAAATCATGGGGTCTCCTCTAAGCACAGATGCTTCGATCTCGTTTTTAGTCATATACAAGCTAGCCTTAGTCTTAGCTTCTTTTCGTGCAGTTTCATCTTTGAATATTTAGGCCGGGGTCATGGGTGCAAATCTAAAGGTTTTGCCTTCAAACTTAAGGGAATAATAGTTCGTATATCCATCATGGTTCACTCTTCAGTCAAATTGCCAAGGCCTACCTAGAAGCAAATGACTTGCACTCATAGGTACAACATCGCAAAGGACCGTGTCCTTATATTTTCCAAGGGCAAATTCAACTTTGACTTGTTTGGTCACTTTGACATCGTCACGGTCATCCAACCATCTAAGCTTATATGGATGGGGGTGAGCAGTGGTCTCTAATCTTAGCTTGGTAACCAATTCTTTCGAGGCGACATTTGCACAACTGCCTCCGTCAATGATCAGTGAGCACAATTTATCTTTGATGAGACATCTACTGTGAAAGATGTTTTCTCTCTGACAGTCTTCTCCCGTGCTCCCTGACATGAGTACACGTCTACTCACCATGAGTAGGGGTCCATCCGGTGCATGAACAACTTCTTCTTTAGATTTAGTCTCTTCTTCTTCATCTTCCTCAACTTCGTCCTCGGGTTGTTCATCCTCGCTTTCATATTCACCAGTGTCTTCTCTCAGGATCATTACTCTTCAGTTTGGGCACTGGGCTATAAAATGTCCAAGTCCTTGACACTTGAAGCTGAGCCTTAGGGCCTTCTTTCTTAGGTGGCCAATTTCGTGTAAAAGGCCTCTTCCCTTCAGCCTTGGTAAGGGTCTTACTGGGCTCGGCAACTTAGGTGAGATCTTGGGGGTAGTTTTGGGAATGAACTTTGTAGGGTAGTTAGCTTTTCTTTTCGAGTGATGACACGGGGTCCCTTAGAAAAGGGGCCCGTGTACAACCCACAAAATGTTAGGTTTGTGCTCGGTTGTGTGCTAGTGTGCAATATTGATTAGGATTAATGAAAGAAAATACTAAACTAGTACAATAAATAACAGGAAGCTACTATATTATGTGCCGAATAGCAGAGATGGAGGAGATGAAAAATGCAAGAAAATAAAGAGAAAGAGATGAAAGTTATAAAGTTAGAACTAAAGAGGAAATGTAAAGCACAAGAAATAAGAAAATGACAAAAAAACATAAATAATACGCAAAGGACCGTGTCCTTATATTTTCCAAGGGCAAATTCAACTTTGACTTGTTTGGTCACTTTGACATCGTCACGGTCATCCAACCATCTAAGCTTATATGGATGGGGGTGAGCAGTGGTCTCTAATCTTAGCTTGGTAACCAATTCTTTCGAGGCGACATTTGCACAACTGCCTCCGTCAATGATCAGTGAGCACAATTTATCTTTGATGAGACATCTACTGTGAAAGATGTTTTCTCTCTGACAGTCTTCTCCCGTGCTCCCTGACATGAGTACACGTCTACTCACCATGAGTAGGGGTCCATCCGGTGCATGAACAACTTCTTCTTTAGATTTAGTCTCTTCTTCTTCATCTTCCTCAACTTCGTCCTCGGGTTGTTCATCCTCGCTTTCATATTCACCAGTGTCTTCTCTCAGGATCATTACTCTTCAGTTTGGGCACTGGGCTATAAAATGTCCAAGTCCTTGACACTTGAAGCTGAGCCTTAGGGCCTTCTTTCTTAGGTGGCCAATTTCGTGTAAAAGGCCTCTTCCCTTCAGCCTTGGTAAGGGTCTTACTGGGCTCGGGCAACTTAGGTGAGATCTTGGGGGTAGTTTTGGGAATGAACTTTGTAGGGTAGTTAGCTTTTCTTTTTCGAGTGATGACACGGGGTCCCTTAGAAAAGGGGCCCGTGTACAACCCACAAAATGTTAGGTTTGTGCTCGGTTGTGTGCTAGTGTGCAATATATGATTAATGAAAGAAAATACTAAACTAAGTACAATAAATAAACAAGGAAGCTACTAATATTAATGTGGCCGAATTATCAAGAGATGGAGAGAATGAAAAAATGCAAGAAAATAAAGAGAAAGAGATGAAGTTAGAAGTTAGAACTAAAGAGGAAATGTAAAGCACAAGAAATAAGAAAATGACAAAAAAACAATAAATAAATAAATAAATAAAGGTGAAAGTGGGTGCTATGGTGGAGCCGAAATGTAAAGGGTGATTTGTGTGCAAAGTGAAGACAATAAAAGTAAAGAAATACCCTTGGTGGATCCGAGGAGCGAGCTTACGGTTTAAGCTCCCGGATACATGTTTTCCGTGAGGAAAACGACCACCGTAGGCCGGGATTTTCTTCCTCGTCTCAACTCCCAATGGAGAAGATGAGGGAAAGGATAAGAGCTAACCTAGCAACCCTAGCTAGGCTAGCAATGGAGGCTAACTTCTCTTGGTTCAAAGAACTAAGGAAAATACCAAAGGAAAACCAAAGATATTTAGGGGAAATAGTAGTATATTGATTGGCCAAAAGTTTTTTTACACATACCAATGCTATGCTTAAATAGAGAAACCTAGAGTGGATGATTAGGGTTTGGCAATGGAAGAAAGGATTGGAGCCGTTGATGAAGATCAAGATGAAGGGACAAGATTGCAATCCATGTGCTTCATCCAAGGGTTGAGGTGCTTTCCTTGTTTTGCTTGATCAATGGTGCTAAATTGCCATGTCATCCATCCTTGTGGCCACTACCAATTGTACCTGCAAAATTCATACCTTAAAGTTGAGCTCTTCTTTGGGCCATGGCTTCCTTTGGCTCCATTGGGTGTAGGTCTTTTCCTTGAGTAATTTTGTTGAATTTCTTCAACCCATAATCCACCAACATACATCTAACCCTAACCACACAATCTAATGCATGATGCAATTATAATAATCCATACAAAAAGGCGAATGTATGCCAAATAAGTTTAAAAAAAAAAATTACAAATTAAGGCCCGGGAAGACAAATTCCCATAGGGCAGTCAGCAAGCTCCGTAGGAATGCTCCAATGAATGACGTGACACGGTTTCTCCTCATCTTCAGACGTTGGCTCCCACATGAAGTCCATGATGGAATCAAAACCTGCAAAAAGAGACCATTCATTAGAACATTGGGTGATTAAATTATGTGCCTGATTTTGTGACCTTGTGACGGGCCTCCGAGGCATGTCATCTCCTCTGGGTGGCTGAGGATTTGACCTCAAATCCATTAGCTCAGCCTTCTCTTCATGTCCCAATTCTCTAATATAAGGGGACAAATCTTGTACATTAAAGGTGGATGACACCCCATAATCGCCGGGTAACTCCAACTTGTAAGCATTGTTATTTATGCGCTCTAAAATTTTAAAGGGGCCTTCAGCTCTAGGCAACAGTTTGGAGCGTCTTTTGGCGGGAAATCGTTCCTTCCTAAGATGTAACCACACCAAATCTCCAACATTAAAAATTACCTCCTTTCGTCCCTTATTTGCATGCTTAGCATAATTGGCGTTATTTTTCTCAATTGTTTGGCGAACTTTCTTGTACAACTTTTTCATTTGCTCTGCTTTATTTCCTCCCGAAGGGTTGATTAGGACCTGGGTTGGAATAGGAATAAGTGTCAGGGGTGTGTTTGGATTAAATCCATAGACTACCTCAAAGGGCGTTTGTTGAGTGGTGGAGTGAAGGCTTCGGTTGTAACCGAATTCAACTTGGGGTAGTACTATGTCCCAATTAGTGAGATTTTTACCTATGACACTTTGGAGAAGGGTTCCCAATGTCCTATTGACCACTTCCGTTTGGCCGTCCGTTTGGGGATGGAAAGATGTACTAAAGCATAGCGTAGTCTCCAATTTCTTCCATAAGGTTTTCCAAAAAGTGCTCAAGAACTTGGTATCTCGATCTGACACGATAGATTGAGGCACTCCATGGAGTCTAACTATCTCCTTGAAGAATAGGTCGGCTATAGCAGCAGAGTCATCGGTTTTGTTGCAGGCGATAAAATGCGCCATTTTGGAGAATCTGTCCACAACCACTAGAATAGAATCCTTGTCACGTCCTGTCCGTGGTAACCCTAAAACAAAATCCATACTAATTTCTACCCAAGGGTGTGTAGGGACCGGTAAGGAAAGGTAAAGCCCTTGGAGTATAACTTTGCTTTTGGCCCTTTTACAAACAATGCACTTTTCCACATAGTGGTGCACGTCCTTCATCATGAGAGGCCAATAGAACTTTTCTTTTAATAGTTCTAGGGTCTTCTTTTCTCCAAAATGTCCAGACAATCCTCCTCCATGAGCTTCTTTAACAAGGTATTGTCTGAGACTGCAATATGGAATACACAATTTCCCATTTCTTAATAAAAATCCATCTACAAGACTATATCCTCCTTCAGCCTTATTTTGATAAACTTGATAAGGCAATCCAAAATCTTTATCGGATGCATACAAATTTTTAATCCATTCAAATCCGAAAAATCTAACACTTAGTTTCGTTAAGAGGATACGTCTTCGAGAGAGAGTATCGGCAACGACATTATCAAAACCTTTCAGATATTTTAAAATATAGGGGAATCTTTCCAAAAATTCCACCCATTTCGCGTGTCTCTTGTTGAGTTTGTGTTGACTCTTAATATGCTTAAGGGATTGGTGGTCGGAGTGAATTACAAACTCTTTTGAAAGCAAGTAGTGTTGCCAATGTTCGATAGCTCTAATCACCGCATAGAATTCCTTATCATAGGTTGAATAGTTCAAAGCAGCTCCTTTCAACTTTTCGCTAAAATAAGCAAGAGGTTTGCCATCTTGCATCAATACAGCACCAATGCCAATACCGGAGGCATCACTCTTGATTTCAAAAACCTTATTGAAATCGGGTAAAGCCAAAACTGGTGATTGACAAAGTTTCTCTTTTATCAAATCGAAGCTACTTTGGCATGCCGGTGACCAGTTAAAGTCTACTCCTTTCTTAGTAAGATCCGTAATAGGAGCGACTAAAGAACTGAAGTCTTTAATGAACCTCCTATAAAAAGAGACTAATCCGTGGAAACTACGGACTTCGGTAATGTTAATAAGAGTGGGCCACTTCTTGATGGCTTTGACTTTGTCTTCATCCGCTTCCAAGCCATTCTTAGAAATTATGAAGCCCAAAAAGTAAACCCTTTCTTGTCCAAAGGAGCATTTGGTCAAATTTTCAAACAATTTAGCTTGTCGGAGAGTTTGAAATAATAGCCCGAGATGGTTGACATGTTGTAGAAGGTCGCGACTATACACCAAAATGTCATCGAAATATACGACAACAAATTTTTCAAGGAACTCCTTAAGAACATGGTGCATTAACCGCATGAAGATGCTCGGGGCATTTGTAAGACCGAATGGCATAACCATCCACTCAAACAATCCGTATTTTGTTTTGAAGGCGATTTTCCATTCATCACCCTCTTTCATTCGTATCTGGTGATATCCGCTCTTCAAGTCTACTTTTGAAAATATTGATGCTCCGCTCAATTCGTCCAACATGTCTTCAAGCCGAGGAATAGGATACCTATACTTAATGGTTATTTGGTTGATAGCCCTACTATCAACACACATCCGCATCGAGCCATTCTTTTTAGGTACCAACAAAGTAGGTACAGCGCATGGGCTCATTGATTCCCTTATATATCCCTTTTCCAACAACTCTTGGACCTGACCTTGTAGTTCCTTTGCTTCTTCAGGCCTCATCCTATAGGCCGGGCGATTTGGTAGCATAGCTCCAGGTTGGAGGTCAATTTGATGTTCGATTCCTCGAATCGGTGGTAATCCGGTTGGTAATTCTTCGGGAAAGACGTCTTGATAGGTCTTAAGTAGATTTTGGACCGCTAAGGGTATCTCGCCAAGCTCCATAATGCGGTCTCTAAATAATACTAAAATCACGGTCTTTCCTTTTGTTACCGTAGCTCTAAGTCCTTTTTTTGTCAAAAGTAGATTTTCCTTAATCTTTTCTTCCTTTCTAATTGATTCATCATGAGCAATTTGTTCAGGTGTCATAGGAAGTAATTTGATAGTCCTACCGCCGAATTTCAAACTATAATTGTTGAGGAATCCGTCGTGCTGCACCCTACGATCATAAAGCCATGGTCTCCCAAGTAGAAGATGACTCGCATTCATAGGCACGACATCGCAAAGAACCGCGTCTTTATACTTGCCAACAATGAAATTGACGGTTACTTGCTTCGTCACCTTGATGTCATCCCTATCGTCCAACCATCTTAACTTATATGGCTTAGGGTGATTAGTTGTCTCCAATCCAAGCTTTTTCACCATATCTTGGGAAGCTACATTAACGCAACTTCCACCATCAATAATCATTGAACACATTTTATCCTTGACTGCATATCTACTTTAAAAAATATTTTCCCTTTGGCAGTCTTCTTTAACATTCTTAGAAACAAGGGTTCTTCGAATAACCATAAGAAGTGGTCCATCTTGAGCAACACATTCATCCGAGTCGTGCTCACTCTCGTCATCTACCTCTTCTTCTTCATCCTTATCGAGGTATTGACCTTCGTCATTCTCGCTCTCCCATTCTCCAGTAGATTCTTTGATAACCATCACTTGACGGTTAGAGCATTCATTGGCATAATGTCCCTTGCCTAAACACTTGTAGCATTGGACATCACGGGCTCGTAGTCCTTTAGATGTAGTGGCTTGATTTTTGTCCGTCGGAGGGGGTTTGTTTTGATTGAAGGGAGTCTTAGGTGGCCAATTACGGTTAACTGGCCTTTTATCTTCGTTCTTCCATGGAAGTTTTGGTTTGTCTTGATCTAGATGCCTAGGTGGAAATTTAGTGGGAAAGTTCGTTTTTCGTTTTCTTTTGAGTTGTCTTTCCACCGTAAGGGCAAGTTGAATCACTTTCTCCATAGCCTCCAATTGATGTACTTCAACCACATCACCAATTTCACGGTTCAATCCACGAATGAATCTCGCGATGAGTTGCTCCTCCGGCTCATCAATAGCACATCGCATATTGAGAGTCTCAAATTCTGAGATATACTCATCGACCGAGAGCGAATTTTGTTTCAGGGTGTGAAGTTGGTGGAAGAGTTCGTGTTTGTAATGTCGGGGAACAAACCTCTTATACATTAAATCTTTCATGGCATTCCAAGTTACGACGGGATATCTTAATGTTCTCATCCTTTGGTTCTTAAAGTTAGACCACCATAAAGCAGCGTGGCCCGTTAATTCAAGAGAGGCGAGTTGAATTTTGACTCGCTCGGAATAGTTGTGACACTCGAAAACTCTCTCTACTTTATCGACCCAATCTAGGTATGTATGACCGTCGCACGTTCCTTTGAAAGATAGAATTGACATTTTCACATTACGGAGGTCGTCGTTGTCCCTACGACGATTTGGACGATACTCTTCATCATCATCCGTCCAATTCTCATCCTCTGAGTTATAAGATCGTGGTCTCCTTCTACGGGGTTCAGCCCATATTTCTTCCTCTATGGGTGGTTGCAAAAGTGGTTGACGTCTAGGACGTTCGGGGATCACCCTAGAGGATGTCTCATGGGAAGGGACTCGTTCTTGGTATTCACAATGAGGAGGATTGTTCATCATTGTTTGGACTTGTTGAGCAAGGTTATGAACCATGCTTGTTAGAGCTTCAATTTGTCCTTGAACGTCCCCTTGGGCGCTCGTTTCATCGTCCCGACGAGCGTGTTCGGGAGGGGGAGTATCCCTAACCCGAATTGGTTCTTGGTGTGGTGGCTCTCTATTGAATCCACTTTGATTAGTCATAATTAAGTGCTTTAATTAAATTAATTTTCTTGTTTTGGTTAATTTTTCCTAAATTAGTAAGATGTTTATCTTTTTAGTGTCTTAGGCAATTTTAGGATCTAAGAAACAAGCTTAGCTAAGACAACAATAAAAATAGGGATCATGCTAATTAGGATGATAACTATACAATTTAATAAACACTTAATATCTCAACCAAGAAGTGAATATTTTCATTAATTCATTTTCTCCACAAATTTTCAAGAAACTCAAACAAGTTATCAACTTTTACTAAGGACAAACTAGAGCAATAATAATGACAACTAATTAACTCTAAAAACAGCAAATAATAAAATTTAGAGCATCATTTAAGTCAAAATAACATGCTAGAATTTAATTCAAATATAGCAGAATTTTTAATCTAATGTCTAGCTCCAATTTGCTACTTTAATTCATGCTTTTGCCAAATTCTTGTTAACCAATTTCATGCATTCACTTAACAGCATATATTAGGCAAATTTATGAACTAAAACATGAGCAATATCCAGCAAAAATAATAGACAAATTCGAGCTTAACAAAAGAAACAAAACCGATGCGATAATTTCAACAATAATCCTATTTTCGATAGTAATAGTTCTAAGTCGATTTGAGGCACCAAAAATTTCCAGTATATTAATATAGTGAATGGACAATAATTGAGTGCTAAAACAAGGTCCAACTGATAACAAGAAATGTCACAAAAATCGAAACTAGAGAAGCACTAATCCGAGGCAAATATAGTGATAAATCGTGAAGATTATGCGACAAATATATATCCGGTTTTGCAATTTCTTTAGGTCGATTTTTATGTTTGCTTCACTACCAAAATTTCAGCATAGTTTTGGCTTAGATTTAGAGGAAAATAAAGATTCAAATAAAGCAAAGAAGAAAGGAAAAATCGTGGCACAAAAAGGAGAAGAAACCGAGAAAATAAAGGGATGAAACTAAGAGATTTGGGGCTTTACCTTGTGCGTTCTCTTATAAGATTGTCCACCATATTTTTCTAAATTAGAATAAGCATTAATATAGCAAAACTAATGGTAGCAAGAATAAAAGTTAGATTAGCACAAGTTAGTTCAAGATTAGCACAAATATATAGGAAATTAATGCGGAAAATAAAAGAGCCGCTACCCCAGTTTTGTGTCAACTTTCGGCTATTGCCAAAGACAACTAAAACACATTGGGGAGCCTTGTGGCTCTGATACCACTTGACACGGGGTCCCTTAGAAAAGGGGCCCGTGTACAACCCACAAAATGTTAGGTTTGTGCTCGGTTGTGTGCTAGTGTGCAATATATGATTAATGAAAGAAAATACTAAACTAAGTACAATAAATAAACAAGGAAGCTACTAATATTAATGTGGCCGAATTATCAAGAGATGGAGAGAATGAAAAAATGCAAGAAAATAAAGAGAAAGAGATGAAGTTAGAAGTTAGAACTAAAGAGGAAATGTAAAGCACAAGAAATAAGGAAATGACAAAAAAACAATAAATAAATAAATAAATAAAGGTGAAAGTGGGTGCTATGGTGGAGCCGAAATGTAAAGGGTGATTTGTGTGCAAAGTGAAGACAATAAAAGTAAAGAAATACCCTTGGTGGATCCGAGGAGCGAGCTTACGGTTTAAGCTCCCGGATACATGTTTTCCGTGAAGAAAACGACCACCGTAGGCCGGGATTTTCTTCCTCGTCTCAACTCCCAATGGAGAAGATGAGGGAAAGGATAAGAGCTAACCTAGCAACCCTAGCTAGGCTAGCAATGGAGGCTAACTTCTCTTGGTTCAAAGAACTAAGGAAAATACCAAAGGAAAACCAAAGATATTTAGGGGAAATAGTAGTATATTGATTGGCCAAAAGTTTTTTTACACATACCAATGCTATGCTTAAATAGAGAAACCTAGAGTGGATGATTAGGGTTTGGCAATGGAAGAAAGGATTGGAGCCGTTGATGAAGATCAAGATGAAGGGACAAGATTGCAATCCATGTGCTTCATCCAAGGGTTGAGGTGCTTTCCTTGTTTTGCTTGATCAATGGTGCTAAATTGCCATGTCATCCATCCTTGTGGCCACTACCAATTGTACCTGCAAAATTCATACCTTAAAGTTGAGCTCTTCTTTGGGCCATGGCTTCCTTTGGCTCCATTGGGTGTAGGTCTTTTCCTTGAGTAATTTTGTTGAATTTCTTCAACCCATAATCCACCAACATACATCTAACCCTAACCACACAATCTAATGCATGATGCAATTATAATAATCCATACAAAAAGGCAAATGTATGCCAAATAAGTTTAAAAAAAAAATTACAAATTAAGGCCCGGGAAGACAAATTCCCATAGGGCAGTCAGCAAGCTCCGTAGGAATGCTCCAATGAATGACGTGACACGGTTTCTCCTCATCTTCAGACGTTGGCTCCCACATGAAGTCCATGATGGAATCAAAACCTGCAAAAAGAGACCATTCATTAGAACATTGGGTGATTAAATTATGTGCCCGATTTTGTGACCTTGTGACGGGCCTCCGAGGCATGTCATCCCCTCTGGGTGGCTGAGGATTTGACCTCAAATCCATTAGCTCAGCCTTCTCTTCATGTCCCAATTCTCCAATATAAGGGGACAAATCTTGTACATTAAAGGTGGATGACACCCCATAATCGCCGGGTAACTCCAACTTGTAAGCATTGTTATTTATGCGCTCTAAAATTTTAAAGGGGCCTTCAGCTCTAGGCAACAGTTTGGAGCGTCTTTTGGCGGGAAATCGTTCCTTCCTAAGATGTAACCACACCAAATCTCCAACATTAAAAATTACCTCCTTTCGTCCCTTATTTGCATGCTTAGCATAATTGGCGTTATTTTTCTCAATTGTTTGGCAAACTTTCTCGTACAACTTTTTCATTTGCTCTGCTTTATTTCCTCCCGGAGGGTTGATTAGGTCCTGGGTTGGAATATGAATAAGTGTCAGGGGTGTGTTTGGATTAAATCCATAGACTACCTCAAAGGGCGTTTGTTGAGTGGTGGAGTGAAGGCTTCGGTTGTAACCGAATTCAACTTGGGGTAGTACTATGTCCCAATTAGTGAGATTTTTACCTATGACACTTTGGAGAAGGGTTCCCAATGTCCTATTGACCACTTCCGTTTGGCCGTCCGTTTGGGGATGGAAAGATGTACTAAAGCATAGCGTAGTCTCCAATTTCTTCCATAAGGTTTTTCAAAAAGTGCTCAAGAACTTGGTATCTCGATCTGACACGATAGATTGAGGCACTCCATGGAGTCTAACTATCTCCTTGAAGAATAGGTCGGCTATAGCAGCAGAGTCATCGGTTTTGTTGCAGGCGATAAAATGCGCCATTTTGGAGAATCTGTCCACAACCACTAGAATAGAATCCTTGTCACGTCCTGTCCGTGGTAACCCTAAAAAAAAATCCATACTAATTTCTACCCAAGGGTGTGTAGGGACCGGTAAGGGAAGGTAAAGCCCTTGGAGTAGAACTTTGCTTTTGGCCCTTTTACAAACAATGCACTTTTCCACATAGTGGTGCACGTCCTTCATCATGTGAGGCCAATAGAACTTTTCTTTTAATAGTTCTAGGGTCTTCTTTTCTCCAAAATGTCCAGACAATCCTCCTCCATGAGCTTCTTTAACAAGGCATTGTCTGAGACTGCAATATGGAATACACAATTTCCTATTTCTTAATAAAAATCCATCTACAAGACTATATCCTCCTTCAGCCTTATTTTGATAAACTTGATAAGGCAATCCAAAATCTTTATCGGATGCATACAAATTTTTAATCCATTCAAATCCGAAAAATCTAACACTTAGTTCCGTTAAGAGGATACGTCTTCGAGAGAGAGTATCGGCAACGGCATTATCAAAACCTTTCAGATATTTTAAAATATAGGGGAATCTTTCCAAAAATTCCACCCATTTCGCGTGTCTCTTGTTGAGTTTTTGTTGACTCTTAATATGCTTAAGGGATTGGTGGTCGGAGTGAATTACAAACTCTTTTGAAAGCAAGTAGTGTTGCCAATGTTCGATAGCTCTAATCACCGCATAGAATTCCTTATCATAGGTTGAATAGTTCAAAGCAGCTCCTTTCAACTTTTCGCTAAAATAAGCAAGAGGTTTGCTATCTTGCATCAATACAGCACCAATGCCAATACCGGAGGCATCACTCTTGATTTCAAAAACCTTATTGAAATCGGGTAAAGCCAAAACTGGTGATTGACAAAGTTTCTCTTTTATCAAATCGAAGCTACTTTGGCATGCCGGTGACCAGTTAAAGTCTACTCCTTTCTTAGTAAGATCCGTAATAGGAGCGACTAAAGAACTGAAGTCTTTAATGAACCTCCTATAAAAAGAGACTAATCCGTGGAAACTACGGACTTCGGTAATGTTAATAGGAGTGGGCCACTTCTTGATGGCTTTGACTTTGTCTTCATCCGCTTCCAAGCCATTCTTAGAAATTATGAAGCCCAAAAAGTAAACCCTTTCTTGTCCAAAGGAGCATTTGGTCAAATTTTCAAACAATTTAGCTTGTCGGAGAGTTTGAAATAATAGCCCAATGGTTGACATGTTGTAGAAGGTCGCGACTATACACCAAAATGTCATCGAAATATACGACAACAAATTTTCCAAGGAACTCCTTAAGAACATGGTGCATTAACCGCATGAAGGTGCTCGGGGCATTTGTAAGACCGAATGGCATAACCATCCACTCAAACAATCCGTATTTTGTTTTGAAGGCGGTTTTCCATTCATCACCCTCTTTCATTCGTATCTGGTGATATCCGCTCTTCAAGTCTACTTTTGAAAATATTGATGCTCCGCTCAATTCGTCCAACATGTCTTCAAGCCGAGGAATAGGATACCTATACTTAATGGTTATTTGGTTGATAGCCCTACTATCCACACACATCCGCATCGAGCCATTCTTTTTAGGTACCAACAAAGTAGGTACAGCGCATGGGCTCATTGATTCCCTTATATATCCCTTTTCCAACAACTCTTGGACCTGACCTTGTAGTTCCTTTGCTTCTTCAGGCCTCATCCTATAGGCCGGGCGATTTGGTAGCATAGCTCCAGGTTGGAGGTCAATTTGATGTTCGATTCCTCGAATCGGTGGTAATCCGGTTGGTAATTCTTCGGGAAAGACGTCTTGATAGGTCTTAAGTAGATTTTGGACCGCTAAGGGTATCTCGCCAAGCTCCATAATGCGGTCTCTAAATAATACTAAAATCACGGTCTTTCCTTTTGTTACCGCAGCTCTAAGTCCTTTTTTTGTCAAAAGTAGATTTTCTTAATCTTTTCTTCCTTTCTAATTGATTCATCATGAGCAATTTGTTCAGGTGTCATAGGAAGTAATTTGATAGTCCTACCGCCGAATTTAAAACTATAATTGTTGAGGAATCCGTCGTGCTGCACCCTACGATCATAAAGTCATGGTCTCCCAAGTAGAAGATGACTCGCATTCATAGGCACGACATCGCAAAGAACTGCGTCTTTATACTTGCCAACAATGAAATTGACGGTTACTTGCTTCGTCACCTTGATGTAATCCCTATCGTCCAACCATCTTAACTTATATGGCTTAGGGTGATTAGTTGTCTCCAATCCAAGCTTTTTCACCATATCTTGGGAAGCTACATTAACGCAACTTCCACCATCAATAATCATTGAACACATTTTATCCTTGACTGCACATCTACTTTGAAAAATATTTTCCCTTTGGCAGTCTTCTTTAACATTCTTAGAAACAAGGGTTCTTCGAATAACCATCAGAAGTGGTCCATCTTGAGCAACACATTCATCCGAGTCGTGCTCACTCTCGTCATCTACCTCTTCTTCTTCATCCTTATCGAGGTGTTGACCTTCGTCATTCTCGCTCTCCCATTCTCCAGTAGATTCTTTGATAACCATCACTCGACGGTTAGAGCATTCATTGGCATAATGTCCCTTGCCTAAACACTTGTAGCATTGGACATCACGGGCTCATAGTCCTTTAGATGTAGTGGCTTGATTTTTGTCCGTCGGAGGGGGTTTGTTTTGATTGAAGGGAGTCTTAGGTGGCCAATTACGGTTAACCGGCCTTTTATCTTCGTTCTTCCATGGAAGTTTTGGTTTGTCTTGATCTAGATGCCTAGGTGGAAATTTAGTGGGAAAGTTCGTTTTTCGTTTTCTTTTGAGTTGTCTTTCCACCGTAAGGGCAAGTTGAATCACTTTCTCCATAGCCTCCAATTGATGTACTTCAACCACATCACCAATTTCACGGTTCAATCCACGAATGAATCTCGCGATGAGTTGCTCCTCCGGCTCATCAATAGCACATCGCATATTGAGAGTCTCAAATTCTGAGATATACTCATCGACCGAGAGCGAATTTTGTTTCAGGGTGTGAAGTTGGTGGAAGAGTTCGTGTTTGTAATGTCGGGGAACAAACCTCTTATACATTAAATCTTTCATGGCATTCCAAGTTACGACGGGATATCTTAATGTTCTCATCCTTTGGTTCTTAAAGTTAGACCACCATAAAGCAGCGTGGCCCGTTAATTCAAGAGAGGCGAGTTGAATTTTGACTCGCTCGGAATAGTTGTGACACTCGAAAACTCTCTCTACTTTATCGACCCAATCTAGGTATGTATGACCGTCGCACGTTCCATTGAAAGATAGAATTAACATTTTCACATTACGGAGGTCGTCGTTGTCCCTACGACAATTTGGACGATACTCTTCATCATCATCCGTCCAATTCTCATCCTCCGATTTATAAGATCGTGGTCTCCTTCTACGGGGTTCAGCCCATATTTCTTCCTCTATGGGTGGTTGCAAAGGTGGTTGACATCTAGAACGTTCGGGGATCACCCTAGAGGATGTCTCATGGGAAGGGACTCGTTCTTGGTATTCACAATGGGGAGGATTGTTCATCATTGTTTGGACTTGTTGAGCAAGGTTATGAACCATGCTTGTTAGAGCTTCAATTTGTCCTTGAACGTCCCCTTGGGCGCTCGTTTCACCGTCCCGACGAGCGTGTTCGGGAGGGGGAGTATCCTTAACCCGAATTGGTTCTTGGTGTGGTGGCTCTCTATTGAATCCACTTCGATTAGTCATAATTAAGTGCTTTAATTAAATTAATTTTCTTGTTTTGGTTAATTTTTCCTAAATTAGTAAGATGTTTATCTTTTTAGTGTCTTAGGCAATTTTAGGATCTAAGAAACAAGCTTAGCTAAGACAACAATAAAAATAGGGATCATGCTAATTAGGATGATAACTATACAATTTAATAAACACTTAATATCTCAACCAAGAAGTGAATATTTTCATTAATTCATTTTCACCACAAATTTTCAAGAAACTCAAACAAGTTATCAACTTTTACTAAGGACAAACTAGAGCAATAATAATGACAACTAATTAACTCTAAAACAGCAAATAATAAAATTTAGAGCATCATTTAAGTCAAAATAACATGCTAGAATTTAATTCAAATATAGCAGAATTTTTAATCTAATGTCTAGCTCCAATTTGCTACTTTAATTCATGCTTTTGCCAAATTCTTGTTAACCAATTTCATGCATTCACTTAACAGCATATATTAGGCAAATTTATGAACTAAAACATGAGCAATATCCAGCAAAAATAATAGACAAATTCGAGCTTAACAAAAGAAACAAAACCGATGCGATAATTTCAACAATAATCCTATTTTCGATAGTAATAGTTCTAAGTCGATTTGAGGCACCAAAAATTTCCAGAATATTAATATAGTGAATGGACAATAATTGAGTGCTAAAACAAGGTCCAACTGATAACAAGAAATGTCACAAAAATCGAAACTAGAGAAGCACTAATCCGAGGCAAATATAGTGATAAATCGTGAAGATTATGCGACAAATATATATCCGGTTTTGCAATTTCTTTAGGTCGATTTTTATGTTTGCTTCACTACCAAAATTTCAGCAGAGTTTTGGCTTAGATTTAGAGGAAAATAAAGATTCAAATAAAGCAAAGAAGAAAGGAAAAATCGTGGCACAAAAATGAGAAGAAACCGAGAAAATAAAGGGATGAAACTAAGAGATTTGGGGCTTTACCTTGTGCGTTCTCTTATAAGATTGTCCACCATATTTTTCCAAATTAGAATAAGCATTAATATAGCAAAACTAATGGTAGCAAGAATAAAAGTTAGATTAGCACAAGTTAGTTCAAGATTAGCACAAATATATAGGAAATTAATACGGAAAATAAAAGAGCCGCTACCCCGGTTTTGTGTCAACTTTTGGCTATTGCCAAAGACAACTAAAACACATTGGGGAGCCTTGTGGCTCTGATACCACTTGACACGGGGTCCCTTAGAAAAGGGGCCCGTGTACAACCCACAAAATGTTAGGTTTGTGCTCGGTTGTGTGCTAGTGTGCAGTATATGATTAATGAAAGAAAATACTAAACTAAGTACAATAAATAAACAAGGAAGCTACTGATATTAATGTGGCCGAATTATCAAGAGATGGAGAGAATGAAAAAATGCAAGAAAATAAAGAGAAAGAGATTAAGTTAGAAGTTAGAATTAAAGAGGAAATGTAAAGCACAAGAAATAAGGAAATGACAAAAAAACAATAAATAAATAAATAAATAAAGGTGAAAGTGGGTGCTATGGTGGAGCCGAAATGTAAAGGGTGATTTGTGTGCAAAGTGAAGACAATAAAAGTAAAGAAATACCCTTGGTAGATCTGAGGAGCAAGCTTACGGTTTAAGCTCCCGAATACATGTTTTCCGTGAGAAAAAAGACCACCGTAGGCCGGGATTTTCTTCCTCGTCTCAACTCCCAATGGAGAAGATGAGGGAAAGGATAAGAGCTAACCTAGCAACCCTAGCTAGGCTAGCAATGGAGGCTAACTCCTCTTGGTTCAAAGAACCAAGGAAAATACCAAAGGAAAACCAAAGATATTTAGGGGAAATAGTAGTATATTGATTGGCCAAAAGTTTTTTTACACGTACCAATGCTATGCTTAAATAGAGAAACCTAGAGTGGATGATTAGGGTTTGGCAATGGAAGAAAGGATTGGAGCCGTTGATGAAGATCAAGATGAAGGGACAAGATTGCAATCCATGTGCTTCATCCAAGGGTTGAGGTGCTTTCCTTGTTTTGCTTGATCAATGGTGCTAAATTGCCATGTCATCCATCCTTGTGGCCACTACCAATTGTACCTGCAAAATTCATACCTTAAAGTTGAGCTCTTCTTTGGGCCATGGCTTCCTTTGGCTCCATTGGGTGTAGGTCTTTTCCTTGAGTAATTTTGTTGAATTTCTTCAACCCATAATCCACCAACATACATCTAACCCTAACCACACAATCTAATGCATGATACAATTATAATAATCCATACAAAAAGGCGAATGTATGCCAAATAAGTTTAAAATAAAAATAAAAATTACAAATTAAGGCCCGGGAAGACAAATTCCCATAGGGCAGTCAGAAAGCTCCGTAGGAATGCTCCAATGAATGACGTGACACGGTTTCTCCTCATCTTCAGACGTTGGCTCCCACGTGAAGTCCATGATGGAATCAAAACCTGCAAAAAGAGACCATTCATTAGAACATTGGGTGATTAAATTATGTGCCCGATTTTGTGACCTTGTGACGGGCCTCCGAGGCATGTCAAGTGAGTTGACGTTCGACCTTCAAAGCCATATGAACTACCGCATCTAAGGATTCTAGTGGGTGTAGTTCCACAGTGTCAGCTATATCTCGGGTGAGTCCTCGGATGAATCTAGCTACAATTTGTTCTTCAGGCTCGTCCATGGCTCCACGAATCCTAAGGGTCTCAAACTCCGTGAGATATTCTTCTACAGATTGATGTCCTTGCCTAAGGTTTTGGATTTGTAGGAACAATTCTTGTTTATATTGATTGGGTACGAACCTCTTGGTCATCAAGGATTTCATTACTCGCCATAAAGTTATGGGCTCGTCTCCTATCTTTTCTCTCTGGGCCTTAATGTTTGACCACCATAGTGCAGCATAACCCGTGAGTTCTACTGACACTAGTTGGATCTTAACTCGGTCAGAGTACTTGTAGTACTCAAAAACTTTCTCGGTCTTATCCAACAAATCCAAAAAGGTATGGCCATCACATGTCCCATTAAAGGATGGCACGTGTAGCTTAACGTGTCGCATGTCATCTAAATCCTTCCTCGACTAGGACGGAAATTCTCTTCTTCATCCAGTGTCCACTCATCCTCTTCTCTAAAGTCATAGTGGGGAACTCTTCTCCTAGGGGCCTCGGGCCTTTCATACTCATTACGGGGCTCATGTTCAGTGGGCCTTCACCTTGGGTTTTCTGGCCTTAACCTAGGGGATGTGTCATGGGAGGCTTCTCTCGGGGAATTTTGAAGAATTTTCTCCATAACAAGCTTGATATCCTTGAGTTGTTGGCCAATGCTACTAACTTCACCGGCCAAGCCGTCTATTTGACCTTGCATACTGGTTTCTCCTACGTGGGGATTTCCAGATTGGGGTACTCCTTTGCCTTGATTGGGTTCGGGTCCTAATTCTTGGTTCGCCTCACGTATGATTTCACTACGAGTTTTCATGTGTGTCTAAGTTTTAGGAAAAATTAATTAAGTTATATTCGTTATCCTAAATATTTAGGAGATAATTTAACTTAACTAAGTTAAAACCTTAAACTAGAGAGGATAGTCATTTTAATTAAAGGATTTACTTAATTATATAAATATAAAAATATATATATATTGTTTTGTTTTTTTGTTTTGTTTTTTTGTTTTGTTTTTTTTTTTTGTTTAAATGTTAAAACAATAAATCAGTAAAAGAAAACTTCAGGCGACAGGGAAGCTCGCCGGAAGCCTTGCACAGAAAAGGGAAATCGGCGTTTATCTACTCAAGAAATGCGGCGGCCAAGATTTCCATCCCTCAGCCAAGTAAACTTTCGGTGATGGCTATCGGCACGCAGCAGTTTGAAACAAAAAAAAAAAAAAAATCAAATTTTCTGGGCAATAAAACAACGAAGCTCATCGGCCAAGTAATCAGTGAAATTTCTTGTTGTTTCCGAAAACAGAAATCATTCTGTAAACTGGTTTGCTTTGAAAGCGAAACAATTTCAAAAGTCGATTAATAAATCTGTTGGTTTTCTTTGAAAGACGGGTTCGGCAGCAGCAGAATAAAAATCAGGAATTTTGAAAACAGTTCGGGTTCGCTTGAAAGAAAATCTCTCTGCTGGTTTTTTTTTTTTTTTTTTTTTATAAATCTGAACTTAACCCAAATCTTCAGAAACGCAAATGTTCATGCCAAAGCTATTTTGAAACACAGATCAATGCTCGGGTGAAAAACACAATTTTCAGCAGCAAATAAAACATAAAACAGTGAAACAGGAAGTTCTGGTTTTGAATTCACAGAGAACAAAACAGCAACAAACGTGTTAACACAACTAAAATATCATGCTTAGAGTGTCTAACTTATGGAACCAATGTCAGCAGAATAAACATACAGCATAAACACCAAACCAGATCCGATTCCATGATATTCAATAATACTCTCTAAAATAATTAGCAGCAAATCCACAGCAGTTGTCTTTCAACAATAATATTATGCATAGTTATCAGAGACAACGAAGCTCATCGGCAAGTAATCAGTGAAATTTCTTGTTGTTTCCGAAAACAGAAAATCATTCTGTAAACTGGTTGCTTTGAAAGCGAAACAATTTCAAAAGTCGATTAATAAATCTGTGGTTTTCTTTTGAAAGAGGGTTCGGCAGCAGCAGAATAAAAATCAGGAATTTTGAAAACAGTTCGGGTTCGCTTGAAAGAAAATCTCTCTGCTGGTTTTTTTTTTTTTTTTTTTTTTTATAAATCTGAACTTAACCCAAATCTTCAGAAACGCAAATGTTCATGCCAAAGCTATTTTGAAACACAGATCAATGCTCGGGTGAAAAACACAATTTTCAGCAGCAAATAAAACATAAAACAGTGAAACAGGAAGTTCTGGTTTTGAATTCACAGAGAACAAAACAGCAACAAACGTGTTAACACAACTAAAATATCATGCTTAGAGTGTCTAACTTATGGAACCAATGTCAGCAGAATAAACATACAGCATAAACACCAAACCAGATCCGATTCCATGATATTCAATAATACTCTCTAAAATAATTAGCAGCAAATCCACAGCAGTTGTCTTTCAACAATAATATTATGCATAGTTATCAGAGAGCCCAAAAACAACATGCTGACAATAATAAGACTCAAAACACAGAAACAGAAACAAGAAATCAAACTGAATTAGCAGAACATGCTTCAAACACACGTGAACATTCTAAACAGCAAACATGATTTTGGGTAACAATCCTAAGAAGCTAAACGGAAACACAATAGCTAAACATGCTGTATTTCGGTTAACAGAGAAGTCACAAACAGAAAAATAAGAAAGGCAATTTGACATGCTGGACAAAACACCAAAAACAGCAACATGCTTTTGAACAGTTTTAACTGGGCAGAATTCACAACCTAAACGTTTTCTAACAAAACATGTTTGATACACAAACATTACACTAAACAACTAGTCAATACATGCTAAATCAACAAGCACATGACAGAAAATACCAAACAACGAACCAGAGAGCTAACCGAGGCTCTAATACCAAATGTTGTGGGTCAAGCCATAAATAAGCTCCTGCAATGGCTTAAAAGGGGATCGTTAGCTACTCAGGTGCTCGGTCAAACCAAGTGACCTCAAGAACCGAAAGCCAAAATGAACGAATTACAGAACAATCAGAAAAATGTTGGTGAGATTAGTGTCGTGCGAGTGAAGTGTGTGTAGAATGAAAGGGCGTGGTCCAGTTGATTCAACAAGGCTTGCACAACCTCAAGTCGGCCGAACAACTAAAAGCTTAGTGCCGGCGAAACGTTTTCCAGAGAAAGACGTCGACTTGAGGAACCGGTTCTGTCCACCTCCTTCTGGTTTCCAGCCCTCGATAGGGAGGAGAGGAGGGTGGTGCTAGAGTTCAACAACAACCTTGGGTTGTTGAACTAGGAGGCTATCTCCAGTTCGGCAAAGCCGAAGCTCACCTGTTGGCGAAAATGCCTTCTCTGTTTCTCTCTTAGGGAAACGGTCTACTTGTTCTCATTAACTGAACCAAAAATTACAAACACCAATTGCGATGATATATAATACCTAGTGGCTGGAGAGGTGTTCAAAAATGGCCGAGAACCGTTGAAGGCGCGGGAAGAAGAAGCAGAGCAGCCGAGATTCCTCTGTCGCTAGGGCTTCAAGGGTAGCCTTGCTTCCATGTCAGCTCGCCGGTTTCCTTGCAAGGAAGCTTCTCCGACACGAAGGCAGCGACGATTCGGGCCAAAAACGGAAGTGGTCCCCTCCATCTTCGAGTGCAATCGCCGAATGTTCACCGCGGTTCTCTGGCTTTCCCTTTCGCAAATGTCTGGTTCACAAAATGAAGCTTCACTCGGTTCTCTTCAAAAGCAGCAGCGGCCCGGTTCTTAAAGTGTCACGACCCGTACCCGTGATAACGTTTTTTTTTTTTTTTTAAATACTTACTTTAATTGTACGTAAAGTGAAATCTAAATCGGAATTGAAATCAAAATAGAAATCGGAGTTCGCTTAATAAATCATTTAAAACAATTACTAAAAGAATAAACTTAAACAATTGAAAACAATTAGTTGATGAATAAATAATTCATTTAAAACATATATTTTTTTTTATTAAAAGGGGATGGCGATTTCAACAGGTGAATAGTCGCCTATTGAAATCGCCAGTGGCGACTGTTCGCCACAATTGTGGCGAACAGTCGCCACACTCTCTGGATTTTATTCCAGAGAGTGGCGTTTTTCCTTCCCCAGCAGCAATTATTCGCCACCCAGGGGCGAATAATCGGCAGGTCCTCTGGATTTCTCCAGAGGGCCGAGCCCCTTTCTCCCTCCCTTCTTCTTTTCTTCACTTCACACAATACCCTTCACATTTTTAACCCAAAACATACAAAACATAATACTTACTCTTCATTTTTCTCATTCCTTCTTCTTCACACAAATCTTACGTACATCATTAAAACATACTTCAAACATAACATTTATTCAAACCCCCAAACCCAACACAATTCACTTTTAAGCTTAATCAAATTTCGTAAGAACGAACCGCGTGGTTCCGTTTAAACGTTTAACAATCCTACCTGTTTTAAAAACAATCAAAAACATCACAAAACATTTTACATTTTCTATACAATCACCAAACATCCTAAAACATATCTAAACGTATTAAAAATCCATCAAATTCATCATTATCCCAACAATACCCAAAAACTCTCAAAACACCTAACCGTGAGTCAACCCGCCCTGCCAAAACACGCTCCGCCGCCACGAGCTCCGCCACTGACCATCTATACTTGGTCATCGTAAAGAGGTTCCTCACCTTCGTTCTCGTCACCTACATCATACAATAAATCCATTAAGCCTAATGCTTAGTAAGGAGCGTACTAAACATAACTTTACATATATGCATGACATGTATAAAACATTTTCGTTTCATTTCTTTTAAACTGTTTTCTTGCCCCGTAGTACATTCATGACTTGCCCCGTAGTACATTCGTGACTTGCCCCGTAGTACATTCATGACTTGCCCCGTAGTACATTCGCGACTTGCCCCGTAGTAACATTCATCATTCATCATTCATCATTCATTATCGTTCTTTAATCCAACATTTTCATAAAACATGTTCATAAATAGTTCGTATGCACTTTAGTAAAACATGATGCATGAGGTATAACATACGTAAGGAAAAACCTATCAAACGAGCACTACTTAAATCACTAAAGCACTACCTAAAACTACCCGTCCTTTCTACCAACCCCTATTTCCACCTTTTTCATCACATCAAACATCATCAACATTGTACGACGTAGGGCCTTAGTGGCCGGAAAGCCTAACGCTCACTTACCTAGCGTTCTAAATATGCCGAGCACCATCCTTTGAGCTTGGGTTACCTAGAGCATTTAACAACACATCATTAATATCGACTTTCAAACATCGAATCTAAACAATCGACTTCTCGAGCTAGGACAAACTCTTCCAAAAACTCTAATTCATTTCTTCTAGGCATTTCGTCGAGCACGTGGTGCTCACCAACTTCAAAACTCCATTAATACTTTCCAAATCATTTTCAACAACCTAAACTTAACCTTAAACCTCAACCAACATCATCAATCTACTCCAACAACCTCAATAATTACTAATACATCATTAATGAGTAATAAATAAACAACCCTAACGATTTCTAACAAAAACCCTAAGTTTCTTCACAAACCCTAACTAAAAATAGCTTCAAAAACGAACAATATCTTGACTAAAAGGTAGAGCTTACCCTAAGAGTCGATTTGGGGAAGAAACTAGAGGAGAAACTCGCCGGAAACAGAGGAGTCGTCGGCGATTGAAGGAATGGCGATGGAGGAGAAGAAATGTCGCGAGAGAGGAGAGGGAGAGAATTTTCGTGCGTGGAGGAGAAGTGAGAAAGAGAGAGAGAGAACTTAGGTTTTAATAGAATTTAACCTCAAAATTACCTAAATACCCTTAGTCAATTTCTTAACTTAAATCGTTATTTCGCCTATCGATTTAATTTCTCCAAAATTCCCTTATTTCTCCAAATATTCTATTTTATTCCTAGGGTCCTGACAAAACTTCCCGTTGGCCATTTGGACTTAATTTACTATTTCCACGAATTAAACGATATAGGGCTTACAAATTAAAAACCCGGCAGCTATAACTTAAAACTAGAATTCAAAGTTTCCGGGTGTTACATAAAGTAGCAAGTGGTCCGGTTCTTCAATGCACAGCAAATTGGTTTTCTTCATTAACCCACTCCTTTGGTTCTCAAGCCAATTAAAACCAAACCAAGCCACATCTATCCTACCAAGCATCTAGCCCTAAATGACTAACATGCATACTTATATAAAATCTTAACAAAAAGGCCAATGTTTGCCCATTAAGTTTTAAAATAAAAATACATAAAAATCAATGCTCGGGAAGACAAATTCTCATATGAGCTTCGGGTTCTCCAAACCTTGTCTCCCAAGCAATGACGTGCTTCGGGTTGCTCCGGATCTTGAGCTTCCATCTCCCACTTTACATCGGTGAGTACGTCTTCCAATTCGGTATAATAAATGTCACCTGCAAAAGAGAAAAGTGTGTAAGTACATAAATTAGATAAAGCATGTGAATGTACTTGTGATCGTGTGATGGGCCTACGGGGCACAACATTAAAGCAACTCCCCACGAGGGGTCGACGGATTGCCTTTTTTTCCTTTGATTTTACTTTTTTTTTCATTCATTAATAAGTTGTTTACCCTTAATTTAATTTAATTATTAATTAATTTTATTATTATTTTTTTAATTTTATTTTTTATATTACATAAATTAAAAGAAATAAGAAGAAATAAATTAACATTATTTGAAAATAATTACAACAGCCACTTGCATCATAATTTATAACGGTCAATTATTGGATTCTCAACTACCATCACACAGCTGTGAGAATCGATAAAACTCTTTATTTCATAGATTTGCTCGTCTTCCATCCGCGGCGTATGCAGTCGTCATGCCCAACCTTCTACGCATTTAGCCGTCAGTCGTCATTTGTCGCATTGATGGAATTTGATGCCATAACCATTTTGCAACGAATATTCACTTATTTCGTCTTTAATTTCCTGCATACAGCTATATTTTTTTCCCAAATAAAAACTCATTTGAGAAGCGTTAGAGAGATCGGGAAAAAAAGAGAAGAGTGAGAAGTAGTATGAGAAAATGAGGGGAGAGGGTCTTTAAATAGGCCTGGCAAATGGCAACCCGTTCTAATAGAACGGGTTGCCGTTCTCAGCAGTTCAGCTCGTGATCTAGCCAATAATTTATCACGGGTTTGACAGAGGACGGTTTGCCGCATCAGGAGAAAGGCAAACATTCTCCGTCACGGGCACTTGTGAGGTGAAGACCCCGCGTACACGTGCGCCTCACGTTCACGGGGGATCTTCACCCTCTGAAATGCCCCCTCAGGGAGAACGGATTGCCGCATGCGGAGAACGGCAACCTGTTCCCCCGAGAGAGCATTTCAGAGGGTGAAGACCCCCCCGCTTCCACGTGCGCCTCACGTTCGCGGGAGAACGGGTTGCCATTCTCCGCACGCGGCAACCCGTTCTATTTATCTGTTATTTAAAAAAAAAAAAAAAAAAAAAAAAAAAAAAAAAAAAAAAAAAAAAAAAAAAAAAAAAAAAAAACTTAGTATATACCTTATTATCAAGAGCGGCGGCATTGCGCTTCACGTACTGATATAACCCATGGCGCACCGCAATCCTTGCAAGTTTCTCGGTGTTGATATTAGCACCTCACTACGCTTAGAGCTGCTAATATCAGTACCGAGAAACTTGCAAAGGTCGCGGTGCGCCATGAGTTATATCAGTACATGAAACGCAATGCCGCCGCTTTTGATGATAGGGTATATACTGAGGTTTTTTTTTTCTTTTTTATAGTAATTAAATACTGTATTTTATTGCCATTGGCCTGGGCGCGGTCAATTTATTAGGAAAACAACTTATTAATGAATGGGAAAAAAAGTAATATCAAAGGTAAAAAAGACAACCCGTCGACCCCCCGCGGGGAGTCGCCTTAACGAATAACGGTTTGTGCTAGTACCTGAAAATTCTCGAAAGCAAGATAATATTTGAGAAGCGTTAGAGAGATCGAGAAGAAAAGAGAAGAGTGGGAGGTGGTATGAGAAAAAGAGAGGAGAGGGCCTTAAATAGGCCTGGAAAACGGTAACCCGTTCTCATAGAACGTGTTACCGTTCTCAACAGTTCAACCCGTGATCCAGCCAATAATTTATCACGGGTTTGACAGAAGACGGTTTGCCACATTAGGAGAACGGATTGTCATCCTCAACAGTTCAACCCGTGATCCAGCAAATAATTGATCACGAGTTTGACGGAGGACGGGTTGCCGCATCAAGAGAACGACAAACTGTTCTCCGTCATGGGTACTTGTGAGGTGAAAAACCCCCGCGTGCATGTGCGCCTCACGTTCGCAGGGGGTCTTCACCCTCTGAAATGCCCCCTTGGAGAGAACGGGTTGCCACGTGTAGAGAACGGCAGCTCGTTTTCCCGAGGGGGCATTTCAGAGGGTGAAGACCCCACACGAACGTGAGGCGCACGTGCCCGCGTGAGTCCAAAAAATAGATTTTACCCTTCAATTTTTAAAATAAATCAAAAAAATTTTTAATTGTTATTTTTTCACGTTAATCATCTTTCGACATAGGTCCTGAATATAGTCCTAACTTACAGCAATGAATGAAGAGCCACTTTCGTACAACCAATTGCACTAAATTCTTTCAATCTTGATGTAGTTCCACTCCTTGTGGAATAGAAAGTTATCCATTTTCGTCAACGATGCTCTTTTCAGTCAGCGGACCAATGACCGACCCCCCTAAATACGGGCAGTCTGAAGATTGAGCCCGCCAGTCTTGGATCTCTGGTTCAGGCTGTTATTTTTCTTACTTCATCTATCCCAACTGATAACTAACACAGGAATCGAAGTGGCAACCCAATTTCAATCAATCTTATTCACACATTCGGAATCGACATACCAAATCTTTAATCAAACTCATAGACAAATGCAGTCGAAACGGTCAGCGGTCGTAAAACGCAAAGTTAAAAATGACCCGTGAAATTGAGAGGAAATGCATGCTTAAAGCATGATGCTTTAGTTTCTTAGTAAATCAGCAGTCAATCACAACTAAGATTGAAAAATATGAGAGAGAAATACAACATGCAGTAAAAATGCATTAAGTTATCGGCATTGAAAGCTTGAAAGTTATACAAGTCTTACCCTGCTTTTTGATCTGTCTTCAAACAAGTCTGTTGCCTGCCATCTGGGATTGCAAATAGAACAATAGGCTTCGAGTTTCTAATGTATGGAACGTCACATCTGAAATATCCCTTCCTCTCCAGCTGAAGTATTTCTCCACGCTTGAGATTCCGCATGTTTGAATCCCCAATTGCCAGAGTCTCCATTTTAGTGCATGGATTAAGCACATCAAGAAAATCTTCTCCCTCTTCTATCTGGAATCAAAATTACAAATACTAGCTTAACCTTTTTCACAACAATTTTAGCACCTTGGTCCCGGGACATGAGCAGCCTTATTTATCGATTGGTCCAGCACCAAAACCCAAACTCGAGCATACGATTAGAGTCGAGCCAAAATCTCCCTTCCCAAGAGTTTTGGGCCGACTCAAAACCAAAAATGGAGCATGGGCTGGCAGGGCGGATTTACAACCCCAACATTACCATGACCTTTTCTAAATAACATGTTCTTAGTAATAATGAAAGGTAATACATTCATGATTTGGTAATAGTGACACAATAAATTATTGTATACACAATATTAATGCATTTTATTTTATATGCGTTTCAAAAAACTATTAGAAGTTATGAAATAAGTCAAAGCATATATTTTCTTAGCATAACACACTCGAGTGGTAGAAGAAAATCTAGTTTTTCTTTTTTGCAGGTACATTTAGTATACTTAAACACCTCATACATTGATATATCTTACTTGCCGATCGAAAAAATAAGTTGATTGATGACACACACTTTCAACTAATAATATAAAACGAGCATACCTTCTTCTTTGTGATGAGATAATCAAAAGCCACCAGAGAGAGGTTAACTAGTTCATTTGTATCAGGCAGCCAAGTAAGCTTCAACTTCGTTGTCTTGACCGATCCTTCAAGATGCAAAACTCCACTCAACTGAATGACATTTCCAATCTCATCCTTGGAAATTTCCTTAATTATGGCATTTCCCCAATCCATTAATGTAATCTCCTCATCTATTGAAATGCACTGTGCATCAACCTGATCAATCCATATCCTCTTTGTGTATGTTGTTGTTTTTTCGCCAGCCCCTTCACACTTTTTATGTTTTGGAATGATCCGAGAGAATGGCTCCTCAGGACCATTAGTTAGGACTAAGATTACTCGGCTTTCTTCAGTGACTGCTGTATATCTAGGACAAACAGGATCAATAATTTTCTTATTTATGGTCCAAAGTTTGTCCCATTCCATAAGGTTAAGATTTTTTGAGGCCCCCTAAAGCAAAAAAAGAAAATTGGATAATTTGTAGTCGTCTAAGGAATTGGAAGCAAAGAGTAATACTTTCGAAATGTTAGAAGAATAGCAGTGAATGTTAGAGCTTTAAGCATATGTGTATGCTTTTTAAGCTTGTAACTCTTATTTACTTCCACCCTGCCACTCTTAATTTTTTTGACAGAAAATTTCGCAGGGAACAACATGAACAACTGAATCAAAGTGAAATGACAAAATGCACAGCAAGTATTGTAATGAGATGTACCTGTTCAAGAATAAATTGTATCAATGATTGAATTTTCAAACCTCTGCGAACTATTCCTTGCACAGTGGGAAAACGAGGATCATCCCATCCATCAACTTTCCCATTCTGAACGAACCATAAAAGTTTTCGTTTGCTCAGAAGTGTGTATACCATGTTCATCCGACTAAACTCATAAATGATAACTTTTCTTAAACCCATATCTCCCTGAATCCGATAATATTGTGCATTACGATCATGGTATTCACTAGATCGAAGTGCATGTGTAATACCTTCTACCGAATCAACAAATGGGCAAGCAAAATCATATGTTGGGTATATTTTATATTTAGATCCAATCCGATGGTGGGGAATAGGATTGCACCGATAATAAACAGGATCTCGAAGAGATTTATTTGGATCTTGCATGTCTAGCTTACCACGAACACAGCATTGAAAACCTCGTTCAGTTCCTGAAATCATCTCCTTCCATAATTCCAGACTCTTCTCAGGATTATTATCTCTACACTTCGATTCAATGCCATCCATTCTTTCTTTCTGCATTTGCTCACGCGGAGTATCATCTACATATGCTTTACTCTGACGAATTAGATTCTCAGTCATTTCCATCAACTGGGGGAAGTAATCTGAAGTATACGTGATAGTTTCGTATTTAACACCTAAAGTCTCAATGTCTTTGAGAATATTTTCCACAAACTCATTGTTTTCTTTTGCTGGATTAGTATCATCAAAACGGATGATAAGTTGACCCTGGTACCGTTGAGCAAAGTACTGGTTCAATAAAGCAGCTTTTGAGTGCCCAATATGAAGATAACCACTAGGCTCTGGAGCAAATCGCACCCGCACTTTCCCAAACTCAGCATTTGGAAGATCAACTTCAACTGAAGAGGTATTTCCGGCTTTACCCTTGTCAGATGTAGACACACTCACACTCTTCCCCTGCTGGTTGAGAGCTTGTTGCTCTTTCATTCTACCAGCTGCCAACTTCGCCGAGCCCCTCTTCCATACATATGCCGTCAAAACCTCATTCAAGACATCATTGTATTCCAATAATATAGAATTGAACCATCTTTGAAGATTTTGGTACTTCTTTGACTTTTTTAAGTTTTCCCAACGCTGCCAATTACCTACAGAGAACATAAATAAAATGCATCTAAGGACACAAAGAATACCGATGCATCCACAAACAACTTTACCCAATAAAATTACCTGCAAGACAAGACCAGATTTCTATATCTGCGAGGGACAAAGAATGGCCCACAAAAACTGTATGTTTCTCTAAATATTCATCAACATAAAGGCATGCATTCTCAAATGTCGAACTTGATAAAAGGATCTGAGAATACTCCATCCACTCCTCAATCTAATAGTGAAAGTTATAAAAAATAAATCATCATCATCATGCTTTAGCAGACAAAATTAAGTCATATATCACCTTTTTTCCTCATCTCTTCTGTACAATAAGAATAAATTTAATTAACCTGTCCAGATTCAAATGCATCTTTCCCATATAAATTAGCAATGCCAGCAACTCTACCAATATAACGTAGGAGTATACTTTTCCCTTGCAATTTAAGCCTACAAAACAAGTGGCTAGAGTTAGAGATGGATAGCAAACAATTTTCCCTCAGATGTTTCAAAAAGTCGAACTACATAGAATATGGAAAAATATCACTAAAAGAAGTTCTAAAATGCAAAATAAAAAGGTGAAAATATTTACAAATGAGAGATGGAAAATCATTAAGCATAGCCGTACACTAAATGTTGTTGATTGTTAATGGCATCCAGCAATCAAGTTTCGACTTGATTAACATCAGAGAAAAATGGGAGGGAAGATATAATCCCTAACGTAAAAGGAAGGATGAGAAAGAAAATAAAATTATATTTACCCATTGTGAAAGAGTAGTATGGGAGCAGAACCAGAGCTTAGACTGGAATCGATGGGTAAAGCAATACAAGCAAGCTTTGCTGCCACAATGACAGATAGAGGTGGGTTATCGGCAGGAAATGACAAGAGCTCAACATCAAAATCCTTCAACATATTCTACATAAATGACAAACAAAAGTTAAGATTTAAAACTAAATCATACATAAAAGCACTAGGATTAAATGACAAGAAGCACCAGAAATTATCAAAGAAGGGCTATCTGCATCCTCACATCCAGTTATCATACATGATGCCAAATACATAAAATCATAATATTCAACAGAAAAAGCTCTTTTCTTCTCAATTTTGATTTTCAGAAATGTGACCTGAAAATTTTCAGAACTATAAATTAAACACTGTTTGAAGTAAACTAATTAACTTGCAAAGCACACTATGCAAACTAAACTAACGCGTCCCTTGTCCACCATGTAAATAATAAAATTATCAGCCACATTAAATATTTTTCAAGAATGCTTGAATTCGAATAAATTTCAATAAACAATTTCCTTTTTGCGTCATTTTAACCTGCTAACATCATATTTGTTTCAGTTTTCTTGAAAATTTGCAGGCACTTCCAGATGCTTATTTCCATCTAATTATATTCAAATGAACCACTAATGCTAATCAGTAATGATGGAAAGATTGCAAGAGGAATTATAAAGTAGTCAATCACTCAAACACAATTATACAATTTTTTCTTGTTTTTGTGCATATTACCCTTTTAGGATGAGTCGAATTTAAGACATATCACTCAAAGGAAAATGAAAAAACGAAACTTCTATCAAAGGGAAGAGAGGGTAAAACCAATACAAAAACTGCCAAAGGGAGTCGTTATTCTGCGCTGAGTTGTGCTGAAAGAGGCCAAAAAACTCCAGCCGTAAAGATGTACAAGAAATAAGAAGCTGAAGAAGATAGCAATGGCTATGCAATGGTGGAGGCAGTGAGAGAGAGAGAGAGAGAGAGAGAGAGAGAGAGAGAGAGAATCTAGGGCAAGCAAAAGGTGAAAAAAAGATTATTAGCCTATGTTACACTCAACGGTCTGGTTCAGGAACGTCATTGAAAACCGAACCCAAATCATACATTAGCGTGACACAATAAACGTTAACGTATTATATTACTTAGTTTATCAATCTAATGTATTTATATAAAATAAGCTATTATTGAATAATTGACTGCAAAGATTAAAACGTTAATGACATTTTTCTTATTCGATACAATCTTTTTTTAATTGATATTAACATATTTTGTAAATATTAAAAAAAAATATTTGACTAAAAAATGTATCAGTCTATCATTACTCTCTCTATCCTCTCTGTTAAGCACGTATAAAAATAAAGTTATCAATCCATTATCTTGCGATTTCGAATTCTATTAAGAAATTATCAGAATTCAAAATCATGTTAGAAATCACTAAAAATATTAGAAATCGAATTAAAAAACATTTAATCAAATAAAAAACTTGAAAGATAGCGTGAATTTGACATATAAATAGACAATGATGTCTAAATTGCTGATATTTAAAAGATGAAAGTTTGATTTGTAAATAAAATTGTCTGATGTTCAATTTGTAAATGATATCAAACGTTATGTTCTAAATTGCACGTTATCTTAATATTTTTTATTGAATTTGTTGAAGGGAATTGACCATCTACATATAATATTGAAAGTAAGCAATTTCTCATTTGAAAAGACCGAACCGGTCGATAAAACTGGTCCCGGTTCGTTCTGTTAAGATTTTCGAGGCTTTCCATGTTTATTTTCTCTTATATTTCCTCTTCCTGGTCTCTTCGCCACGCCATAGCTTACGAACCTCGCTCTCTCCTCTCGCTCCTCCTCCACCTCTTCATTGCTTTCCCCCTCTTCTTCCTTTTCTCTTCTTCACTTCTGCTACTAGAGACTGCATGTACCTATTCTCTCTCTCTCCTTCTTTCAATTTTCTCGTATTGTCTTTTTATTTTAGAGATTTCAGGGTTGGAATTCTGATTAGATGTATTAATCCTTTTAGGTTTCGTTGTTATTGTTCTCTAGCTCATTCTGAGAGGGTTTTACGCCTAGTTTGTGCATACATTCCATTCTTGATCACATTCTTGAGCTGAACCGGGTTGCCTTCTTGGAGACCGAGAAGGTGAGAGGGTTTTGATTTTTTTCATTTTCTTAACATGCCTTTTTGTATGCGTTTTCAAAGTTTATTCGCAAATTTCAAAAATTGAGTGTAAGTGTTTCTGGAAGAATCAATGGGTGGGTGTAAGGACGCAAGAGAATCGAACCAGTTCATCTTGTCTATGAATTTATTCTTTGCTGCCAGATGAAAATTTTGATGGTTATTCATGGTTTGGAATTTCTATAATTTCAACCTATCAAAACCAAATTATAACTGAAAATGGGTCTTGGTGGGCAGCCGGTCATCCTTTTGTTGTAATCAATTCAAGCATAATTAACTGTTATTATTCTTATTCCTTTATGTAAAGTTGACTTTGAAGACCATTAGTGATTTTTAGCTCTCTCTCACACTAATGTGGAAGTTATCAAAATACACACGTTAAGGAAAACCCATTTTCTCAAAAATTAGTCCCTCAACCATCTCGACTTAATTTATTTGTAGCAAACCCATCAACACTTGTTGGGACAAAGTTTCATTTTCACTTCACTATGTTTTCATTTCTGCTCCACTAGGCACTACTATGTCTGTATTTTATTTAGAAGGAAAACAAACAGACAATTTTCAAGTCATCAGCTGAAGAAAAAATTATTATCACGAGGGAAATTATATCTTTAGTGCTCTCTTATTTTGTATTTTTATTATTTCTCCAACTAGTGAAAAAGGGTCCAAAGAGGTGCTTCATATCTGTCTTGGGTCTTAAACTACAATCTAGTTGTCATGCATCAACTTTGATATTCATAGATTACTCAACTTTCATGAAGTAACTTGAACTGTGAACTTGGCGAATGTCAAGTTTGACAACATTTTTTGATACATCTTTTTTTTCCCAGGATGCTTAAGGTTCCTATATTTATTTTATACGGTGGCCAGTGGATGAAGAAGGGTGTTAGAAATGAGTACATTGGAGGTGAAATGCACGGATTGAGTGTTGATCGGAAAATTTCATATCAGGAGTTGGTTGGAAAATTATATAGTTTGGTAAATCTTGATCCTTCTGTATATGTTATGCAACTGAAGGCTTGGTTTGCCCTCTCAATTGCCACTCCTCTAATGGACATTAAAAATGACAGTGATTTAAGGTTTTTTATTGACGATGTGGCTAAAGGTTCAAGAAATCTACTGTGTGTTGTTACCGAAAGAACAATCAATCAAGGGTGTCCATTTCCTAGCATAGTTGATCAAGTGGATAACGGTCTTCAAGAAAATGCAGATGTGCCTTCTTGTGATTTGGTAGAGTCAGATTTACCTACAACTTGTCATACTCAATCCCAGCCGATTTGTGATGAAATTAGGGAGAATTTGACAAATCAATGCAACGAGACCACTGGTACATCTCTTATTCTTCAGGATTTTGACGATAAATATATCGAGGGCAGTCTGGATCCTCTGGTTGACGAAGTAAGGGCAAATGATGGGTTTGATGGACAAGAGACTCCTCTGGTAATTGACCACTTTACAACTAATGGAGAACAAGAGGGCATTCAAAAGGAAACTGAGACAGTTATAGTCTATACAGATAGATTGACTGGAAAAATCATCGTCACCAATTCTTGTGACTCTCCTTCAGCCTCAGATGATTCAGTCAAAGTTGGCGACCTCTTCAATAGTAAAAGAGAACTCAGATGTAAGTTGAGTCTTCTCGCAATGAAGAAGAATTTTGAATATATGGTTAAAAATTCGTCAAAAAATATGCTCTACGTGAAGTGTGTAGACACAAAATGTAAGTGGAGACTTCGGGCCACTTTAATCAAAGATTCTGGTCTTTTTCGAGTGACAAAATTCAACAACCTTCATGCTTGCTCTCTGGGTAGACAACATCACAATCATCGACAGGCTAGTAGCAACGTTATTGCTCAGCTGATAAAATCAAAGTGCGAAGGAGTTGGTGCGACATACAAACCGAACGACATAATTCAAGACGTTCAAAGAGAACTCGGAGTGAACATTACGTATGACAAAGCTTGGAGGGCACGGGAAGTTGCCAACAATTTTATAAGGGTGTCTACCCGAAAGTGTGGCAGCTGTGGCCAGATTGGTCACAATAGAAAAAAGTGTACAACTCTTCTCCAAAGATAAGACTAGTGTTCATTTTAGGATGTTTTTTTTTTTTACTTTTTTGTTGTTAGGAACATTCAACTATACTGTTGTTATAAGTTGTTTTTAGCTATAAGTTTTTAAGCTGTTACTAACATCTAACTTGTTGATTGGTCTAAGTTTTGTTTTGAGACTACAGTTGTAAACGAGTCTGGAAATTGCAAGAAGTAGTGCTAGTTGCAGACATCTATCCAGTAATGAACATAAATTAAGCTGTAGAAGACACTGGCTCTGGTTTCCGACAGCATCTCCAGTAAGTTTTCTTGCCTAATTACTCGATAGCTTTCGATATTCGAGTAATGATTAGAATTTCCGTTGTTTAAACATCAACTAGGCTGTTGAATTCAGAGGTTCTGGTTTACTACTCAGAACATCGTCAATTTTTCTTTCTTTTTTTTTTGCAAGTTACTCTGCATCCATTTTGAGCAGTAAACTAGAATATGCTTATCTAGATTGCTTTGAAAGTTTCAATCATTGTTTGCTACAATAGAAATACTATGTCCTGTTATAATTGTTTGTAGTTGAACAAATATGGTACAAAAATAAACATTAGAATGTGTTACAAACTTAAACAATAGTATATTTTGTTAAATAATTCTACACTCTTTTACACTGTCATGTCGCCTTGTGATCCCTGGAGAGAAATATATAAATACTTGTACATTATCGACTCCATTTCGTCAAATTTTCAAGAACAGTTGGAATATGTAGTAGACATGAATATGCTCTGCTATCGATGAATAATGCCTCGTGTTGTGCGACATCGGATTGGTAAAATCAGTGGTGCGGCGATGAGTTTGGCTCGTAGTGTTTTGTCTGGTCGTTAAATTGGAGGAGAAGACAAAAATCAACATTGGAATCATTCTATACTTGTTCTCTACCTGTTACACTGGAATAAAATATTTGCCTTTCTGTTTGGAATAATGACACTCTAAATAAAATAGCAAGAGAAATTTTATCAATGTATTATCATCTGATCATAGTTTATATGTTATTGAATTCTAATTTAATTATTTAGATCAATTTTTTCCTTGAGCGATTGCGGAGAAGTGCGTAATGCCCCCTAACAAAATGTGGTTTGATTTTGGTCAAATTTTCAAAATTAAATTCGAGAATTTGAACTGAAGTGAAGTTTTAGTTTGATCTCGATTTAGTTTTTCCAAAATTGGAATCAAGCATGATCGAATCCAAAAATCTCGACTGGTCTAGTTAGAACGAATTGCTTCGGTGCGATACTGCGTTCAACTTTTGAAAAATGCATAGTATTTTTATTACCAAAAAAAAAAAAAAAAAATTGAGTTGAAAATTAATCAAACCTACCAAAATGGCCAAAACTAATTAAAAGAGATCAAACCAAGCCCAAACGAACAAAAATTCAAAACCTAAACCGAAATATGCAACTCGAAAATGTGTTTGGCATCGGATTCTAAAATTCTCAAACTAAACCGAGTTTTTGGTTGCGATTAGGAGCGGAATCTAACAAAAACTCGAACTGTACCACCCAGTCATAACACAAATACTTGAAAATCATTTAACCCTAATGAGCTCCTAATCAAGTAGAAAAAAAGGGGCATTCAAGTTAAGATCTAAAGCTGGAAAACAAGTCAGATTTGACTGGATTCTTGATCAAGAATCAAAAACAACAAGAAATCAAAGTCAAGTACGAACAAATTCATCATCATTTTCAACACTATCCGGGCGTGTTCTTATCATTGAAGCACGTGGCATTTTACTCCTCCCAATCCAAACACTATCTAAAGCCACACCCATTTCTGATTCTTCCTCCATTCTTCTCATCTTCTTCTTCCTCACCACTAACCTCACAACAATCGCCGCCATTGAAACCAGCAAGATCAACCCTGTAAATCCAGACCCAATTATCAACACCCACCATCTCCACGCCACTTTATCTTCCCTCTTCTCTGCAAAATATGGCACGACAATGGAGAACTGGCCTTGATCTTTCGCTTCACAGACGTACGGCCTGCTCATGTTGATGAATTCAAACGTTCCATTTGCTCCAAATTTCACGCATTTTGGCGTCAAGTTCTTCCCTTGAAGATCGAATTCTGAAAACATCACTAAAATAGGGTCACCCATCAGGCTGAACTGAAGCTTCTTCCCGACAGCGCTTGAATTTGAAGAATTATAGGCTGTGAATCCGACGACCGGAGCCACAAATGAATGCCCGGGAACTTGATAAAACTCTGATGAGAAATTTCCTAAATTCTCATACACTAAAGCTATCCTTTTAACGTAAGGCATTGGAATAACCCTAGGAGGAATGTAAACTGAGCTGAAATTCGCTCCTCTTGCCCAGAAACTTCCGCTTCTTAATCGGATAAACGAAGCTTCAATCCCAGAGAAATTAGATGGAAGAGAGATGTGGTACAGATGGCCTGTTCGAGGCTTTTTCAGAGTTTTATTTGCATAATCATGGAGGAAAACTCCAAATGATTTAGGATCGGAATGGCTGCAGATCGAAGCACTGATAAAAGAGGATAAGATGAGAGAGAAAATTACCCAGTGGAAGAACGCCGCCATTAACAGACCCTTCTCTTATCTCTCGTTTGAAAACGATGAATCTTGTCCAAATCTGGAGATAGATAACGAAACCCCATTACGAATCGCAGCATGAATTCTCAGAAATAAGCATATGAAATTTCTTTCTCGTTCTGGGTTGTGATGACAGACCGACGAACGACCGATATCATCAAAACCCAGAGAAGAAAGGCCTTCTCTGAAGCTGTTTTTTGTCGTTTTGCTGTTCGTTTCCTACGTCAGATTGCTGGATTCTAGACAGAGAGAGATGGAGAGAGAGAGAGAGTGGCCATGACAGGCGATGACAACGAGGATTAGGGTTGTAATATTCCTTAAAAAGTTGCTGAAAATGCAAACTTCCAAAATTAAAAATGCTATTTTAAGTTGTCTTTTTTGAGAAACAAAATGGAAGAAGAAATAGACTCTCGATGTTATAATTCCAAAATAGTATATCTACTTCCTATTCATATATTATGACTTCATCTTTAAATGTAATTAATTATTTATGATTATTTAAACGATACATCAAAGTGTAAGAATACGATAAATGTAAAATGCAGACTCACTAATCTCAATCAATTAATAATACGTTTATTTTTTTATTTTACTATCTTAAAACACTTGTTGACGTGTAAAATAATATTTGTGCAATTACTGTTGTAAAATCCGCCAAAATTTTGAATAAAATTTTTGCGAAATTTAAGTATAAATTTGAGTCCGGTTTGTTAATTTTTCGTTAAGGTAGTAACGTGCGAATTTTTGGTCACTTATAGTCCGTGCGAAAAATTTAAAGAAATTAATTAAAACTTTAGGTTGACGTACGTGTGTTTCAAGTAAATCAAATTCACGGGAGAAGAACGTCATAATTAACCGAAGTAAATTATTTGGTCAGAATTGAAATCGAATTGAAACTGAAAATCATCAATGGATAAATGGATTTGATTTAATATAAATTAAAATAAAATAATAAAATAAATAAAATAATAAAAGAAATTAAAAATATAAGAGTAAAATAATTAAACGATAAGGTTTTCTGAAAAACCTTATTGTTTCAGTCTGCAGAAAGAAGAGAGAGAGAGCCGACGCGAGGGAGAACACGCCGACGTCAGAAACCACCACCGATCGACCCAATCTTAGTGTCAAAACGTTCGTCTCGATCAGTAGATCAACATTGGCGAAGTGTGTTTTCGACGGTAAGCTCTCTAACCCTCGATTTTTTCCCGAGAAGTTTCAGGTTTTTAGGGTTGTTTAGATCTGCGTTTTGTGGTCGATTTTTTGGTGTTTTTGGCATGCATCGATAGGAAAAGAGGTAAGAAACGGGTTGGAAACAAGTGTTGGCGGAAAGGGGTCGAGAAAAACTTGATTTTCTGACCCTGAGGAGCTCGGCCGTCAACGGTCGAGTTGACTCGGTCGACAATCGAGTCAACTCGGCAGTGGGCTGAGTCGACTCGTGTGCTGGGCCGAGTCAACTCAAGCCCAAGGCCGATTTAGGCCTGAGCTGAATCCATGCCGAGCCCGACTCGAGTTCGGGCCAGACCAGCCCTATTCGGGCCGAGTCCGACCCAGACCCAGCCCGAACATGTTGGGTCTGACCCGAGCCTAGCTGGGTCTGGTTCGTCCGGGCTGGATCGACCAACCATGACTGAACCGTTCGATCCGAAGCAGACCGATCCGACCTGAACCGGTCAGTCAAGTCAATAGTTGACTATTGATCGTTGACTTTAACTGTTGACCGTTGACTTTTTCGATAAGAATCAACTTGAGCTATTTGGGCCCATTTTTGCCCTGGCTTCCCATTTATATCAGTTCTAACCCTTATTAGACCTTAACGGGATTCCTCATTTGTTTTGATTTCTAGAGTTGAAGGATTTTGCTGTGTTCGAGACGATTCCCGGGGAACCCCCGGCTGTCGAGGTTAGGAGGACTCGCCTCACAGGTATAAGTTACTATACTTATTGTGTTGTACCTAACCTAGCATGCAGGTGGGATACCACTAGTATTTGCATCGGCAGTTTTTCTAGCAGGTGCTAGACATGACTAACGAGCGATCCGAGCCGAGCCGAGCCAAAAGTAGTCCGGCTCACCGAGCCTAACGAGTTAAACGAGTCGAGCCTAACGAGCCTACCGAGCCTAACGAGCCGAGCCTACCGAGCCGACCTGAAAAAAATTTCAACTCGAGCCGGCTCGCGAGCCACAAGTTAAACGAGCCGAGCCGAGCTAGCTCAACGAGCCTAACGAGCCTTAACAAGCCGAGCCTAACGAGCCAAACATATATAAATATTTCAAACTTATGACTGTTAATATAAGTTTTTAAAAAAAAATCATATAAAATTATAATAAGTATTAATAATTAAAGTCAACGATATTTACTCATTTAATTTAAAAATTAGTTATGTTAAGTAAAAATATATAAAATTGAATGTATTAATAAATAAATTATTTGAAACTATCCAATAAAAATATCAACTTCCAAGGTACAAGGAGAATTCAGAATGCTTAGAAATAAATTTTAGTTCGGAAAATACACCGGAGAAGATGATCGGACACCCGCTCTCAACGTAGGTATTTTTTTTTAACTTTATCCTAATTATTAAATTTCATCAAAGGCTCTATTTATACTATTGAAATCGATAAGACTGCTGAATATAAATTTTGGTAAATCTCATTCAGTATAAATCAATCAAACGTCCCGATTATCACCTCATTATCAGCCTTAAAATTTTGAAAGACTAAGTCAAACAACATCATCCAATTTATTTGTCTTTTTCTTCCTCAGTCTATATAACACTGATATCTCACACTGAGTGGAACTACCATGGATTCTTCTTCTTCATCATATTTCAACGCTAGCACAGCTGGGTTCCTTGCCTTCCTAATCTTCTCATGGTACTTGCTCAGGAGATTAAAAGCTGGCTGTAAAGAGAAGGTTACTCTCTCTCTCTGTTTTCAACCTGCAAAACAGAGAGTGTCTCTCTCTCTTGCAGTGCATTCTATCTCTGTTTTGCAAGTGCAAAACAGAGACTCTCTCTTTCTCTGTTTTGCACTTGCAAAACAGAGACTCTCTGCTACAGAGAGAGACGTTTGCACTTTGCACTTTGCAGAGACAGACGAGGAGGAGAGTAAGAGACAAAGAGTGAGTTAGCGACAAAGAGGGCGGGCTGCGCCGCTACGGGGTGGAGAGTAAGAGATAGAGAGGGCGGGCTGCGGGGTGGGGCTCGCGAGCTAGCCCGTCAAGCCAAACGAGCCGGCCCGTTGGCCGGCTCGGTCTGTGGCGAGCTCGCGAGCCCAGCTGTTGGGCTCGACCCGGCTCACCTATTGAGACCGGGCCAGGCTCGGCTCGCTACTGTAGCGAGCTGAGCCTGGCTCGGACCGTTACTTAGCGGGCCGAGCGGGCGGGCTGGCGAGCTAGCCCGCTCGTTAGCCAACACTAGCAGGTGCATTCTACATCCTTTAGGCATGTACACGTTTTACTTGATTTATATTACCTCATAGAGTTTAAATACCATGTTTTACTCGCCCTAGCCGACAGACTCGATTTGAGATTTACTATATTGGGATGCAAATGGATTTTATTCATGCATTGGTTTTATTCGTGCATTGATTTTCTGTTGTACCATTTGGAGTGATATGGGACATAACCGTCTGACACTCTTAGTTGGGCCCATATGCTGAGAGTATTAGGGGGTTTTGCTCAGTTGCTGCGGTACTCCCCGCTTAAGGATAATGCGGTACTCCCTGCTGCGGTACTCCCCGCTTAAGGATGATGCGGTACTCCCTGCTTATGGAGTTGCGATACTCCCCGTTTGTGGAGGAATGCGGTACTCCCCGCTTATGGAGGAATGCGGTACTCCTCGCTTATGGAGCTGCAGTACTCCCCGCGCATGGAGGAATTCCCGATATGGCCCATGGTGAGTGGTTGTTAGTCCCTCCTGGTTGGTAAGTGTAACACCCGGTTTTACAAAATTTTATAATTCCATTAAATAATGGCATTTTTGTAAATATGTCAAATTGAGTCCGTTTTGCGAACGGAAAGTTTTATTGGAACCTAAATAATAAATTGAGATTATGGTGGAATAAGGAAATTTGGAGAAAACGAATAGTTAGTCAAATAGCGAGAAATGTGGAGAAATAAAATAGAAATCAAATGGAGGGGTAAATAAGTAATTTGCCAAACAAAATTTTATTTAAAATCACAAAATCCTTCCTTCCTCAGCACTCCAACGAAACCTTCATTTTTTCTCCTCTCCTCTCGGCGATTCTTCTTCCTCCTCATGGCGCTTCTCTTTTCTAAGGTATACGGATTAGGGTTTCGTTAAGGTTTTGTTAGAAACGTGAAATAGGGTTTGAGATCGATAAAGTTGCCGTCATTATGGCTCAAATGGACGTATTTATGGTCGTTGGTGCGAATGAGTTGAATTAATGAAGGTTGTTGTGAATTGCCTTAGGTGAACAACGCTCGTGGACGGAGCTTGAGTTGCAACGGACACGAGGTAAGTCTCCGTGACTCGTTTGGCCGATTGGCCTACACCATAAGACTATGTCGATCGAGGAATTGGAGATGCTTGCTGTGTTGGATAATTAAGTTGGGTAGTTAGTTTAGTTAGATTGTTGAATGTATAAGTTTATTGTTTGCATGCTTTGTTTTCGTTATGTCATTGTATCCATGCACGCATCATGGTTTTATAAAAAACATGAAAAAGGAATTTATATGCATGTTTTTACAAAACGGAAAGGAATAACGAAAAGGTAAATGAATGTAATGATGGTCACGTCGGTAGCGGTGGTTCAGACATGGCTGTCGGATGAAGCATGTTTTCCCCCCGGTTAGATACGAGGGGCTATTCAATCGCCGGATGTGCCGCTCTTATCTAGCGAGAGTGAAGCCCCGATGACATAAAGTGAAATAAAATGAATAGCGAAAAGGTAGGAAGTATGATTTATGAACTGTACATGCATGACATTCATGTGCATTCACGTAGATTTACTGAGCCTCTAGCTCACATTTTATTTATATGGTGTAGGTGTGCAGCGACCCTTACCCGTATCCTAATTTTTACCGTATAAATTTTTCATTTTATTTTATAGCTTAAGTGGAACTTAAACAAAAATCAAAATAGTTAACATTGTTTGGAAAATCATTTAAATCTAAGTTGTTAAACTATTTAAACAATACTTAAAACAAATTATAAACAATTGAAATAAAACAATTAAAATCATTTCAAACAATTAAAAACAAAACAGGGACAAGAGGGACATTTGTCCCGAAAATGACAGGGACGATCGATCCCCCAAAACTGGCGATCGATCGCCACATTAGAAAACAGAGGGGCGACCATTCGCCCCTCTCTGGATTTTTCCAGGGAGTGGCGATCCTCAGTGGCGATCGATCCCCTCCTTAGGCGATCGATCGTCAAGTCCTCTAAAAATCCATTTTTTTTTTCTCCAGAGAACTCCACCCCCTTTTTTTTCTTTTTCTTTCCCTGCATATACACAAACTTTCTTCCTCAATTACCACTAACACCACATACAACTTCAATATCTCATATATCCTAACCACTTCAACGTAACCACCAAATAAACGACTCAATGTATTCCTAATCCCAATCAATAACGAAACAAAACTACGAAATTCAACTGCATGGATAGCTCTAAAACCCGAGCATATCCAATTCTCAACCTGAAACGTCTCCAAGCATTTTCATAAAATTCTAACAAAAGCTTTAACAAAACGTTTTATAAAATCAGTTTACCAAAACATCTATACATCATTCTATCAACTAACCAGAACCAAACATCCTAATATGTTCTACTATACAATTTTTCTTACGTTTCTATCTATCCAACCCTCAAAACGTTTACTTCCATCCCCACGAGTCAAAATCGCACCAACTGCGCCAGCGCACTCCCACGGGCATCCTTCTTCAACCAGCGTGATCATCTAACGGAGGAACGTCTTCCTCATTTGTTTCTGGTTCACCTACACCATAGAGACACCTATGAGAATAAATCTCAGTAAATTCTGCATAAATGACAATGCATGAACATGTATATGCAATTTCATAACTTTCGTGCATTCATTTCATTTATCAGTTCGTGTTAATCGTCACATTTCAGTCGTCTCATTTTCAGTCGTCTCAGTCGTCTCATTTCAGTCGTCTTAGTCGTCTCATTTTAGTCGTCTTAGTCGTCTCATTTTAGTCGTCTTAGTCGTCTCATTTTTGTCGTCTCTTTAAGTCATCACATTTCATTTCCTTTCGTGAAATCCATGCATAAATTCATTTTTTCATGACATTTATAAAAACGATGATGCATGACAGTAAAAGCGTAACATAAACATACATCGTGCATACCATCAAAACAATACAAACATAATCTACAAAACAACTAACCATAAACTACCCAATCAAAGCATATAAACATAAATATCACCAAATAATCCTCAACATCAAAACTCGACTTATGGTGTAGGCCAATCGGCCATAGTAAGTTATGAGAACTTACCTGTCATCCGTAGAAATTCAAGCTCCGCCCACAAGCGTTGTTCAACTGAGGCAATTTCACAACATTGTCGTTAAAACGTGTTTAAACCATTAAATGTCCAAATTAACGAAACCTTAGCTAAGGAAATCTCCTAAAGCTCTAACTTAGCTCTTTGAAACATTTTATCGAGCACCTCTAACTCGTTATTCATAAAACTCCATTGATGAGATTTCTCCAAATCTCAAACATCCGATTTCTCAATTTCGACAACGAACCTACTCTTTATTGTTGGTATTTTATCTTCACGATTAGTTTAGGTCACGCAGCGGAAAACGATTAATTCAATAAAAAATCGCAGACCCAAACGAAACGTACGATCGTGCATTTTGATTAAACCACAACGATTATGCTAACCTGGTTTGATTTCGAATTTCTCTTTAAGATGCCGATTCGATCACAGAGACGCTGAAATAATCGAACGCCCTCTATTCGTATCCACACGTGAGCGGGAATCCAACGCCTTGGATTTTTGTCTGCTAGGACCCGCAAATTCTAGAGAATAATCTAGAATTTGCCTCTATCAACCGACGATCAAAAATCGTGTAGAATGATAATCGTCTCACCCCTCTTAGGGTTGCGAAATTAAAACCCTTTTAATTCCCTTCATATGGGCTTCATAAGCCCATAACGATTTTAACCCAAAACCCGCTCAGTTGTGCGACCCAATAGGCTCATTTAATATGACAGTGGGCCTAAAACATTTTTAGGGTCCACAAGTTATAATTGGTCTCTAGCAAGACATTATAACTACCCATATTAAAATAAGATGTGATCTACAAAAATCATCCATATGATTATCCTAAAGCACTAGCATCAACAATCTCCCACTTGCTTTATGCATAATCAATCAAGTATCTAATACCCATGCCTAATCATAATTATTGTTAAAAATCCCTTTGTCAGACGATATCTGTGATTGAACATAAGGCATGGATAAAGCCACCTTATCAGATTCAATCATTTTTCTCGTTCAATAAATAAACTGACGTAATAAATGACATTAATACACTTATTAATTCATTTATAGCACGGCCATGCATTTCTCAGTCATATTTACACGAGGGGCCCAGAGATATCTCTCTTATAATAAGAGGGACAAATTCCATCTTAGTTATTCACAATCCACCACATAATTCAAAACATGTCCGAGCATAACCTTTATAATCATCCGGTTAAAGATGACGTTTGATTATGTCAAAACAAATTAATCCATATGCAGGATTCTATGATAACCTCAGG
Source organism: Begonia masoniana (assembly GCA_022432975.1). Taxonomy (NCBI): domain Eukaryota; kingdom Viridiplantae; phylum Streptophyta; class Magnoliopsida; order Cucurbitales; family Begoniaceae; genus Begonia; species Begonia masoniana. The sequence continues at coordinate 15,103,573 of CM039515.1, forward strand.
TCTAAGGATTGCAACAATCAATCATTTTGAAATTACTTATGACTCATATCCATGTAGTAATTTCTCGTGGGTCAGTCCAGTCTCTTATACTCTTATAAGAACTTATAATTATGATTTATGTCTCCACATAAATAATCATCTCATGATTATCAATCATAATTTATACTAGTCTTAATTTATTATTGTTCCCACAATAATAATTGACTAGGGACCTTTTAGAATATATCAAATATATATTCTTGGATCTTATTAAACAATAAACATGCAATTGAATAATAATAATGAAATGTTTTCATTAAACAATGAAAAAAAAACAAATAACATATAATATCATCCATTATGATTATTCTAAAATACTAGCACCAATAATAATCTCCCACTAGCATTATGCATAATCTATCAAGTATCTAATACCCATGGCTTTAACATGACCATCATGCTTTGACTTAGGGAGGGGTTTAGTCAAAGGATCAGCCATATTATCATCTGTAGACACTCTGCATATATTCACATCTCCTCTTTCAATAATCTCTCGAATGAGGTGAAATCGCCTGAGTATGTGTTTGGATCGTTGATGTGATCTGGGTTCCTTTGATTGTGCAATGGCCCCATTGTTGTCACAATACAAAGCAATGGGATTCACAATGCTAGGAACAACACCAAGTTCATTGATGAACTTTCTCAACCAAACAGCCTCCTTAGCCGCGTTAGAAGCAGCTATATACTCTGCCTCTGTTGTAGAATCAGCAACAGTTTCCTGTTTGGAACTTTTCCAGCTTATGGCACCTCCATTTAAACAAAAGACATAACCTGACTGCGATCGAAAATCATCTTTGTCGGACTGGAAACTAGCATCTGTATAACCACTTATAACTAGATCGTCATCAAGTCCACCATATACCAAGAATGCATCCTTAGTCCTTCTCAAGTACTTAAGAATATTCTTGACTGCTATCCAGTGTTCCTCACCTGGATCCGACTGGTATTTACTCGTTAAACTCAATGCACATGATACATCAGGTCGAGTGCACAACATGGCATACATAATGGACCCCATCGCAGAAGCATATGGAATCCTTTGCATCCGGTCTCGCTCATCTTGTGTTTTGGGACACTGAGTCTTGCAGAGACTTATGCCATGTGCCATTGGCAAGAATCCTCTCTTGGAGTCTTGCATACTAAACCTCTTTAGTACCTTATCAATGTAAGCACTCTGACTTAGGCCTATGAGCTTCTTAGATCTATCTCTATAGATCTTGATGCCTAGAATATAAGCAGCCTCGCCTAAATCTTTCATTGAGAAACATTTCCCTAACCAAGACTTGACACTCTGCAAGGTAGGTATGTCATTCCCAATGAGTAATATATCATCAACATAGAGAACAAGGAAAACAACTGCACTCCCACTGGCCTTCTTGTAGACACATGGCTCATCTTCATTTTTAATGAAACCAAACTCTTTGACTGTTTCATCAAAACGAAGATTCCAACTCCGTGAAGCCTGCTTCAATCCATAAATGGATCTATGAAGCTTGCACACTTTATCAGTATTCTTAGGATCGACAAAACCCTCGGGTTGTGTCATGTACACATCCTCGAGCAAGTTTCCGTTAAGAAACGCTGTTTTGACATCCATTTGCCAAATCTCATAATCATAGTATGCAGCAATGGCAATAAGAATTCTGATTGACTTGAGCATCGCCACTGGTGAAAAGGTCTCATCATAGTCCACACCATGAATTTGACGAAAACCTTTTGCAACCAATCGTGCTTTATAAGTGTGTACGTTGCCATCCATGTTGATTTTCTTTTTGAAAACCCATTTGCATCCGATGATTTTTAAACCTTCAGAAGCTTCAATCAAGGACCATACTTGATTGTCACTCATGGATTGCATCTCAGACTTCATGGCATCAAGCCATTTTTCAGAATCTGGACTTGTCACAGCCTCTTGATAAGATGTAGGCTCATTCTCATCAATGAGCATGACATCATCATCACTAGTTACGAGAAATCCATATCTCTCAGGCTCATGACGTATCCTTCCAGACTTCCGAAATTCTTGTGTCTCTGGCATAGTTTTGACAATTTCTTGTGAGATTGGTTGATGTTCTTCAACATTCTCACTCGGTTCAATGTCTATTTGTGGTTCTCGAATTTCTTCGAGCTGAACTTTGCTCCCACTAGCATTCTTGGAAAGGAACTCTCTTTCCAAGAAGGTGCCATTCCGAGCCACAAACACTTTGTTCTCGGAAGCGAGATAAAAGTAATATCCTTTAGTTTCCTTAGGATACCCCACAAATAAACATTTGTTAGACTTGTGTGCTAGTTTATCTGAAATCTGACATTTCACGTAAACTTCACAACCCCAAATCTTCATAAAAGACAAACTTGGACACCTCCCAGTCCATATCTCATATGGTGTCTTTTGAACCGCTTTTGTCGGAGTTCTGTTCAATATGAACGTTGCAGTTTCTAAAGCAAAACCCCAGAAAGATATTGGAAGATCTACCTGACTCATCATAGATCGAACCATATCTAATAAAGTTCGATTCCTCCTTTCAGACACCCCATTCCATTGCGGCGTTCGTGGTGGAGTCAATTGCGAAACAATTCCGCAATCTCTAAGATAGTCAATAAATTCTTGACTTAAATATTCACCACCTCGATCCGATCGAAGTTTCTTGATATTCTTGCCAAGTTGATTTTTGTACTTCGTTCTTGAAAGATTTGAACATTTCAAAAGTTTCAGATTTATGCTTCATCAAATAAACATAACCATATCTACTGAAATCATCAGTAAATGTAACGAAGTACTGATAACCTCCTCTAGCAGGTGAGCTCATTGGTCCACAAACATCAGTATGTATGAGATTTAATAGCTCAGTTGTCCTTTCACTTTTTCCAGTGAACGGACTCTTTGTCATTTTGCCTAGCAAACAAGATTCGCAAGATTCAAATGATTCAAAATCAAAAGAATCTAGAAGTCCATCCTTATGGAGTCTAGAAATGCGTTTCTCATTTATATGCCCTAAACGACAATGCCAGAAGTAAGTCGGGTTCAAATCATTGGACTTAAACCTTTTAGTGTCAATGTTATATATAGACCTGCTATTGGATGATTCATTGTCCAGAACATAAAGACCATTAAATAGATAACCATTACCATAAAAAATGTCTTGTTTAAATATAGAAAAACTATTATTCTGAATAACAAATCGAAAACCATCCAAATCCAAACATGAAATAGAAATAATGTTTCTGCTCATAGCAGGCACATAATAACAATTATTTAATTCTAAAACAAGTCCAGAAGGTAAAATCAAATCATAAGTCCCGACGGCTAATGCAGCAACTCTTGCTCCATTCCCAACGCGAAGATCGACTTCACCTTTAGTCAATGTCTTGCTTCTACGCAGTCCCTGCACATTTGCACAAATGTGAGAACCACATCCAGTATCTAATACCCAAGATGTTGAAGTAGATAAATTGACTTCTATAACAAAGATACCTGAAGCAGTAGTCTCACTACCCTTCTTTTTCTTTAGATCCTCCAGATAAAGTTTGCAATTCCTTTTCCAATGACCATTCTGATGGCAGAAAAAACATTGCTGTCCCTCTTTATCTACCTTTCCTTTAGGATTGGACTTAGGCGTGGAGTTGGCATCAACCTTTGGTGCCTTGGCCTTGCCTTTGCCATTTCCTTTGGGATTCTCCCTTTTCTTGGGATTCTTCCTTTGAACTAACATAACATCTGGGCTAGACTTGATGTTTTGCTCAGCAGTTTTAAGCATCCCATGCAGCTCAGTCAAAGTTCTCTCCATTCCATGCATATTATAGTTCAAAACAAACTGATCAAAAGTATCAGGCAAGGATTGGAGAACCAAGTCTATAGCCAACTCACGGCTAATCTCTAGGCCCAGCTTCTGAAGTTGTTCAAGATAATTTTTCATTTTGAGAACGTGAGGGCTCACTGGACTACCCTTAGTCAGTTTGCAGTTCACGAATGCCTTGATGGTATTAAACCTCTCTTGCCTTGCTTGTTCTTGAAACATTGCTTTTAGATGACCCATCATCATAAAGGCTTCCATTTCTTCGAATTGCTTCTGAAGCTCCGAAGTCATGGATGCAAGCATAAGACAAGTAACATCAACAGAATCATTAAGATGCTTCTGATAGGCATCTTTTTGACTTTTTGATGCATTATTAGGAGGCTCCTCAGCAGGGATTTCCTCTTCAAGGACATACAACTTCCTCTCTTGCCTAAGAACAATTCTTAGGTTTCGAGACCAGTCAAGGAAGTTTGCTCCAGTAAGTTTATCCTTCTCAAGGATAGATCGCATAGACAGATTAGAAGTATTGCTAGAAGTTGCCATAATCTACAAAACAGACATGAAATAAAATATGCAATACAGATATTAATAATTTAACATAGAATGATAAATGAAAGAAAAAATACTCTTACTAAGTATCATACCCTCAAAACAATTATTCATAATAACTGAAATTTAAACTTAGCAGGCTAAGATCCATATTTCACATAATTTCAAGTCAGCTTTGGCATGACACTTAAATTAGGTTATTTAGGTAGATAACAACTTATCAATTACATCTCATGTAACTCTTAGATAATTTATGAGATCATGATATCAAATATCAAGGCATGTTTAACAAATCTCATCTAATACCATTAGGCCCAAAACTATTTTGACAGCCTAATTAAGTCTAACCATATTCAAACATATGAGTAGCACCATTACTCCATCCTGCCTAACTAAGATAACTAAATGCACTCCTACTTTGGTAGAACGTACATTAAGTGATCAAAGCCTTGACAAGTGTTGATACATGGGTGGTATTAGACTTAAATTTTAAGTGAGGGTCACATTAAATAATATGTTTTATCAAGTATAAAAATACATGGGTTAATTATCAAATAAACACACATGATAAGAATAGCATGATAAAACATAATAATGACATAGTTTCATCTCATGAAAATAATGTCTAAAATTCGCGATTTTTAGTCATAAAACAATTCTTAGTTTCATCTCATCTCATGAAAACAATTTTGTATGCGCTACGATTTTTAATCAAAAGATATATTAAGATTTAGTTACAAAAATATCCAGATTTGATCTCATCAAATCCGATTTGATCTCATCAAATCCGACCAAAATTTTGCACTAAATTTGATCCAATCATACCGCATAACCATATATTAGATTTGATCAAATCAAACCGTATAACCGTATATTAGATTTGATCAAATCAAACCGTATAACCGCATATTAGATTTGATCAAATCAAACCGTATTATGTAACCGCAAATCAGATCGGATATCAAAATTGGATTGCATGATTCAGAATATCTCATATTAAATCAAAATTGAATTATAGAACAGATTCGAATTAATCATCTCATGATAAACCCTAACCAGAACCAAGTCCGAACCTTAATCGGAATCAAGCAAACGAATTCAAATTCCGAATTAAGCAAACAAATTCGAAAAGAAAAATACAGATTCGGAGTTCAACATCTCATGTCAAACCCTAATCGGATTTAAGCAAACGAATCCGAGAATAATAAAAGTCTCGGGTTCAACATCTTATGTCAAACCCTAATCGGAATTAAGCAAACAAATCCGATTCGAACAAATCACAGATTCAAAATCCAAATAATTTCGAAAAAGAACACAGATTCAATTTAATCGAAATGCAACAAAAACCTGGCTCTGATACCACTGTTGGTATTTTATCTTCACGATTAGTTTAGGTCACGCAGCGGAAAACGATTAATTCAATAAAAAATCGCAGACCCAAACGAAACGTACGATCGTGCATTTTGATTAAACCACAACGATTATGCTAACCTGGTTTGATTTCGAATTTCTCTTTAAGATGCCGATTCGATCACAGAGACGCTGAAATAATCGAACGCCCTCTATTCGTATCCACACGTGAGCGGGAATCCAACGCCTTGGATTTTTGTCTGCTAGGACCCGCAAATTCTAGAGAATAATCTAGAATTTGCCTCTATCAACCGACGATCAAAAATCGTGTAGAATGATAATCGTCTCACCCCTCTTAGGGTTGCGAAATTAAAACCCTTTTAATTCCCTTCATATGGGCTTCATAAGCCCATAACGATTTTAACCCAAAACCCGCTCAGTTGTGCGACCCAATAGGCTCATTTAATATGACAGTGGGCCTAAAACATTTTTAGGGTCCACAAGTTATAATTGGTCTCTAGCAAGACATTATAACTACCCATATTAAAATAAGATGTGATCTACAAAAATCATCCATATGATTATCCTAAAGCACTAGCATCAACATTTATGTCATCCAACAATTACGAATACGTCAACTAGAGGCATAATCACGCCAAACCTATCGGTTTCTAACCCTAAATCGTATTTTAACGAAACCTTAAACGAAACCCTAACCGTGTAACTTTGTAAAAACTGAACAATAACCTTCCAAAACTATAGAATCATACCTAGGGTTGGGATTGGAGAAGGAAACGTGAAGGATCGGAGGTCGATTGGAGGAAGAACAGACGTCGGAGAGGAGTCGCCGTGAGAGAGGGGAAACCGTCGCCGAGAGAAGGAAGAAAAATAGCAGAGGAAAAGGAGAGAAATCGTGAAAAATGAGGGAGAAGAGAGAAATATGTAATTTTTATTAAAATTTCACTTGGCAAATTACCGTTTTGCTCTTCCTTTGTTTTCTATTTGTTTCGTCTTTCGTTTCATTAATTAGCTAACGATTCGATTTCTCCAAACTTCCTTATTTCTCCGACGAATCCGACTTATTACTAGGGTTCTATTAAAACTGTCCGTTCGCGATTTGGACTTCGTTTACTATTTTTACCAACGTATCATTTATATTACGATAAATGTAATTCTCGTAAAATTAGCGTTAAACTCCTGAAATTTTCTTAAAATCCATATTAATCATTAGGATTCTATTGACGCTCTCTGTTTGCAAAATGGGTCTAATCTGACATATTTACGAAAATGCCATTATTTATTGAAATATTAAAATCCCGATTAAAACTGGGTGTTACAAGGTGACTTCGATATAGGTAAGGACAACATTCCTCCGCCCGATGTCTAAGCAGGTTGAAGAAGAATGCTCGCGGGAGTGTGCTGGCGCAGTCGGTGCTTATTTTGACCCGTGGGGACGTAAGTATGTGTTTTGGGAATTTGATGGATAGAAAGATAGGAAAATGATATAGTTAAACATCTTAGGGTGCTTGGATCTGGATAGATATTGTATAGTGTTTTTGGAAGATTGATAGTATTTTGTAGTGTTTTTGATAATTTGTATAGTTAGAAACATGTTGGATGTCGCTTGGTCAAAGTCAACCGGTAGATGTGTTAGGTTACTGTTGAGCGGTGGATGTGATCAGCTGTGGATGTCGCTTGGTCAAAGTCAACCGGTAGATGTATTAGGTTACTGTTGAGCCGTGGATGTTGGGTGAATAAGTCATCCGGCTGACGTCACCAGTGGATGTGTTTTGTGAGTGATCGGTGGATGTGAGTGACCGGTGGATGCTGGGTGAATAAGTCATCCGGCTGACGTCACCAGTGGATGTGTTTTGTGAGTGATCGGTGGATGTGAGTGAGCGGTGGATGTGAGTTGAGCGGTGTAATTAGCTTAGCAGAAATGAGCGGCGGATGTGAATAGGAAAAATTTTGGGCTTGGGCCCTTTTTGCCCTCTGTTCTGCTGGGCCGATTCCTCTTCTGTTTTAATGGTTTTGTTTAATTGATTTTTAGATATGTTTCAACAATTTATACTTTAACTTATCAACCTAACAAAAGGGTTTATTAGAAAGTTATAAAATAAAAAAATAATACAGAAAAATTAGGAATAGTTTTAAGGGTTGTTACAGTAAGTCCATTGTGCGGTCCCGCGATGACCCATATTGAGTGGTTATTGAATCCTTCCTTGTTGGTAAGTCTAACGTGCGGTCATTGCGATGGCCCATGGTGAGTGGTTGTTAGTCCCTCCCGGTTGGTAAGTCTATTGTGCAGTTCCGCGATGGCCCATGGTGAGTGGTTATTGAATCCCTCCTGGTTGGTAAGTCCATTGTGCGGTCCCGCGATAGCCCATGGTGAGTGGTTATTGAATCATTCCTTGTTGGTAAGTCCATTGTGCAGTCCCTGTGATGGCCCACGGTGAGTGATTATTGAATCCCTCCTAGTTGGTAAGTCTATTGTACGGTTCCACGATGGCCCATGGTGAGTGGTTATTGAATCCTTCCTTGTTGGTAAGTCCATTGTGCGTTCATTGCGATGGCCCATGGTGAATGGTTGTTAGTCCCTCTCGGTTAGTAAGTCCATTGTGTAGTTTTGCAATGGCCCATGGTGAGTGGTTATTGAATCCTTCTTAGTTGGTGTATCTTTTATCTTTTCCTTATGAGGCTCTGCCTAATGTTATCACGGCCTTTTCGCGTGGTATGGTTCAGATGATCCTTGCATAACTCTTTTTTTTTTTTTTTTCTGTACACATGACTATGTATGATGGTGATAGATATAACATCCTATACTGAGTTTGTCACTCACCCTATCGACTTTCCTCTCTTCAAGTAAAGGAAGGTGAAAGAAGAATTGTTTGGGATCAGCGCCAGAGACTTTATATTTCTTCTGTCTTTTTCATTCCTAATTTGTAATGGGTAAGACTTTATTGGAGATTGTGCTGGACATTGGCATGTAGTTATTTTATTTTATTTTTGTATTTCTATTATTGTTTGTACTCTCACATTTGTTTCTTTGAGGAGGTTCTGGATCATTGATAAAAACTTCCGCACTTAGCCTCAGGTTAAATGATGGATCTCCCAGAGATTAATCGTTTAACCTGGCGTTTCTGTTAGGCCCCTCGAGTCGTGACAACTGTGATAAATTATAAATCGTTAATTTATAACGTTAATTACACTAATTATTATTTGACAGTATTTTAACATAGTAAAATAAAAAAATAATCGTATCATTATTCATCTCCTTATTGATACCTTTTAAAAAGTGAAACATATAATAATGTTTTCCATTAATATATATTATTGGATACACTAATTCTAAGCTGGCAAACTTCTTTTAAGAAGTTTTTAAATGCAATAAAGTTACTCTTTAAACTTTAGAGTTTAGACCTTAAATTTTAAATTTGAAAATAATGATTATCAGCGAAATATATACTCCTCTACACTGTCACAATCTGTAGGCCTAACTACTAGGGTCGTCGGTTTGGTTTATGATAGATTTGATAAAAAGAATGATTTTTTTTAGTTTGATTTTTGATTTGTAAAATAAAAAGTTGTTTCGAGTCGACCCCAAATCACAAAATTTTGATAAATCGGTATGATTCGAATTAGGATATCTGACAAGTAAAACACGTGATGCGAGCCACAACCCTCAATCGCATAGTATTTAAGGGTTAAAATTATTTTAACTTTTCAAATATGAACTCGGCTTGAAAAAAACCTTAAAGTATGTTTATGCTAAAAAAAAAAATTTAAACTATCGAAAACTAACAAAAAAATTCCTGGCGGGATGTTCACCATCCGTTCTCAATTTTACACTAGAACAGTAGAACGGGAGACCGTTCTATCTCCCGTTCTACCTGGTGAAAAATACCAAACGATATTCAATTTACTTGAAATTTTTACCAGATATGCACACATAATGGAAAAATAATCTGAAAAGTTTCGTAATTTTCTAACACTGTACAATTTATTGTAATTTTAATTAATTTTTTTTATAAAATAATTATTATAAATCATATAAGTGTTAGAAAATTACGAAATTTTTCAGATTATCTTCCCATGATGTGAGCAACATGTGGTAAAACTTTCAACTAAATTGAATGTCGATTGATATTTTTTAAAAATTAAACTAATAAATCGTCTAAGTGTTAGAAAATCACAAAACTTTTCAGATTATTTTCTCATTATGTGGTGAATATGTAGTAAAATTTTCAGGTAAATTGTATATCGTTTGATATTTTTTTTACACTAATTTATAAATAACGAAAGGTGAATGAATAGTGAATACCTCCAGCTAGAACGGGGGACAGAACAGTCTCTCATTCTAATGTAAAATTGAGAATGGAAGGTAAATAAAGGGTAAACACTCCCCGCCAGGAGTTTTTTTTGTTAATTTTCGATAGTTTAAAGCTTTTTTTTAGCATAAACATATTTTGAAATTTTTTAAAAATAAAACTCAGGTTAAAATAATTTTAACCCTTTTTTTTTTATTCACTTTAGCATTGATAAAATCGAAGCAAACCGACACCCAAGCTCGATTTTGGGTAGGTTCTGAACCTTGATCGGCTCAGTTTTGGCTCATGAAATTAGAAACCGAGCTCGTCCAGTTTGTTTCCAACTGGCCCCATCCCACCCGATCTTGGCCAAACAACCTTATGACGACTTGTGAACGAATGTTCAGAAGCTGATTTCATTACTCCTATTTTTACCATCAATTTAAAAATAAAAGAAAATACAAAATACTATATCCAGTTTTGATCTGTTCACACTTTCCAGAACAGAATTCCATTGAAATGTCGAAAAATTACCAAAGTTTTCTTCAGAATCGAACCATCTTTTGTACAATTTCGACATTTCCTCGCTCTTTTCCAGGTGACGAAACCATGGTAATAATACAGCTCGGCCTTAAACTTCAAAACGAGAAGAAAAACCTTAAATTCTCCGAGTCGTGATGACATGACATTAACGCAGGATTGATCGATGGTGAAGCGCATTTTATACATAAAAAGTTTCGGACTAACTTCGAACTTCTTTACAAGATTTCCTTCGCCTGATTTTCAATTAAACGCCACACCGGAGCTCCAGTTGCTTTGTATTCTCCAGCATTTTCTGCCCATCAAACCAATTGAAAATTCAAAGAAAAAAAAAAATAAACCCACAAACAAACATCTCATCACGAACTAAAAGAAGATGCTCTCAATTCCAAAAAATCCTAGAAGTGAACTTCTTACCTCTTTAATGAATGTGGCTACTGCTTTGCATCCCTCGATTGCAAGTTGCATGACACGTTCGAAGATATCGATAGGTAGTTTTGCATCCATCTATACCAATCCGAAAAAAGAAAAGACCACAAATGGTGCTTATGAATGAAGATGAAAATGTAGAACTCAGGAATAGCTGCATACTCTCAAATTTGTAAGATCATTTTTAAGTTTCATTCACTGGAGTTGATGATTCAAGTAAACACAAAGTTAATACGAGTTCGATTTAGACGATAGACCTCGTAAACCTCCGAATTCTAGAGTCAAATGGAGACTAATTCTCTGATAGTTTCTTTTTTCACATATAAGTTTCTTTTGGCAATCTACACATACATATTAGCACATATTAAGAGTCTAATTCCTAACACAAATAAGCAAAGTCCTCCAACTTGTGGCCAAAAAAGTGTAGTTTGAGTATTGGCAAGCAAAAAAGTAGAACTCAGTATGGAGAAGAATAAAGCAATAACATAACCTTAGATACCAATGTATTCGGTCAGAACCGTTAACTTCCAAGCGCCGGAATATTAACATAAATGATGCAATAACCGAGTTAAACACAACCTAGGCTTAGTTGATCCATTATTTATGTTCCGTCTTTCGTTTTCTTTTGGTTTGTTTCGAGTCATATGTCGTTGAATAAGACCAGAAGAGAGAAGATACCTGAAGAAGAGTGACTTTGTTCGACTCTGGTAAGTATCCTACTGTAACATCGGGGCCTCCGGCACTATCTTCAACATAATTTAAATCTAAATACACAGAAGTTTAAACCATCATAACATCTAATGTACACAAAGGTAGACCACACAAAAAAAAAAGTTTACAGCCAAATAGGAGAGAGGGAGAGAGAGAGAGAGAGAGAGAGAGAGGCTAAACTACCAAGTAAAGGAGTGCTATTAAGGTAGCCAGCACTACAGGAAGTAACCACATCACGCATTGGAACTCCGGCATCAGCAAGTGCCAACGTGGCCGCATTAATACAAGCAGATCTAGTTCCTGTACAAAACAAAAACCCAATTCAAGGGGCTCTAAAATATGTACTGTTTAAGCTGAATGTAAGTAGGTATTACAATAAACATCCCACTCAAAGTTGCTCTAAAATTGAGTTTCAATTTACCTCCATCAGCTTGGAGAACTTGGACAAAAATATCTATCTGCAAATCAAACAAACAAGCTTTAAAGAAGAACTCCGGTATGTTTACCAGAAGAAAATGTGGCCAAATGGCTGCAATTAAACCTGAGAACGAGGCATCAAGTTTGTCAAAATGCACGCCTCCATTGTTTGACGAATTACTAAAGATATCTCTGTCGATCGCCTGAATGTAATAAAGGGATTGCATCAGTACAACAGCAGAAAGTTTCATCATTATGGACTATACTTCAATTTGTCAAGACAATGAAGGGAATTTCTTAATCGAAACTAAATTAAGACATTAGACTTTCTAGACATTGGACACTAGAATTTCATGTTAGAAGAGCACTACTAATGACTTGAGCCTGAAATTGAAAGTTTTTTTTTTCAAAAATACCTATCTCCTTTTGGTTTTCTCTTGCGATCTCCAGTGCTAAAATTAGCCATGCTGTACTCACAACGCACCTGAAGAAAGAAAGTGAGACAATGAAGAAAATATCAATATACATGAAAATTATCGTATAAAGCTCCGCAAAAAAGACTTAATTTATTACCACAGCTTGATCACTCATTTGCTGACTCCTATTTTGAACCTGAAAAACATAATAGTTCATATTGATTTTCATACAAGAATTCTCTTAATCTAAAGGTCAGAATAACAGTTTCAACAAGTCAAAACTTCTAAACCACTTGAGTAAATACACAAATTATGAATGTATTTCTTATAAAGGGTACCTCTCTAGGTCCATATACAGCAGCAATGACCTTAGTGTTACCCATCTCAAACACTGCAGAACTAAACTTGAAAAGAAAAAAAACATTAAAAAAAAAACATAGGAAATCAATCAATCAATGAAAACCCAGATAAAAAAACTAGTGAAAACACGAATTATACCCGTCTGCTTTTGCCACAACACCTATCTCTGCTCGAATTTGTCTCATCTGAATATTAAAAAGGTGAAAAAAAAGGAGAAACATATGAGTAATAAAGACCAAACTTTACGAACAGAAAAGGAAAAGTAAAAAGAGTAAGGTTAAGAGAGATACTTCCATAGAACGGCGGCCATCTAAGCGAAGTCCCTCAGGGCTAATAAACTCCATCTCCGCCGAAAACCAGAGGAGATTGCTGAACGAAGAAAATAGCAAGCAAAGCAACTACTGAGCGAGACAAACAGGGAGCGACGCCGTTTTAGCCCGCATTCAACTGGAGACCACGTTCCATTTAAGCCCTTTCTACTTTCTAGCCATCATCTTTGCCAGAGCCGTACTTGGTTGGGTTCGGTTGGGTTGGGCTTGGTCCGGTTTGGATTCAAACCGAACTGAGACTACCAATCTCCATTCTATTAAAATGAAACTAAGATCAAATCGCGTGCAGGAATAATTATTATTTTTATTAAAATATGTAGGGTTCGGTTGGGTTTGATTAGATACGAATAGGGTTTGTCGAGTATGGGTTGGACCACGTTTTATCTTCGGGTTTGGGAAAAATTTCTGTTAAGAAATTTGAAGGATCAGTTTATTCGGTTTTGATCTTCAAAATTAGAGAACCAAACGCATGCCCAGAGCAAGAACCAGCTATATTTGAACCGAACCAAACCATGGTCATTTGTCCGATTAAATTTTGGTTTTGCTCACTCTCATTGCTATATATACACCCTAGTTTTACACTTTAATATTACACTCATATGTACTTTGTGCAAATGATCTATAATTTTAAGCACTTGCAATCTAAAATATCTTATAATTAATTAGTAACATCATGCTTATAATAATTAATTAATAAATGATACATAAGACATGTCATAATATACACAGAACATTGCTTTCGTATAAGAATCACACTCTTACGTTATATTGTAACGTGTCGGTAATATAACTTTGATTTGCGACGGATGATGCATGCATCTTCGTCTCTTAGCCGAAAGGCAGTGTTGGTGGAACTCTGGAAAAACCTTTGAAGGCAAGCAATTCATGCCTAAAATTTACGTTATAGTAACATTAGGGTCTAAGCATAACATCTCTCTAATGGATGAAGCATGCATCTTGGTCCCTGTGTCAAGGTAGAATTATTTTATGCAGCAGAAAGCAGAGGCCATCTATGGGGGGTCAGTACATATAGAAAGGTCGAGCAAGCACAACAGGCTCTGAGTCTCTGACTCTAGCACATTTAGAAACCACACCATGCAAATTTGATACCTTTAACTTACTAGTAAAACGAGGGAAACAAAATTTGACACCCAAGGTGTTTTTAAAGTACACTGAATCAGAATAACTATCCTTCTTTCTGACGCAGCAACGAAATTTCACTACAAATGTCGAAATCTAGCGCCAGATAATTTCATTCTTTTTTTTCTTGTTATTTGTCAATGTAGAATCATGTATCATTTCGTTGAAAATTCTTCAAATTCTTGTATTGTACTAGTCCTGTAATAGTAGTATAAGAGTTCTCTCAATTATTGACTTAGGATTAAAAATCTAAGTTTGGGTAAAATGCGAATCCAACGGGTTGGTTTATATTCCTGAAATTAAATTTGAAGTGAAATCAAACATTGTCTAAATTGTGATCTCAATTTAGACATAGTTTATGACATTCCTTCAAATCTAATACAAACATATGAAACTATGAACCTAACCACCCCTAATGGAAATAAGGTCCCAGCAGCCTATATCCTTCCTATTTTCTCAACTTCAACTTCACAGAAAACACACACTCTAAGTCTTGATACTATCATCCATTTGTCAACATGCTCTAACTTGATCAAATATGAAAAATAGCTGTGTTTTATTCTTCTCAAAGGGTGTATATGTGCTATATCCTCAAAGAATTTTGTCACAGCATCACATATACTACCCAACTCTTGTGTTATATGCAATATTCAGCCATTCAGACTTGTCAAAAGGGGAAAAAACAATATATTTGAAATGTAAGGAATATGAAAATCAGATAACTAACCTAAATTGAATTGAATTGAAGTCATTGAAAAATCTCCTTCAAAGCCTCTGATGAGATTCAATAAGCAAAGCATTAAGCAAGATATGAACAGCAGCTTCATAAACAACTTTATGATAATGCATTCCGTCGACTGTGCATCGGATACCACAATTCCAACTCAATGATTCTATGTCCAGCAGCAGAAACGGGCCGCCTGGTTTGCGCAAAAGCTTACTCTTGTGAAGAGCTTTATCATATCCTACCCTCAATATATCAGTCATCTTCTCCCTCTTCTCCTCTGTGTTCAACATGGAGTTTATAAGCGTTGGCATTCCAATCCAAAACAAATGAGGTGATCTAATCGAAGCAGACCCCGTCAGAGGGCCTGGTGTGTCCAGTTCTGGAGAATATGGAATCAATCTCTCGACTGAATTTCTTAACAATTGTAACGATTCGCCATAGTCTGAAGCGTTTGTGACGCGAAGCATATGCCATAAGCCAGACCCCATTATCAAAACATCAGGGTAGGTACGATTTTGTTTGAACTCGGCTACCAAAGCGGTCAAATTGTTGGCATAAGGCGCCCAGATGAAATCCAATTTCATCCCCATGTCGTCAATAGATATCTGATAATTGCTGTGCCTCTTGAACAAATCGCCCCGAACTGTTTCCATTTGGTCGGAATCCAAAATCAGATTGAGAAGCGAGAGAGTCAGCAACCGCGCTTGTGAATCCCCAGCAACTACAACCCACGAGCCGTTAAGCAACTCTGATGCATCCATTGGCGTCAATGTCTGAAATTCGCAGGCAATGACAGCCTCGGATCGCTTCCAACTCCAGGTTTTGTCGTAGTTGACGGAATTGTTGTTTATAGGGTCGAAACCTTTGCTTGGCTTGACATCCCAGACGACGTCGTGCAGCAAGAAAATGCAGGAAGCCCGATTGTCGAAAGCAACGGCAGAGGAGACGGAGGAGACGAATTCAGAGACGGAAGGAAAGTAAGGGGTCAGATGAACTCCGATGGCGAGGGTAATAAAAAGAGCACCGCTAAAGAAGAGCATTTTATTGCGGCTCAGATGCAAACCCGCCATTCCCATCGGAACGAACAGCACCACGCACGCTGCGAAAACGCCCAACGGCACTCCTCCTATCATTCCTCTTCTCCCCTCACCCGATCTAATCCATTGGCGACGATCAGAGAATCAGAAGTTCGAGACTTATGTGAGCCGATGAGGATTTATTGATTCGGCAAGGGACCCGTTAGATCGCGAATTTTCGAATTCTGCAACTGGAATCTTCTGATTCTGATCAGATGCTTTATTTCCCTTTAGCGAGAAAACAAAGAGGTCGGCTGAGACGTTTTCCTTTAGCTTGCGCATAAAGGAAGCTTCAAGGTTTGGAAAGTGATAATTTTGACAGGAATGGGGAAGCTGCTTGGAGAAAATGAAAAATGGCGGATTTGAAGAAGACGGAGATGCGGTTGGCAGTTGATGGGCCGGACGCCCGGGAATTTAAAGCCCAGATCGGATTCCAATGGGCTTTAAAGCTCGTGGGCTTAGCCCTTTCCACAAATTCAATCATATAATCATGAAAATGAATAGATTTGGTTCGGTTTATTTTATAAGCCAAAATAAACCAAGCCAAAGATATGCATGTATCACACAATTATCGTCTAATTCATGCTCCAAAACTATATTAATTTCATATTTTATTAGTTTCTTATTTTACTTTTTATTTTATTTTATTAGTTTACAATTTTAATTAATTTCTTTATTTTATTTTATTTTTTATTTTAATAGCTTCGTATATTATTAATTCATTTGAAATTAATACAATTATTCATATTTTGAGAATTATTTATCTTTTTGTTACTTACTTTATTTTTTTTTATTTCGAAACAAATATTCCGTTGCATTGGTTTGACATTCGAATCTGAGAGAGTAAACAATATGTATACCAGTAATCGAAGTCATGCTAATAAATCGATGTGTGGTTCTGATCCAATTTGACAAGGGGTAGTTTAATAATTTCCTTTAAGAAATTGTTAAATACCGATAAAATTAAATAGAAAATTTCATGGGTCACTCAAAAGAGTAGTTTTCATTAAAACTCATAATTATCAAAATAATCATGATATCTTCTAAATAATTAAAACTCAAATTTAAGGGAAGCATTTTAAAGAGACAGCATTGGGCGAGCCAACTTCGAGAGCACGTGACTTATTTTTAAAAGCATGTGACATATCCTGGTTTGCATGTGCATGTGCATGTGCATGTGCATGTGCATGTGCGTCATAAATATTTGGGGATACATACTTCCTAGCGTTTATGCAATGTTGAGTTCCAAGTTAACATTTTTTTCAATAAATTTTAGGTACAAATTTGCTATATTCTAGATGGAACATAGAAATAATGATATTTCTTAATGTTTGGGATCGCTAATAATTTGGATGAGAAAATAGATTAAAATTTAAATTGTTATTATTTTTTCCAGTGGGAGGAGATTTTACACATATAGGGCTTCAAATCAAACGGAAAAAATAGAAAAAAATGGTCACATACAAAAATTAACGAAAATAGTAAATGTAAGGTTTAAATCGCTGACGGATGATGCATTTATGATCTTAGTTGTTGAAAAAAATAGTTAAAGTCTAAATTGCATTTTACTTAATTTCTTATTATAGAGACTGATGAAAACAACTTTAAACCAACTTAGACGTGTTGTATTATAGTGCAAAAAAAAAAAACAAAACAAAATCTTAAATGAGTTGAGTATGCGATTTCAAACCATGTATAAATTGTGACGTAGTGAAATATTTATTTTGAAATCGAAATGGAAAAGTAAACAATAACAAAGGATATTATCAAAATAAAAAAAAAAGGATTAAAATTATTTTAGCACTCGAAGTATGAATTTGGTTTAAAAAAACTCTCAAAGTATGTTTATGCTCAAATAAAACTTTAAACTATCGAAAATTAACAAAAAAAACCTTGGTGGGGGGGTGTTCACCCTGCATTCACCCTTCGTTCTCAATTTTATACTAGAATGCAGGGTGTTCCAGAAAGCAAGAAGAAAAAGGAAAAGCAATCCAAGCCTTTTTCTAAGAAAGAGGGCAAGAAGTGTAGGATCGTGATTGTCTAAGAGGGGGGTGAATTAGACTTTTTAAAATAATTTCTTAACCTAATCGTTTTCGACACTGTAAATTAGGTTTATTTATCTTCTCTCTTTGTATGCAATTACTAAGATTATAGCAGACAAGCAAGCAGATTAAAGTAAGAGAGAAAGAAAAAAATTGACACCGAAGTTTTTAACGTGGTTCGGCCAATCTTGCTTACTTCCACGCTTCAAGGCTCCCTCTTGAAGATTCTTTTCTTTTCCTCACGAGAAATTTATATCGAACTTCACGGGCGTCGATCTACTGCCTTTACACTTCTGGATTGAACTTCACGGGTGTCAATCCACTGCCTTACAGTTTTTACAAGGCTACACTCTCTCAAAAGTTAAATCTCAAGTTTTGAAATAGAGAGATGTAGACAGTCGCAAAGTATTACAGAACTTTTTGCTCGTGAGAATTAAGAGATAATTGTAAAAATTGGCAAAAAAGTTCTTCTCCCGAGCTTCATTCTTCTTTTTATACTATTGTCTGTAATCCGCGTCTCATTAAAAAATATGACCGTTGGAGAGCATCCGTACGCAGAAGAATAGTCGTTGAGATCTGAAGTCGTTATCACTTGCGATCTTTAATTCGGCGTTGTTAAGACTCTGGACGTTCCCCCTTTGGACGACTGAGTTTGGACAAATTCGTTTAGTCAGATATTGGATGAATGCTCGTCAGACTAATGCTTCGCATGAATTCGTTGTTTTGTGCATTTTGGACGCTTGCTCATTGCACGAGTACATTGGACGATTGCGTTGTGGACAAGTACTTTGAACGATTGCGTAGTGGACGAGTACTTTGGACGATTGCATCTGGATTATAACTTTGGACGATTGCGTCTGACTTAACTTTGGACGACTGCGTCTGTCGTAACTTTGGACGATTACCTTGGATGACTGCGTCTGTCTTATAAGTTTGTACGATTGCGTCTGACGAGTAACTTCGAACGAGTACGCTGTTCTACATTTGGACGAATGAGTCTGTCTTTCAATGTGGACGAAAGACTTCGGACTACTAACACTTAACCAAAAAATGTCAGAAACATAATACTCTTTTCAAAAGACATTTCCAGATAAATACAATAAACACAATAATCCAATTATTCAGTTCATATATTTATATTAATCATAATCATCAAAACATTTTTAAACTTAAACTCTATTTAAGTCAACAATCTCCCCCTTTTTGATGATGATAAGTATATGATCTGTTTTAATATAATAATCTGCATTTCAGTTTAAACTTACATACTCCCCCATACTCTATGCAATATTCCTTACTAATAACTTAATTATGTATTCAGTAAATTCTATATGCTTTAGTAAATTCTTAAGTATCAGTAAGTTTTATATCCTTTTACCCCTTTGACATTATAAAAAATAAACACGTAAGGGAGGAATGACATTCAGCACAGCACATTATAGAGAACAGTAATAAAACAGTCACAATTAGGCAACAGGTTAAAAAAAATATCATTCACAGTGGTAAAAAATTTATATCAGTCACAGTGTAAAAAAAAATATTCCTACTTTTCAAGGGAGGAGGGATTCTCCCAGTGCATGATATCCCATAATTGAGCAAGAAAATCATCCTTATCAAGAGGGGATTCCACCTGAGAATTAATTTCCTCAACAGGAGAGGAAGGGAGAACACTGGCATCATGAATTGTATCCCCTGCATTTGGAACAGCACCAGCAATATCTGGATTACAAGTTGGAGCAGGCACTGGCTCAGCAATTGAAGGAACAGCTGAAGTAGCTGGACGAGCTACCTCAAGGTTCACGTCATTTTCATCCAAAATCTCATCTGTATTAGAGGGCTCACCAGTACTTCTTGTCAAAAGGGTGCCAAGGTCTCCAATATGAGAGATAACCCTGTCACAATCTCGCTGCACTTGCGCTGTGATATGACTGGAATGGAATCTAACAGAGGAGATGACATTATCAATTGCTTTACTTTGAGTTGATTCCATTAGATCAATGCGTTTGTGGACTTCATCAATAGCTGGACTTTGATTTGATTCCATTCGATCAATGCGTTTGTGCAGTCCATAAATTACAGCTGCGAGATGTTCTAGTTGTGACATGACAAAAGCTTCAAATTGATCTTGGTGGGAGAGATACTGGGACAAAAAAGATTCCTGACCAGTGCCAAGACTTTCGATGTTTGCCTGAAGCTCATGAAATTGTTCCTCAGAAATAGAATTTCTCATTAGAGAAGGGGAAGGACCTTTAGTTCTAGTGGGAGGACTTTTAGTTCTAGGAGGAACACGAGCTTGTAATGAAGGGATCAGAGTGGGAGAGGGAGCAGGAATTGGACTGGTTAGATGTGGAATATCAGCTTGGACTAGAGGAAGGTCATGATCACTCACCGGCTCTTAGGTGTGAATAGGGACATGACTGACCTGTTTAGAAGCTTGAAGAAGGAGAACTGGAGGTGGTAGAGGATCAAGGACAGGAAGGAATTCTTCCTCTTCGTCTTCGTCAATGATTAAGCACCTTGAAACACCTCTTCAACCAACTTTGTCAACCAGCACACCTTGAGCATTTCAAGTTATTACCATTCTTGACAAGGTGGAGGATGAAAAGAAGTCGGATTTCTTCAGGACTAAAAGCGTGTCAGAATCCTGTAATCTGACACCAAACCTTTGAAAAATCTTCATTAGCAGAAGATTGTATGGTAGAGACTTGGAGACATTGCAGACAACTTAAAGCATCCGATTTAAAACAATGTATCCAACATGAAACGGTTCACCTTTGAATAGCTGACCAAGCAAGAATAGATCCATTCCACTCACATGGTCTCTATGACCATCTACTGGCAAGATGTTATAGTGGATCATTTGGTAGAAGACTCTAGCCCTAAGGTTTAAATCCTTGCTTTTCAATTTCATGGGAGAGTTGTGAGGATCCTTGGCAATCAATTTGACTAACTCCTTGCCTGCTGGCTTCTAAAGAAAAGACGGATTCTTTGCTGGCTCAAAGAATCTCCATGAATCATTCAGAAACTCGCAATGGAGGATTTCTGATGCGATTCTGTATCGTATTTGAAAGATGACTTCCTAGTTGGTTTTCAGTGGCTAGAATTACCACTTGTATTTGATTGACTACTTATGCAATAAGTGAGTCTCCAATGAAAAGAAGGGTTGTTTGGCCTCTCTTTCACTAGGGAATACCTTCGTGGAAGGTGGAAAGAAAGGTAGTAAAATGTATCTCTCAAACGAACCAAGAGAAAGATACAAGTTGTGGTCACACTCGCTCGGAATCCACCTCACAAGTTTGGCCGGGTTTTTGAGTCAAAACTCAAGAAACTTGTCTAAAGACAACAAAAGTGGTTTTGATAATTCGAATGTGTTTTCAAAAGTACAAAAGAAGGCCTATTTATAGGCCTTTGGTTGGAAATGAAAAGACATGCTTAGTGGATTTCATTAAATGTCCACTAAGCATTTATTACAACTTTGACTATGAATCTAGACTAAGACTCTTGCTCTTTTCTAGGAGATATGATAATGATGAACTTTAAACATGAATCTAGACTAAGACTCTTCAATGTGACCGATTGATGCTAAGTCATTGTCGGGCTTCCAAGCTAGTAAATGCATGGGCTTCTCTTTATCTTTGGGTTGGGCTTCTTCCATCATGTCTCCAAATTGTAATGTACCTGCAAAACTAGAAAACATATTAGAAAATATCTTCTTGGCCATTGATCTAGTGAAAGGGTCTCGAGCCTTATCATCCTCCCCAAGTGATTGAGGATTTGACCTCAAATCCGATTGGATAGTGTCCTCCAATTCATCTTCTTTTCCAAGGTATGGTGATAAGTCTTGAACATTAAAAGTTGCTGAGACTCCATACTCTCCTGGAAGCTCCAATTTGTATGCATTATCATTGATTCTTTGCAAGACTCTAAAAGGTCCATCTGCCCGTGGGGATAGTTTTGTCTTCCTTTGTCTTGGAAATCGTTCCTTCCTTAAGTGTAGCCATACCAAATCTCCTTCTTTGAATATAACTTCTTTTCTCCCTTTATTAGCAGCTCTAGCATAGGATTCATTCTTTTTTGAATAATTTTTCGAACTTCTTCATGCAAGACTTGGACTTGTTTGGCCTTTTGAGCCCCATCGGCATTTATTAGCTCCTTGGTGGGTAATGGAAGTAAGTCTAAAGGAGTAAGAGGATTAAAGCCATAGACCACTTCGAAAGGACTCCTCTTAGTTGTACTATGTATGCTCCTATTGTATGCAAATTCAATATATGGGAGTTGGATGTCCCAATCCCCTAGTCGCTTCCCCACTATGCTCCTTAAGAGTGTTCCCAAGGTTCGGTTGACCACCTCGGTTTGTCCATCGGTTTGAGGATGGAAAGACGTGCTAAACAATAGCTTAGTGCCAAGCTTCCTCCATAATGTTGTCCAAAATGAGCTAAGAAATTTAGTATCCCTATCTGACAAAATAGTCTTTGGAACTCCATGAAGACGGACTATCTCCTTGAAAAAGAGATCTGCTATATGCATAGAGTCATCTGTTTTAGAGCATGGTATGAAATGCGCCATCTTAGAAAACCGGTCTACTACAACCATGACGGCTTCCTTTGCTCTTGAGGTACGTGGCAACCCCAAGACAAAATCCATGCTGATTTCTACCCAAGGATGAGTGGGAATAGGTAAAGGCATGTAGAGCCCTTGAGGTAATAATCGGCTCTTTGCCTTCTTGCAAGTAATACACCTTTCAACTATTCTGTGTACATCTTTCATCATCCGTGGCCAATAGAAGTGTTCTTTGAGAACTTCAATTGTCTTTTTCTCCCCAAAATGACTAGCAAGTCCTCCTCCATGAGCTTCTTTACCAAAGATTCTCTTAAGGTGCTTTTTGGAATGCATAACTTTCCACTTCTGAATAAGAAACCATCCTTAAGGAAATATCCACATTCGGCTCCTTGGAGACAAAGTTTATAAGAATCTCCAAAGTCTTGATCTTCTTTGTAGGCATCCTTGATCCATTCAAACCCCATGAATCTTGCATTCATCTCGGTCAAAAAACAAGAAAAAG